>OY728123.1:339013598-339513598 GCA_963277665.1 Viscum album
TGAGTGAAATTTCATGGAATAAACTATGATTTTTTAATTTTTCTTTATCTTCACTACTCCATTAATATATATTATTCATCATTAAATAACTTAATTATAAATTATAATTTTCATTTTTGAATATTTTTCAATGACATCAAAATTGGTAATGTAGAGTCTTGATAACATATATGATCTCATATATATCACAATTATGTATATTTCAACATTTATAACATGTTCTACTGTTTATACTAAAAATACACAATCACCACACGGTAATTTCAATATATTGACAATTAATATTAAATAAATTTTATCAAATTATACCACTAATTATATTAAATTTACATTTTATATTATGGTGATATTGATGATAAAAATATCGAACCATAGTAAACAACATATCATTTCTAAAAGAATTTACACATTAACACAACATAAACACTAGATACAAATCCCATTTTAAGAGATAATGGTAATATGTATAATGTTGGTTAATTGTTTTGGTTTTTTACCATCATTGACCTGATAGTGATTTCCAATGTCATGAATATTTTTTTGATGATTTTTTTCCAACCTCAATTATTGAAGTCCTATTTGGGATAGATTGATGATGAATCATAGTCATGAAACCTAAATTTAAACGATTTATAAATGAATTATATAAATGTATTTCCTTTTGTTTGAGACCTTGTTATATCTATTATCCACCAGTAAACTCAAATCATTTTCATTAATGTACATTAATCATTACAAACACTTTATAACAACCATATCACTAATAAAAATAATTCCCAATGGTCATTTAACACCTATAATTTCATTAAAAATAATCACATATAGAATTATTATAAATTTTAGATCTTTAAATATGTGATCTTTATTGATATTTTTATTTTTAATTTTTACTATTTTTATTATAATCATGATGTTTTTATAGAATAAGGTCCATTATATATATAAATTATTCATGAATTAAATATTTTTTTATACTTTCCATTATTAGATTAAATGGTGTTAATAATTTTTAATCTAAAATTTTCATCATGTTACATGATAAGAAAAAAACATCCCTTAATAGAATTAGCACTGTTATTATTCAAAAAATGACCACCTAATGTGGATCCATAGTGTATAATACTAGATAGAAAAATAGAAAATACATAGGTCATCACCTTTGATATTCTAGATGAGTAAAAATATAATTTTTAACTAAAAATATCATTGGATATATACATTGGTTAATCATGGGCCATTCATGTGATATAATGTTTTTTAAATTGCAACCAAATAATTAGAAATGCATCTTAATAATTTGAATCATAATAAAATATACTCTCAATAAGTCTCACGGACACAGCTAAAAATTATAGCCTCTATTATCCACTCAAAGAAACATATAATCTAAGATTTAAAAATTAAAAATAGATATGGTAAAACAAAATTACCCAAGGGATAAACCATATATATTGAACCTACATATTTATCATTGTTTTAATAATAATAATGGAAGAGAAAATAATTTTAAATAAATTAGATTCAGCCAATAATGTGATTTAGATTAAATTTAATGGATTATTTTTAATATTTAATTAATTTAAACCATTCACAATAACAATACGTTATAGACATGACATGTTTTTCTATATAAAAATTCATGATGCATGAATTCTAGTATTCTCACTTTACCTTATGGTGGAAAACATTAATAAAAATAAATTCATAAATATATCATGAGAAAGACTGATAAACCTAAACAATATATCAAATAAATTAATTCTAACTTCCCCAAAAATGAAAACGTCTACTTTATAGGTTATTTCTTAGAAAATTCATAACATTCAATCCAAGTCATGGATATCTTATCTCTATTATAAATAACCCCTAATGATAAATCTTTAATAAGGGATGTGATGAAATTTTCAAATTCCCTAACCAGTTTCCTAATTCAATGATGAATTGACATAAAGAATCATTATTTTCTCCTGATAATAAAGATGTTACAAAATAATGAAGAGGTTTAAAAACATGCAATGGGGAGACTATTCCCAGGGTGTCGGGTCATCAAAATGAAAGAATATCTAAATAAAAAATAATCACTAAATAAAATAGAATGAACACATAATGGTAGTCCTATATAACTATTATTGTATAATATAATATTAATGTAATATATTTACATTCCATATGGATCCTATACTTTCAAATATTAACATTATATAACATTTAGGGAATACATAAAACATTATACAAAAAACTCCCAAAGACCGTACTCGTAATGTGCCTTTGGACACATAGAAACATGAAAAGTGGTACATATGTGATTTACCTTATCTCCAACTAGGTTATTCATGAATATAACCCCTTTTAAACACATAAAACACAATACATATAATTATATCATGTGGAATGATAAATAAAAATGGGGGAGCTTAGATTCTCAGTAATGGTAAACAAAAAAGTCTTGCAACCATAAATATGAGTTAGGGGTATGAAAACATGTTCCTTAAAATAAAATATCATACCCTTTATACGAAGGATCCAAATTACTAATAATGTCCTAAATATTAGATTTTTATAATACATATATCATTACCAAATAAATAACATATTCGATAAAATAATAATATTGTAATTAAACATGGAATTGAGGTAGACAAATAACCATATAATATGATTTCTATAGTATCCAATGCATCGCTTCCAATACCATCACAGTAGCATGGTATCACTCCCTATATAAACATGGTATTCATGGTCCACTCCCATGGCCATATTATTATCATGATTTCACTCCACATACCATCTTGGTATACACAGTTCACCCCCATGGCCATTTTAGTAGTTATGGTTCACCCCAAGACTAACTTCGTCTATTTCATGAGATATAAATATCTACCCAATGCATTGGAGGAAGATATAAGTCCCTCTCATCTCATAATGAAATCATACATAATGTTGTTACATAGTCATAACCAATCAAAACATAATACCTAAAATTAAATGGGTATCAATAACATATAATCATATCATAACATGTGAAAAAAGATATAGGTTTCATATTCATTTCATTAGAAGCATTACCCATGAAGTGAAATTTATTTCCTAGAATTATAACCCTTTAATGAGAAATAGAATTCATAAAGACCGTGAAATTAATAAAAATTCATTCAGAGACAGAATATGAATGGGTCCTTTAGATAATTTCCTAGAAAGGAATCAGTAACATCATTGGATATTATCTTAGATGGAAAATAATTTGGAAATATATTTTAAAAAAATTTCTTCAGTAAAATATATATTATTCTTTGAAATATTTTTTTAATAATAACACATTTTGAATTCATTCTCATATAAAATACCAACAAAAATATTAACAAATATTTGAAATCATTTCGAAAACATTTTTCTATAGAAATATATAAAAGAAACTTGAACATTTTTTGAAAAAACTTTTTACATGAATGAATAAATAATAATATTTAAAACATTTTTATACCATTTTTATTTGAAAAAAAATTGGAGAACTTATAATGAAAACCTCAAAACAATTTTAAAAACTTTTCATTGAAAATAACACTAAAAACTTATAATTAAACAATAAAAAAGTTTTGAAAAACATATTACATGAAAACTTATTAAAGAAAAACAAAATGTTTTGGAAACCATTTCATAGAAAATACATAAAACATTATTAAAAATAAACATTTTAAAAAATAAATTAAAGATTCACATATATTTTTGTGGGTAAATCTGTATATGTTTTTACGAGTTAAAAAGAGAAATCCTTTTCCACTGAAAAAATTGTAGAAAGATTCATTGTTTTGAAACTGGAAAGAATAATCCTATTAAATATTTAGTATATTAAAAAAGAATAAAATAAAATTTAATGATTATATAAGAACATTTTAATATTCTCGAAATCCAATTTTATAATACAAGGATTTTATGGAACATGGATTTTTGACCAAAGATAGGATAAATCTGGGCATTCTTAAAAATAATTATTAACAATATTATGTAACAATGAAATGAATTCTACAAAAAAAATACAATAATCTATCATGAAATAAATTAGGATAATAAAAGTAATGAGCTTTTATGATATATGGATCACAGTATTTCATTAATTTAAGCATAACCATTAATAATCTTGAAAAAATGATGAGATTGTTTCGATAAAGACATACTACTTGATAAATTGGGATCACAATATCCCTTTAAGAAATAGAAATAAAATGAAGCATAAATATCATTAAAATAATTGTATTCATTACATAAAATTTAATATGTAATTGTATGAACATCAAAAAGTAATTCAGGTGCATAAAAAACACGAACTTCAAGGAAGGAAAATTGAGAAAAAACTATCTTACCGATTTGGTAACTTTTGAAACCAAAACCCCATTAAAAGATTCATAAAATTGTTATTTAAATAAAAATAAATTTATCTATAATATAAATATAAATAATTCATGGTCATTAAAA
Organism: Viscum album; assembly: GCA_963277665.1. NCBI lineage: Eukaryota > Viridiplantae > Streptophyta > Magnoliopsida > Santalales > Viscaceae > Viscum > Viscum album. Next base: position 339,018,069 of record OY728123.1, read on the forward strand.
ACACAACACAAAATAAGTGAGTGGTGAATGATTTATATATCTCATTGAATTAAAAGTTAGATGAAATTTCATTTACTATGTGAATTGACTCTCATCAGACTCCTTCAAAACACGTGTATAATAAATATAAATATATTACATATAATTTACAGAACCATATTGTTATGTCTAATACCATATTTTTTTATTATGACCATATATTACCCTCTTGTTAACCATCCTATGTTAAGGTTTCACTTTGTGTAATATCTTCATTATTCTTTTCATGTGTCTTCATTTTCTATATATTTGATTATTATACATATATAATTATTCTAGAATGTAAAAAATTATATAAATATCATGTACATTTATTATATTTTTATTATAATAATCTATTGAATATATTTGTTTAAAATAGAATACAGTGTTCATTGAGATGGTAAGCTAAAGCTAACATGAACATTGTCTCCATTTTTATTGTAGTATTGAAAGAAATAAAGAAAATGTAATATTTATAAATAAAAACATTATATAAATATATTAAAATTATAATTTTATTTATACCAATTGAGTTCACTAGACCAATCCTTAATACATTTATTTTATTGTGTGAAAAAATTACATCACGTTGAGGGGGCGGTAGTCTACACTTTCTAAAAGAAAATTATCATATTTACACCAAATGGAATTTAAAAACTATATATTTTTTAAATTGAATGCATAATATTAATGGGTTAATAAATATAATAAATATAATATATTAATATAGTGTCCACCATTATTTCTACCATGAGAGGAGGTAATGTAAAAATGAACAATGATTATTTAGAGAGGTAGTAGTTAGTTGTACACGTAAAAAGCTTGTTCATTACCCATTAGATGAAGGTTTTTATGTGTTTAGTTAAAAGACATAGAATATAATTATGATAGTATATTTAGTATACTTATTTTTCTATAAAATAATTCAATAAATTGAGTGGAGGTTGTGGATAATGAAAATAAAATAAATGATCTTGAGAGAATATGTTACCTCTTAATTGGGTTACTCATTTTTGTTTACACCAAAAGGATTCCTTGAATTTATTTCTTATTAAGGGGAGGATTATAGTTGGAAGGGATTGATTTTGGGAGATTATTTTATTATATTATATGAGACATAAGGGGCTTGATAGGTTAGAGGATTTGGGAGGATGGGAGGCCTTTTTATAGTAGACGATGTGTGACATTATTGTAAATATTTGAAGATAGAGTTCCACCCATTTTTTCATGTTTCAATTGTATCCAATAATGGAAAAAAGTATATATAAGTGATGATAGTGCCTAAATATGTCCTTCCATTGGATTTTTGACAAGATTATAGGTCATTTTGGCTTTATGAATTTGGTTTAGTCCCTTTTTAAGCTTAATTAATCCTTAATAGTTTTAATTAATATTAATCACATAACCTAATAGTATTTGAAAAAAAATGTCATTATTTTACATTATAAATTATATTGATTCCAAATATGGATTGATTTTTTTTAAATTCTGATCACATAATTTGTAGAAATTAATTTAAAATTAATTATGTAGTCAGGTTGAAAATTCACTATTTTAAAGCAAAAACATTAAAAACATTACTATGTTTTTATATCCGATTTCAATGTGAAATTGGTTGTAATGACATAAATTAGATAAATTATTAAAATTATTATATAATTAAATTTTTCTAAATATTAAAATATAATTTATCCTTATATATAAATTATATGATAAATCAGTTTTGAATTATAATCAAGTATTTTTAAATATTCATTAAAAAAATTAAAACTTATAGAAAAGATTCCAAAAATTTATTATAACAAAAATTTTAAGTTTATCATCAATATATAATGTTTACTATGACATATTAAGACCATAAAACTTCCAAAAAGGTGATTTAAATGTTTTATCCATTAACATGTGGTAAAAATACATTTTTTAAACATTACTTATAAGGCATAAAATTGGGGTTGTTCTAATCATATGTGTGTAGAATATATTGGATTAATAAAAATAATAATTTATTGAAAATATAATATATATATTAAATTAATGTCACTAAAAAATTGTAATTAATTTAATTTATTAGTGTTAAACTGTTTTATAAGCATTAAAATATTAGTATTTTACTTTATATTCAATTAATTTTCATATGAATTTCTAATTAATTGGTTACCTATGAATTCATATTATATTTATTTAAACCATATATTTTTATGAATTATTTTACACTATTCATGAATTCTAATTAAACAGATATGTTATATGATATTATGTTAAATAATAATATTTTAAAATATATTATTGTTTGGTTGTACCCAAAAAACTGTGTTATAAAGGCCATTAAAAACTTCTTTATTTTGTGTAATGCAAGCTAACTGTGGTGTTTTGTGTTGTGAAATAAAAAATTTATGTTTTGTTTATTGCACGATTACCTTGTGGTTGCATATGAAGTAATCATAACATATAAAATAATCTATTATTTGTGTTGTATGAAATGAAAACTATAAAATTTTTTATTAATTTGGGAAAAAGTATTCCCATGACATCCTGGTGTTACATTCAACCCCCCTTAAATTGAATTTCTCCCTCAAAATTCACATGGGTTATTAAATGTTTAATAATTGAAATTTCTATTTCTAAAATCCAATATCATTACAATGAATACTAAAATATCCTTTTAAAAAAGAATGTTGGAAAAAATGGTTAACTAATGTAACAAATAACTAGTTTACCACATGGTCGAACATAGTTGGAAACTGAAAAAAATGGACACGGAAGGGAAATATACCCATTATGTTATGATGGTTTGTCAGAGAGGACATGGGTAGGAGAAAGTTAACAATCCAAAAGCCATAAATCTGTGATTAAATAAGGGACCATCTAATTCATTGGTAATGAAGGTAATAGGATAACATTTTTTGTCCAAGATCCTTTTTCCAAAATTTAAAAAATTATCCTGAAAAAATATAATTTCGTGATTTTAGGGAAACCTCTCCATTTTTTGTTCCCTGGTCAAATTCACCTATTTGTACGAAAAGGACGGTGGATTTTTCATTCTTGAAGAACTAACAGATCATGAGATTCGTGATATTCCATCTATTCTATCTTCAGTTATCATCAACAACATATTTTTATAAAATGTAACAATAAGAATAAATCGTTATGTGGTATGATTATAATTTATTATCACAAACTACATAATTTTTTTTATTTAATATGTATTTAAATGGATAACTGTATAACCCTTTCGAAAGATGAAAATAAAAAACATTAGAAAGAAGTCCCAAAATCATCTTAACATTGATCACCTAAATATTATAATGTAGCACTTGTTTGTCATATTACAAATATGTCAATAACATTATCAGAAATTCCTTTGAAACATCATAATAACCTTAATTTACATAAATCATTTTTGAAGACATACAGGATTCATTATTCCAATGTATATTGGATCTATTCCTTAAATCCAAAAAAATTATATAAATATCATTAATGATGAAATGCCTGGATCGGTTGTGATCACTGAGAGGGGAGGGGTGAATCAGTGATAACTTTTTCTTTTTATGAATTGTACCCTTTGGATTATCAATTCAACCTCTGCAGCTGGTTAAAGCCTAGATCTACTCTTTTAGTGGTGCAGTAATAATGAGAGCACAGAACACAGAGATTTACAAGGTTCGGTACAAAGACCTACTCCTTGCCTTGTTGGTTACACCCCCCAACACGGATTCTTCACTATGCCAAAAGATGATTACACAGTAATTGGTTACCCCCCCCCCAATTACAAGTTGGTTAACCCCCCCAACTCCAGAGCATCATCTTCATCATGGCTTCACTTCACTTCTTCAAAGGTGTTGTTCAAAACTTCAAGTAGCTTCAACAGTCTTCAAAAGATCTCGTTGGTCTTGCTCACAAAAACCCAATCACTTAGAATGATTAGTTCTTTTGTATTCACACACATAAGTGTGTACTCCTCAAAGTTGATCTTCTTCACATGTGCACACACAAATAATATTCTTTTAGCACACACTTGATCTTGGCCTACTCCTTTATTCTTGCACACACTTGGGTCGTAGGTGGTTCTTCAAGTTTGCACACACACACAAATGTGTGGTCTTCACTTCACCCACTTGCACACACAAGACATGCCTCGGCCTCCCCTATCACACACCCAAATACCAACACAAGGGCTACGGCTTCTTTGTTTTCTTTTGCATGCAACCAACCCGTAGGTATTCTTCCTTCACTTGGCACACAAGCACAAGTGTCTCGGCCTTCACTTGCACACACCCGAACTCAAACTAGTCGCGCAAGGGGGTGTGTCCTTCTCTACTCCAACACTGCCTTCCGCGCAAGGTTCAAGCCACAAGGGCCGCGCAAGCCACGGGTGCAAGGCACCACGGGCGCGCAAGGGGGCGCGATGCACAGAGGGGGGCGCGCAAGGTCGCGTTACCCTTCCTTCTTCTTCTTTTTCACAAGAAGTGAGCAAAAGGATCTCACGGAGCCAAGGGGTGGCTCCGGGCTTCACTGCCGCGCAGGGGGCACGCAGGCTGTTCTTCACGAGGCAAGGCACTCGCGGGACTTCTCAAAAATTCAGCAGCGTTTCAGCACCTCATCGAGGTCACGACCTCTCTTTATATAGGCGAGGAGAGCCTCTGTTCATCCGCGTGGGAAATCTTGAAACACCGAGATCTTCGGATCTTTAAAATCTTTCCAAGTTTTTTGCGTTTTTCTCTTTGGTGCACGCGGGTTCTTTTATTATTTTCTTCCTCCTCGTGCATGCGATTTATAACGCATGCACGGCCTCTGTTTAGGTCTATCCATGCAAAACATGAATACCCGAGTGGCCTCGCACCTTCGGTTTGCTTCGGCCTTCATCGAATTCATCATCTGGTAGCATGCATGCTCATCTCAAGGCATGGTTGTGTTCGGTATGCTCAGACGATTCCAATGGACACTTCGGTTTGATCGGAGGTGGCCGGATACTCAAATTCTGTCGTCGGGAGGCACTGGTTCAGCGGCGGCTTCGCGGGAGGCTTCGGCTCGAGCTCGAGGTGGAAGACGAGCCGGGAGCCGTTGGATCGTGATGCGCGACGGCCAGGATTTGATCATTGCCGCGGAGATGAATCGTGCGGCGTGGATCGAGCGCGCGATGAGACGGACGGCCAGGATTCGCTCCGGGTGAAAAATGCGCGTCCCACATCGAATTCTCTCGCAGAATTTCCGCGGTTTATTACCCTGCCGCTGCCGCCATATGCTCAGTTGAACTTCTCCCTCCACGGTGCCGCCCCGCACCGTGTTCTCCCTGTGGGCGCGCTCTGCGCCCACTCTCTGCTCCTGCGGGCGCGCTCCTAGCGCCCACTATGCTCCTCCGGCGCGCGGATTTCACCACCGCGTGCCCTCGGGGGCTTATACACGGCCCCCTGCGCTCCTCCGGGCGTGCCCCAGCGCCTCTGTGGTGTATGCGGGTGCGCCCCTGCCGCCCTGAGCTCGCCCCACGGGTTCCCCCTTGGGCTTGGCGCCTTAGGACCACATGAGCCTTGGGGTTGAACCCACAAGGTGCTCACGGGCTGGCCATATTTTTTTGGCTAAGTCTTGAATAAGACTTTGTAAAAATCAAGGTCCTCCATGTAAAATATGCCAAGTGCCGCTTGCCCTTCAAGGCATTATTTTCCTTCATCTTCTTCTTGAGAATTCAACCATTAATCTTCTTGCTTAAAAACAACTCCTCAATTTATAATTCTTCTTCACCATCTCATTTTCAACTTAGGAGAGAATTCTCAAGGATCTTCATCAACCGAGCTACTTGATCAATTATTTCTTCTTCATTAGAATTCCTCCATTCTTCTTCAACATTTATTCATCACTTTGTAATGGAATTCAAGAAGGGTCTTCATCTTCAACTGAGCTTCTAAATCACTTAAATTCTTCAATGTGCTTCATTGATCTAATCAGAGATCAATTGGATCAACTTCAAATTCACATGCACTAAGGGTTAGTACATGGACTTCATTAAACCACTTCATCCACATAGAAGTAGTGAATGGATCATGTTGCTTCTTCAACTCCTCGTGCATTGTCACTACAATGCATGGTCTTCTAATCATGTTGTGACATTGTATCCAGTTGATACAAGTTCTTGGAACTTAAAGAGCAGCTCAGCAATCGTCAGATTTAATGCTTCTGTAATCATCAATCTTCAAGATGTACTTCATCAGATGGCACACCATGACAAGTTATTGACAACAAATGCAATTACTTCACTTGGGCACAACAATCTCCCCCTTTTTATTTGGTTGTCAATACTCCGAAGCACACTGATAGAATGTCGTGTGCCTTGTGCCTGATGATTTCTCCCCCTTATTGGCCAACAAATGCAAAGGGATGAATGAAAGTCGTACTCATAGTATAGAGCTTCTGGAACCTGCACATCTCCAACTACCAATGCACCCCCTCAGGGGATGCACTCATCTCCTTCAATTCCCTGCATGTAAGTACAAGAATACAAAAAAAAATTAGGGAATAAGGAGGGACCTTCTTCTTCCTCAAGTGAGAGTAGAAGGCTGAACATGAAGTTTCAGCCTCAACTCAAAAAATCTTTCCGTAGGCATAGCTTTGGTGAAAATGTCTGCCACTTGATCTTGAGTAGGAATGTAGTCTAGCTTGATGTCTCCACTGGTGACCCTTTCATTGATGAAATGATATTTTATATCAATGTGCTTGGATCTGGAGTGTTGGATAGGATTCTTAGACAACCCAATTGCACTTTGATTATCACATAAGATCCTCAATGGTTTTTCAGCTTTAATCCTCAAATCTGATAGCTGCACCTGCATCCAAATCATTTGAGTACATGCATGTGTAGCGGCCACATACTCTGCTTCAGCTGTGCTCAACGTTACAGAATTTTGTTTCTTGATGTACCAGCTAACACATCCTTCTCCCAGAAAGAAGGTTCCGCCAGATGTGGATCTTCTATCAGTGCAATCATCAGCCCAATCAGCATCTGTGAATCCCAACAACTGTATGTTTGCACTGTGTTTGTATAAGAGTCCATAGTTGAGGGTTCCTTTAACATATCTCAGGATTCTTTTGGCTGCAGTTAAATGAGATTCTTTTGGGTCACTTTGGAATCTGGCACACAAAGTCACTGCATATGCTATATCTGGCCTTGAAGCCGTGAGATAAAGTAGACTGCCAATAATTCTTCTGAACTCTTTCTGATCAACATTGTTGCCTTCTTCATCCTTTCATAGCTTGGTTCCGACATAAATGGGTGTGGAGACTTCCTTTGAACTTTCCATTCCAAACCTTTTCACTAAGTCCCTTGCGTACTTTTCTTGTGAAAGAAATATGGAGTTTTGTCTTTGTTCCACCTGAAATCCTAGAAAATATGTCATTTGACCAAGCATTGACATTTCAAAAGTTCTTTTCAACTGCTCAGCAAATTCTTCACATAGTCCTTCCTTGTTACTAGAAAAAATGATATCATCCACATAGATAATGACTATGAGGGTACCATTGGCCATTTCTCTGACATAGAGGTTACTGTCAACTGTTCCTTTGACAAATTTCATGTCTTTAAGACAACCATCCAATTTTGAGTACCAGGCTCTAGGGGCCTGCTTCAATCCATACAAGGCTTTTCTCAATCTGCACACCATACTACCATCTTTGTCCAGCAAAAATCCCTCTGGTTGTTCAATATACACCTCTTCTTCAAGATCTCCATTCAGAAATGCAGATTTCTCATCTATCTGATAGACCTTGTACTGCTTGTGTGCTGCAACTGCTAAGAACATTCTGATAGTTTCCAGTCTTGCAACTGGTGCAAAGGTTTCCTCAAAGTCGATTACTTCCATTTGTGAATATCCTTTGCATACAAGTCTGGCCTTGTTTCTGGAAACTTCTCCCTTTTCATTGAGTTTGTTTCTAAATACCCACTTTGTCCCAATAACATTTTTATTTTTGGGCCTTGCCACAAGATCCCAAGTGGAGTTCTTTTCAATTTGATTGAGTTCCTCATGCATAGCTTGTATCCATTCCTCATGTACAACTGCTTCAGCCACTGTGTGAGGTTCAACTTGAGAAACCAGTGCAGTCTGATCTTCCAATCTCAATCTTCTTCTAGTTCTTACTGAGGACTGTAGGTCTCCAAGGACATTTTCTGTGTCAACATGCTTCTTCAATTTGTTGTATCTTCTTCTTCCATTTTCATTGCCTTCATCTTCATCACTGGTATATTCAGAGTTGATCTCACCAGCAGTTGGTGTTGGCTCAGGTAATTCTACATTCTTCTGTTCCAAGGCTGTGTCATTCTTTGAGTCATCATCATCCACAGTGTGTGGTTTGGTGTTGTTTTCAATTATTATGACATCACTGCAGTCAATCATTTTATTCAACCTCTTATTCCAGCATCTGTAGCCTTTTCCATTAGGTAGATTACCCATAAAGATTCCTTCTTCACCTTTTTCTTCAAACTTTCCCAGATTGATGTTTTTAATCTTGATGATGCAGGGACTGCCAAAGACTTTGAAATATTTAACAGTTGGTTTTCTGTTAAACCACATTTCATAGGCTGTCGTTTGTGTTTCTGGTCTCAGGAGACATCTGTTCTGTATGTGTATAGCAGTGCATACTGCTTCTCTCCAGAAAAACTTAGAGATATCATGCTCAGCTAACATAGTCCTCCCCATTTCAACTATGCTTCGATTCTTTCGTTCAGCCACTCCATTCTGTTGTGGAGTATATGGTGTACTATATTGATGTTTGATTCCATGCTTGACCAGATAGCTTTCAAAGACATCACTGGTATATTCTTTTCCGTTGTCTGATCTTACTTTCTTGATGCAGAGCTCCAGTTCCTTCTCAGCCTGCCTTCTGAAAGTCTTGAACATCGTGATTGCCTCTGACTTGTGTTTCATGAACATGACATTGGTCATCCGAGTGTAATCATCAATGAAGGTTATAAAATAGAAATCTCCTCTTGTAGACTTCTGTCTCATAGGTTCACATATGTCTGTATGGATGAGTTCAAGAGGTCTAGTAGACATGATATCAACTCCTTTGTGTGACCTATGGGTCAGTTTTCCCTTCTGACATGTGTCGCAGACTTCATCTCTTTCTCTCTTTAATTTGGGTAGATCTCGTACAACATTGTACTTCAGAATTTTACTCATACTCCTTTGACCAAGATGGCCAAGTCTTCTATGCCAGAGGTTGTTTTCATCTTTAGAGCTAAGAAAACAAGAATTGATGGGATCACCAATTTGAAATAGATTTCCAGTAGTTCTTCTTCCTTGAGTGATGATTTTTCCATCCTTTGAGCTCTTGATGATGCATGAGTCTTTCTGGAACAACACCTCATGTCCATCATCACATAATTGACTTACACTCAGTAGGTTGTGCTTTAATCCTTCAACAAACAACACATCATTGGATTTTAGATTTGTTGTTGCAATCATAGCCTTTCCAACTCCCTTGATTTTCAGAGAACGATCATTTCCAAACACCACGGTTCCTCCCTCATGACTTTCAAGGTTGCTTAGAATTTTTGTATCACCAGTCATGTGGGATGAGCATCCACTATCAAGAATCCATGACTTGGTTTTACTGCTGGCTTTTAGAGCCACTTCAGCAAAGCATGTGATTTCATCATTGGTTTCTTGAATGCCTTTCCCTTTCATGTCTTTGACTTTTTGTTTAGGAAGAGTTGTCATACATTTATCAGCTCTATGACCTTGTTGGTCACATCTTCCACAAGCTTCACTCAGGCAGTCAAATGTGTTCTGAGTTGGGGGTTTTGATGCTTTCTGCAAAACACTCTGGGTGTCAGGATGTCTCCCCCTTGACTCATGCCTCATGTTTGGACGAGACATGTTATACCAGCATGCATAGGCCTTATGTCCAAACACACCACAACACCAGCAGTAGCCTCTGAACCTCGACCTTCTTTGTTGATAAGAGTCATGTTGTAATTTTCTGTCCAAGATTTGAGTAGTCCTCCCTGAGGATTTCCTTTCTTCCATTGAAGATGATTTTACACAGATTGGTTCATGCCATGTTTGTCTCAATTTTATCTTTGAATCTGCATTGTTAGAAATAACAGATGTATTTTGAGATTTACTCAGTGGTAAATTGACCTGCCTCTGAGCACCAGCATAAGATGATTCTGCCTTGACCTCAACAGCCTTGTTGAAGTCTTCTCTCATCTTTTTCAAGCTATTATGTGCTTCAATCCACTTGGAATGTGTCAGTGATTGTTCTTCTTCTTTGAAGTGAAGTTTCTCCTCAAGATCTTTTGCTATCTTGTCCAGCTCAGCTACCTTCAGTTTGTGTCTCTTGATTTCATCAATGTACATTGTCTCTTTCTTCATACATTCTTCCAACTCCTCAGTCATCCTTTTGGTTTCCTTTTGTAACAATTTCTTCTCTTTCTTGAGTCCAGTGTTCTGTTCAAGGCAAGCCACTAATTCATCTTTCAATCTGTATTCAAGCTCTATTCGTTCACTTTCATCATCTTCACTGCTGCAGGTATCAAACCCTTTTTCTACATGAGCCATAAAATTCGTTTCTTCTTCTGATTGACTGGCTGAAGTAGAGTCTGATTCTTCCTCTTTGCTTACATAGCTTCTTCTTTCACCTGGAACGAACCTTTTCTTTCTTACACCTGATTTGTTTTCTTCTCTTGGGTATCTACTCCATTTCTTCTTTTGTGACTTCTCATCTTCAACTTCTGGAGCACTATATCTCTTCTTGGGGAAGTTTACAGCAAAGTGTCCGATGTTATTGCAATTGAAACATCTCGATGGTGATTTCCCTTTTCCCCTGAATTTAGTTTTTCCAAACCTTTTAGAAAAAAGAGAAATAATCGTGTTGAGATCTTCATCCTTTTCTTCATTGTCAGTATCACTTGATTCTAGGACTTCGTCATCTTTTATCTTGAGTTGTCTCATGGCCTCAAAAGCCATCTCATCCTTGATCTTCTTCTTGAATACTGGGATCTTCCTCATTTCATATGCAATGAGAATGTTGTGTATTTCATCAAGAGAGAGATCATCTCTGTCTTCTAATGCTGAGACTTTGGGGTCAAACCTTTCAGGAAAATTTCTCATAAGTTTTTTAACAATAGTGGAGTCCTCCAACTTTTCTCCAAAGCCCCGAATGTTACTGACAATTTCATTGACTCTTGTGAAATAATCATCAATATTTTATTCTTCTCCCATCTTGACATCTTCAAACTTGCTTCTCCAAATCTGTAATTTGGCTTCCTTGACTTTCATGTTGCCTTCATAACTACTTTCCAATTTGTCCCAAATTTCGTTAGCATTCTTGAGTCCCATGACTTTTGTGTATACCTTTTCTGAGAGTGACATAAGAATGGCATTTTGAGCATTACCATCAACTTCCATATTTCTTTTCTCATCGAGTGTCATAGCAGCTTCATTAGCAAGAGGAGGGAATCCAAGTAAGGCTGCATTTCTAACTTCAAGGCCGAGAGATAGAAGGTAGGGTAACATCCGATTCTTCCAGCTGTGGTAATTCTTTCCATCGAATGTAGGAACACCCCTACTATTAACAGAATTCAGATTGTCCATCTTCTCAGAAGTAGATCCTTACAAAGGGAACCTCCCTCTGATACCACTTGAAATGCCTGGATCGGTTGTGATCACTGAGAGGGGAGGGGTGAATCAGTGATAACTTTTTCTTTTTATGAATTGTTCCCTTTGGATTATCAATTCAACCTCTGCAGTTGGTTAAAGCCTAGATCTACTCTTTTAGTGGTGCAGCAATAATGAGAGCACAGAACACAGAGATTTACAAGGTTCGGTACAAAGACCTACTCCTTGCCGTGTTGGTTACACCCCCCAACACGGATTCTTCACTATGCCAAAAGATGATTACACAGTAATTGGTTACCCCCCCCCCCCAAATTACAAGTTGGTTAACCCCCCCAACTCCACAGCATCATCTTCATCATGGCTTCACTTCACTTCTTCAAAGGTGTTGTTCAAAACTTCAAGTAGCTTCAACAGTCTTCAAAAGATCTCGTTGGTCTTGCTCACAAAAACCCAATCACTTAGAATGATTAGTTCTTTTGTATTCACACACATAAGTGTGTACTCCTCAAAGTTGATCTTCTTCACATGTGCACACACAAATAATATTCTTTTAGCACACACTTGATCTTGGCCTACTCCTTTATTCTTGCACACACTTGGGTCGTAGGTGGTTCTTCAAGTTTGCACACACACACAAATGTGTGGTCTTCACTTCACCCACTTGCACACACAAGACATGCCTCGGCCTCCTCTATCACACACCCAAATACCAACACAAGGGCTACGGCTTCTTTGTTTTCTTTTGCATGCAACCAACCCGTAGGTATTCTTCCTTCACTTGGCATACAAGCACAAGTGTCTCGGCCTTCACTTGCACACACCCGAACTCAAACTAGTCGCGCAAGGGGGTGTGTCCTTCTCTACTCCAACACTGCCTGCCGCGCAAGGTTCAAGCCACAAGGGCCGCGCAAGCCACGGGTGCAAGGCACCGCGGGCGCGCAAGTGCAAACCGCGCAAGGGGGCGCGATGCACAGAGGGGGGGCGCGCAAGGTCGCGTTACCCTTCCTCCTTCTTCTTTTGCACAAGAAGTGAGCAAAAGGATCTCACGGAGCCAAGGGGTGGCTCCGGGCTTCACTGCCGCGCAGGGGGCGCGCAGGCTGTTCTTCACGAGGCAAGGCACTTGCGGGACTTCTCAAAAATTCAGCAGCGTTTCAGCACCTCATCGAGGTCACGACCTCTCTTTATATAGGCGAGGAGAGCCTCGGTTCATCCGCGTGGGAAATCTTGAAACACCGAGATCTTCGGATCTTTAAAATCTTTCCAAGTTTTTTGCGTTTTTCTCTTCGGTGCACGCGGGTTCTTTTATTATTTTCTTCCTCCTCGTGCATGCGATTTATAACGCATGCACGGCCTCTGTTTAGGTCTATCCATGCAAAACATGAACACCCGAGTGGCCTCGCACCTTCGGTTTGCTTCGGCCTTCATCGAATTCATCATCTGGTAGCATGCATGCTCATCTCAAGGCATGGTTGTGTTCGGTATGCTCAGACGATTCCAATGGACACTTCGGTTTGATCGGAGGTGGCCGGATACTCAAATTCTGTCGTCGGGAGGCACTGGTTCAGCGGCGGCTTCGCGGGAGGCTTCGGCTCGAGCTCGAGGTGGAAGACGAGCCGGGAGCCGTTGGATCGTGATGCGCGACAGCCAGGATTTGATCATTGCCGCGGAGATGAATCGTGCGGCGTGGATCGAGCGCGCGATGAGACGGACGGCCAGGATTCACTCCGGGTGAAAAATGCGCGTCCCACATCGAATTCTCTCGCGGAATTTCCGCGGTTTATTACCCTGCCGCTGCCGCCATATGCTCAGTTGAACTTCTCCCTCCACGGTGCCGCCCCGCACCGTGTTCTCCCTGCGGGCGCGCTCTGCGCCCACTCTCTGCTCCTGCGGGCGCGCTCCTAGCGCCCACTATGCTCCTCCGGCTCGCGGATTTCACCACTGCGTGCCCTCGGGGGCTTATACACGGCCCCCTGCGCTCCTCCGGGCGTGCCCCAGCGCCTCTGTGGTGTCTGCGGGTGCGCCCCTGCCGCCCTGATCTCGCCCCACGGGTTCCCCCTTGGGCGTGGCGCCTTAGGCCCACATGAGCCTTGGGGTTGAACCCACAAGGTGCTCACGGGCTGGCCATATTTTTTTGGCTAAGTCTTGAATAAGACTTTGTAAAAATCAAGGTCCTCCATGTAAAATATGCCAAGTGCCACTTGCCCTTCAAGGCATTCTTTTCCTTCATCTTCTTCTTGAGAATTCAACCATTAATCTTCTTGCTTAAAAACAACTCCTCAATTTATAATTCTTCTTCACCATCTCATTTTCAACTTAGGAGAGAATTCTCAAGGATCTTCATCAACCGAGCTACTTGATCAATTATTTCTTCTTCATTAGAATTCCTCCATTCTTCTTCAACATTTATTCATCACTTTGTAATGGAATTCAAGAAGGGTCTTCAACTTCAACTGAGCTTCTAAATCACTTAAATTATTCAATGTGCTTCATTGATCTAATCAGAGATCAATTGGATCAACTTCAAATTCACATGCACTAAGGGTTAGTACATGGACTTCATTAAACCACTTCATCCACTTAGAAGTAGTGAATGGATCATGTTGCTTCTTCAACTCCTCATGCATTGTCACTACAATGCATGGTCTTCTAATCATGTTGTGACATTGTATCCAGTTGATACAAGTTCTTGGAACTTAAAGAGCAGCTCAGCAATCGTCAGATTTAATGCTTCTGTAATCATCAATCTTCAAGATGTACTTCATCAGATGGCACACCATGACAAGTTATTGACAACAAATGCAATTACTTCACTTGGGCACAACAAATGATAGTATAAACCACCCTTCAAAATTCCTTACTTAGTTTCATGGTTATCACAAACATCAAATTTACTTATTCACAAAAACCTTATATTAATATAAATAACATATTAAGGGTTACATTACCTTAGTCTAAATATCACCTTTCCAATAAATCACTTCACCATTCAATCAGGAAAATTATACATAAACATGTAAATAATGTGTGGAAAACATAATTATGAAAATCCTTATATATTACATAATTCATATGACATGATTTTATGATACCAAACACAAAGAATAATTGATTATTAAAATTCATAATTAAGCCATTAAAATGGATTCCTCATCATAATACACAATTCCTCATTCCCGTAACATTTCAACTGTAGTCTTGTCATCAGCAAAAATGTTACCATTACACACACCACCTTTTTGGTAACAATTATGAGATTTCAGAAAGAGAAAATGTATTTCATAATTACCATTTAATCGACACTTATAACACTTATCTTTTTATATTGTCTTAGAGAGGCCATCAATGTTGTCCATTTTTTTAACCAAACACATAATTTTTCCCTTACATCCACTTTCTTTGGGTAAAAATTTTCCACATTCAAAACATCATCTTCTTCCTCTAGGACATTAAATTTGGTCATTCATTCCCAAATTTTGACACAAAGGAAACCAAAACCTCCTTCCTCCTTAGTCTATATTACCCAAACTCTCATTGTATTACGTTTTTCTATTCCTTAGTGAGCCCGATAGTTTGTTATAATGCGCATCGTTAATCATGTTCCTTGAAAATTGATTAGGCATCATCACAACATAATTCACTCTAGTGATCATCCTAATTGAATGTTCATCAGGAAATATCCTATCAAATTCAACATTAATATAGTTTCTTTGGGTTCCCACCATTAACTAAATCTAGAATCATAGTGTGAGAATTACTTATCACACTAGAAACCCATATTATCATGAATAGAATAACTTATAGGATTTATTAATCATGAAACCTTCCTTAATTTACACCACCCTAGGTTCATCATAGGTTATTCATAGCCAAATTATATTTACATCCTTCATAATGGTTCATGATGATTTTGTGAATTCCCAAAGTATATAACCATGGAATGTCAAGTTATGTGTCCAACATCGAACATTGTGTGTATAAGATTTCCTCATGTCAAGCCTAGAACATCATGTCATAGTTGTCAACCATAGGTAAATATGCTCTAGAGTTGTATCCACTTGCAGTATCATGACCAAAATGTATTGCAATGAAACCAATCAGTATATCCTTTATCAAATATCTAGGACACACTCCAAATTATTGACTCATCCTTATACATTTCCTTAAATTAATCTCTATACATATCCTTATAAATATTACTAGGGATATCATTAAATATTTCTCATCCTAGTTTTCAAAGGTGAACTAAACCTTTCCTCTGATACTAACTTTAAGTACCCTCACTTTTCAATCATTAACATTCCATAACATTTACAGAATACATAAAACATCATACAAATATATGCCAAAAGACCATACTATTCTACAAAATTTGGAAACATGGAACCCTGAAAAATATTGCATTAGTGAGCTACATTGTCTCCAAAAAGGTTCTTTCTCTCTATAACCATTTTTAGACACATAAAACATAATTTAGATATTCATAACTTGGGGAAGGAAACATAAAAATGGGTGAGCTCAGATGCTCTGTAAGGGTAAACATGGGAGACAAGTATGTATAAATACGAGATTAGTGGTATGAAAATATGATCCCAAAAGTTTAAGATCATACCCTGTATATCAAAAATCAAAAAAATGAATCATGTAATAATGATTGGTTGTTCATAAGACATGATTCATAAGGAAATAAATAACATAATCATGAG
The DNA here is from genome assembly GCA_963277665.1 of Viscum album. Lineage (NCBI taxonomy): Eukaryota > Viridiplantae > Streptophyta > Magnoliopsida > Santalales > Viscaceae > Viscum > Viscum album. The sequence continues at coordinate 339,034,402 of OY728123.1, forward strand.
ATCATAATATGGGAATAAATCCTTGAATTGTGGAAGACACATGAGCATATCATATGATTTCCATATTCTCCAAGTCATCACAACCAAGACCATCATAGTATCATGGGTTTACTCCCCATATTATCTTGTTAGTCATGGTTTTATCCAATGGATATCTAATTGGAATGCATTCAATCCTCATACCATCTTGGTAGTAACTTGTCACTCCCATGGCTATATTAGTAGTCATGGTTCACTCCCAAGACTATCTTAGTCTATATAATGTGTTATAAATCATTCCAAAATGCATTAGAGTGAGATATAAGAACCAAAAATCTAATAATGAAATATTTCAAACATGTACCAAATAATCATAAAAATCATATCATAACCCATGAAATGAAATGGGTATCATGAAATTGTAATCACATTGTAACATGTCAAAAATGATACATGTTTCATAATAATTTCATCAAAAGCATAAATCATGAAGGAGAAATGTATTTCACAAAAGTATAACCCATGAAAAAGAAATGGGTTTCAAAAATACCATGACATTAATAATAACCCATTTAGAGAAGGAATATTAATTAAACTATTAGATAGTTACCTATAAATGAATGTGTGACGTCAATAGATTTTGTTTTAGAAGGAAAATAATGAGTAAATATCATTGAAAAAAATTATTTTGGAAAATATCCATTATTTTCATAATAGGTATTTTAAATTCATAAAACATTTTAAAAATAATTATCTTAAAATATACATTGAAGCTTAAAATAATTCTTGAAATAATTTTGAAAACATTTTTCCTAGAAAACCTACAAAGGAATCCTGAAAAAATTATGAAAACTATTTTCATTGATAACATAAAATCTAAGTTTAAAAACATTAAAGAACATTTACATTGAATAAATGTTGAAAATTTTTAATGAAGTCATGATATAGTTTTAGAAACCATTTAATTGAAAATAACTATTAAAACTTATAATGAAATCATTGAAGTGTTTTGAAAAACATTATACATGAAAACTTATAAAAGAAGCATCATTTTTTCGAAATCTATTTTTTCGAAAGAAATATCCCAAACAATTTCATAAAAATTAAAATTAGAAACATGGATGGAAAATTCAAATAAATTATAGTGGTTTAATCCATAAATTTAGTACAAGGTAAAATGAACATTCCTTTTACACAGTAAAAAGGGTAGGAAGATGCATTATTCAAAAAGAAACAATAAGATTACATTGAAAAAATTAGTGAAATGAAATAGAAAAAATTACTTTTAATGATTATAGTTGAATAGTATAATATTTTGGGAACAAATTTCTAGAAATCATGGTTTTAATGGAATATAGATTTTCAACTTAAGAAAGGTTAATATCGGGCTTTCATAAAAATACATTCTTTACTATCATATGTAAAAAAGAAGAATAATTGTATAAATACATGAATATATTAATATATAAGATTGGAGAGGTAATCTCATGAGAATTATTGAGATATAGATCACAATTATTCTTTAAAGTAAGCATAATAATTAATAATATTGAAAATCAATGAGATTATTTCCAAAAAATTATTATAACTTTGTAACATGGGATCACACTCTGCACATAAGAGGAAATATTACATGTATCATAAAATATCATGTAACAAAGTAAAATTCATGACATAACATGTAAAATTTAAGTATATACACCTCTAAAATTAATTAATGTGCATAAAAAACCATAGTCTCAAAAAAGGGGGATTTTGACCAAACTATCTTACCGATTTGGTAACTTATGAACCATAAACCCCATGAAATCTATTTCATAAAATGTGAATTTATATAACCATGAATTTAAATATAATATAAATATAATTCATTCATGGTTAGTACATAATCCACATAAAATAATTGATTGGTGAATAAGACATGTATCTCACTGAAATGAAAGTGAGATGAAACTTCTCTTACCTTCTGTCTTCACTCTCACTGTAATCATTCAAAAAAATGGAATAATAAAGATGATTTTATTATAAATATTTTATAAACATATATTATTATATAAAATTCAATATATTATTTGATTATGACATTATGTTACCCTATTGTTATAAATAATATGTTAAGGTTTCACTTCGGGTAATATCATCTTTGTTTATTGCATGTGTCTTAATTTATTATATCCTTGGTTCTTATGCATATGTAATTATTCTCTAATATAAAACATGATAGAAATATAATTTATATTTAGTCTATTTTTAATATAATAATATATATAATATATAATTATACTCCATGTGTTTCCTCAAATAAAAAATTACATGGGTCTGTCTGGCAATATATGAACTAATTTTTAGAGACAACCTTCAAAATATTTGATATTAATAAATATAATAGTTATGAATTTTTTGTTTGCAATCATTACTTGATAATTATCATGTATGTTGATTTTAAAAAAAATTTATCAATAAAATAATGATTTTTTTCTTTTAATCTACCCAAAAATAATGATTAAATCAGTGAATAAATAATCACAATGTTATTACTGATCTTATGTTAAAAAAATCAAAAAAAAAATTATTTTCTAAAAGTATCTTTTGGAAATCATTATTGAATAAAAATTTTTCTAAATTAATTATCATATATAAAAATATATTCATCTTATATAACACATTGGATCTTTTACTTCACTGAATTTTGAAAGTATCAGGACTACAATATTTTTTAAGAACCCAATTATCTTACATATGGGTAAAAATGATCAGTATGATTTACCTTTCATAAATTGAAGAACATCCATATTAGTAATTTATCTACTATATTGGATAATAATTAATTCAATGCTTTTGTTGTTTCAAAATAAATATCTTATATATCATTTAAGGAATCATTATATTGTATAATGACCTTCTATATTCTCTACCATAATATAATATTAACTCATATTAGAAGAAAACCATTCATCATCATAGATGTTTTCACTTTATTCAACCTCTAAATCTATAAGAAATATATCCTCACAAAACATAAATATGAAACTTTATTTAAAATAGGAAAAATGAAATTGCAGATAATATCCAAAAACTTATTAAATATGTATAGAATATTTTTATAGATACTCAAAAATTATCAAATATATTATAAACTTCTAAAAAAATATTATAATCACATTAAATTCAATTATATAAACATCCACCAAATCTCATAAAAACATTAAAAAATACAACCATCCAAATATTCCATTGTATAGTTCAATTTCCCCTAATTATCATGTTTCAACCCCACCAAAATATTTCAATTCCATAAATATGTTACAAAAAATTGTTATTTCCATAAATAATTATTTATTCTCTAATTGAAATTATCGTAACACCATAATATTAGATAATTATATGTTTGAAGGAAAATATAATCTCTTAGAGGAAATAAATTATGGTTTTGTCAAATATAAAATCTACCACTAAATTCAAAATATGATATCTCCCCCAATTAGAAAAAACTATCAAATAAAACTAACAATAAATAAATTTTTAGTTTTACCTTTCTCAACATAGAAAAATACTAATATCACCTATTAATATGGAGATAATCTTCTATATTTAAATATTGACATACCACATTTCCCCATTAAAAACATTTTAGAAAGATTTTTGGCAGTTTCCTCCCCCAAATTATGATGTTATTGGGGAATGAACAAAACCAATATAACTCCTTAACATATTAAAAGTATCTCTTGGTATTTCCTCTATAAGTTATCTATAAAAAAATAATTTTTAGAAATTTTTTCTAGTTTCACATCATAATTATAAACTATTTCTTTCATCATGTGATACCGAATATCAATAGTTTTTTCACATAAGAAATAGACTACAATACTTGATACATCAATCACACTTTTATTAACATATGAAGTTATGTACCTTAAGTTTGAGAACATCCAAATATAGTTTCATCCACAATAATAATATAAATTCATTTTTAATATAATATACTATTTATCTTCTATAATTAATGAAATTTAATTTATCTTCTTACCATGACAACACAATAAACATTATCCAAAAAAATATACCATTAAATGTATATTTACTTTTAGTGAAATCCCATATCAATGAATATATAAAAATACCACAATATTAAATTAAATTGTAGTTCTATATAGAAAGACATAGTAAATTATTCTTTCGACATATATTGTCCTTAGTTTTTTACATCAACATTAATATATCCTTTGTCATACCACTGAAAAATTCACAATGAGTTAATTTAAGAAGATATATGGTCTATATTCTATAATATTAGAGAAATTAACAATGATTCTCTAGATGGGTTATTGATTAACATTTCTTCTATATTTACATTTACTCAACCTAATAACCTATGAAATTTGGGTAGTAATTTCACTTCAATAACCCATACTAATATTTTTATAATGATTGGGAATATTGAACTACATATATGAAAATATATATTTTTTATAAAAAAATTTGATCCCATATTTTTTTACATCTCAACCAACAGAGATAAGTCAAAAGTTCTTCTGCATTAGATTAGAAAACTCATAATAAAAGTACTCTTTTTTACAGAGTAATATAAATTCAATAAAATTTGGAAATGATGTTAGGGTTCCTAGGGAAATATATTTAAAATATAGGCTACTGTCATCCATTAACTTTGAAAATTACATATATGTCAAACTACCATCCAATTTACAGTACTAGGTTTTAGAGGACTATTTTAACAGATAAAAAGGATTCATTAACATATAAACATTGTTTTATTCATTGTCAATAAGGAAAATATTTGGTTGTTGGATCTAAATTTATTCATATATGTCATTATTTAGGAAGGCCAATGTCATATCCATTTGATATTATTTGTAGTTACTGTGTGCTAACACTTCTATGAATAGTTTGATACATTCCTGTATTTAAATTGGAGGAAATGTTTCTTAAAATTTTATCCACTCTCCCTATGGGGAGACATTTTTTAAAATACTAAATTATTTATTTGTTTTTCAACAATATCATTCAATTTTATTTAGATAATCCACATTATTCCAATTACATTTTTAGGTCTTATAATATGTACCCAAGTGAAATATTTCTCAATCTAATAAATTTATTCACACATATAATTGATAATTTCCTCAATATCAAATACATATGAAAAAATTTATTTTTCAATGCATGAGTGTAGTCTTATTTTGATGTTTCAAAAAAATTAATGTTTTTACTAGTGGTTCCTTATTTCAAGTGATTTTTTGAATCTAAAATAATTTTAAAAAAATGATTCTGTAGTCTCTAATTTTAAATAGTTCAATCATCATCACTTTTTGGTTCATAATCAACATCAATAAAATTCAACACAATTTGTGTTTTATCTTTCATCTACTTTTCAAATATCATCATTACTCTTGATTTAATAATCTTACCTCCTCCTTTAATATTAAAAAATTTCATATAGTAATTTTTAATAATTTTTTCATCAAAAATAGTAAAATTTATTAAAATTTTATTCCAAAAATTTATAACCATAACAATATGATAAATATTTCCTATATATCCTATCATAATCATTATCATAAAACATTATATGATTTGTGGTTTTTGAACATCATAAAAAATGGACTCAAAAAATTTATATGGTAACAATTAATTGGAGTTATTTTGTAAAACAATTTATAATGATTCATATTGGTATTAGGTCTGAGAAAACATATATTTTGAATGTGAAAAAATAACTAATACCTTATCTATATAAATGTTTTCGTAAAATATTACTCATTGGAATAGTTCTCCCCATATCAACAATAGATATATAATTTCATTCTACAAAATTGTAATTCATGGGAGTGTATGGTTTACTATATCGATTATTGATTATATGGTTTTCATGATAAATTTTAAAATCATTGTATTTTTAGTCTTTTCAATTATAAAATCAAAACCTTTTGATGTATATACTATGATCCTTATCAATCCATCTTCTAAATATTTTATAAATTTAGACTTAATTTGAATATTATTTATAGAATATTAATTTTTTTATTTTATTATAATGACCAATTAAAGTGATAAAATATAGTTCTCCATTAAAAGATTAATGTCTCTAATAAAAAAATATGAATATAAATGGTTCAGTGATATTTTTGGTTGAATGTACATTATATTGTATTTTCCAAGAAATATATCCCATTTTTATCTTATTTCAAATATATAATCATTCACACTTTTCAGTTTGAATTGATCTCCCCCGACAACATTATTTTATATTTTAGTAAAATTCCTTTGAACAGTATGAATAAAACTCATATTCCATATTTTATTATAGTATTTTTCAATAATGTATAATGAATTGGATAGATGATAAATTTTTAAAATACATCCAATTAATCATCCATATATAGTAATTAATATTCCATAATTTTAATTCATGATGATTCATTAATTATTCATAAATAATAAATCATTTTGATCATCACATAATTGGATTATAGTAAAACTATTATTTCTAATCCCTTAATAATTAAGAGGAAATATACTGTTGATCTTCTTTTTATAAATTCTATAATTTCTAAAAAAAATTATTATCAAATAAAAATAATTTAAAAATATAATTTTCACTCTATATTTCCTCGATTTGAAACCAAATTACAATTTTTTTAATAGTAACCATAATAAAATAACAATGGAATCCATTTTATGCAATAATTCAAAAGAAATTCAATAATATGAAATTTATCTTATTAATTTACCCATTTAATTATTATCACATATTAATTTAATGAATTTAATATTGGACATTTTTTCAATAATTACATAACCCAATTACCATGTAGTTAACATTTAACAAAAATTTAATTGTAATAGTGAATTTTTTTATACAGAATTATTTTTTCTTTTCTTGTTAAAAATGATTATTTAATGTATAGTTCTCATATCCTTTGAACTACTAACCCTTGGATCATTCCTACTCATTTTTATATTTTTTACTTGAAGGAATAGAATTTCTTACCCAATGTTCCATAACATCAGTAATATCCATTTATTCTAGTCAATCCATATTTAAAAAAATTGAGAAAAAGTTTCTTCTATCATGACATTATTACACTATACAGGATTTTCCCTTAGGGAGAATGTTCTTCATGGTATAATATAATCCTTTGATATTGAATATTGGTTCTAATAATTTTTCTTGGAAAACAAATTTCAATATTTAGAGTAAACCCAATATTCTAATTCATAATTGAATTACATGGAAAATTTTCATATTTTGAATTTATCTTCCCCGTTAGGTTTATTTTTTCGGCTTCATTAGATCTATCAACTTTGACATATATAAATTTTATGAAGTCATATCATACCCTGTTAAATTATTTTATAGACCCAATATATATTTATTATGTATTTGTCATATATGTTTCTTTAAGAATATGTTTTTAATTAATATCTATTTCCATATCAACTTGCTCAATAACTTTTAGATTGAGGTGTTTGAATTCACCAATATTCATAGACTACATTATGGTAATATCTTGCTTAGCTATATTTTCTTCAATAATAAATATGTGAAAGTTTGATTTCAAATTCTTATTATATTATACTCAAGATGATGTTAATATTTATATTTAAAAATGTGTTTTATATATTTTTTATATTAATATTCTTCACTTCTTGAATATTAATCATATTTTATCATATGTGGCATGAGGTTTAGAAATTTTTCAAAATATTAACTCTATGATTTAATATATAAAAAGGTATAATATTCAAATACCTTATAAAAATGGTTTTTCTATATTCTTATTAATTAAATATATTTATTTACCTCTATTGATTTGTCCACTTTTTATTATCCTATGTTTTCCTGTCTTATTTATTTTATAATTAATCATGGTTTTTCTTCTCTGGATAGTATATTAAAAGTTATCCAACAACACTAAATTTGATCCATTTTAGTAGAAAATATACTTTTTAATTAATTTTTTAATTTATATTTTTTTATGAAATGTGAAATGTCTCTCTAGTAATGTCATCTGTTTATTATCCATCATTTAAATCAATATAATATTATTCATAATCATATTTAATTTCAACCATTCTCATGGATTTAAAATTTCATTTATTCATTGAAACTGTCATCAAATATAAGAGTCTTTATTATCTCTACTCTAATAAGTATTTTATGCCACTCATCATGTCTAATATCCTTATTGTCTCCAAATAATAAAATTTTTTCTCCAAAACTATCTAGAAAATTTTTCTAGAACTTCTCCATTATGGTGGAGTCCTCTAGATTTTATATATAGAAACTATTATTGTTGAAAATTTAATTTTTTCTTATAATGTAGTCACAAATGGTATCTTTACCAACTATATTAATATGTTCAATTATTTTCCACTATATATGTTACAATTATTCTATAAAATTTATCTTAACATCATATATTATTTCTTATTTTTCTATAAATAATTTCACAGCTTGGGGTCCCATATTTATAGTATAGATTTTTTCAGATAAGGATATATGAATGGTATTTCATAAATTACCATTAAAATTAACATTTTTCATATAAGTGACTTAAGTTTGAACATCTCCCTTAATAAATCTAATTCCTATTGATTCTGTATCAAAAACCTACATACTATGATATTAAATACAACGTAATATCTTACACTACTATCATAACAAATTTCGTATATTTATGATAAAAACACATATATTTTTGATAGATTATATTTTATCCATCATTCATGGCTTGAGGGTCTTATCGAGGGAACCAACGACTCTAATACCGATTGATGTTCCCCAGTAATGAGTTTATGACTAAAAATGTGGGGGATGTGAATGTTCAAGAAATTTTATAATTACATACATATTGAAATTATCCACTCAAATCTGCTAGGACCTGATCCTCTTAAGAATTATCTCATCCCTACCAAATGTTATATTAAATTAAAAAAACCCTCATAAATATTTAATAAGGTTTGTTCATATGGTAGGTACCTCTACATTATTTTGATTATATTCTATCATTAAAAAACAATTTTCCAATTTAAAAAATCAACAATTACAATGGTTAGAGTGGTATCATGATATACATATGAGTCACCAATATTATTATGTTTAAATATCATACTAACCCACTCTTGTAATATTATGATTAGGAAGGAATGATTATTATTAGAAGACACATTATTGATTCTTATATAACTGATATATACTTTTCCCATAGACAATTCATAAATGATGAAAATATATTATACTTAGAAAATTTGTAATATATATATTTATTGATACCTATTGATGAAAATTGATTAATCAGTTTTGACTAACTAGTTTTATATATTTGATATTTAGTTTCAAAATGAATATAAACATAAAACATGTGGTTCATTGAGTTTTATTTCCACCTCAAAACATTTGATTTCAACCTCTATCACTTTTCCATTTAGACAATTATCAGATATCTATTTACTATCGCACATTATCTATCTTATAAGAAAATCCCTATTTAAAAAATCAGATGAAAATGAATAGAAGTATAATATAATATTTGTTATCCCTACAATGAGAGTATTCCTATAATTTTTTTATCATGCACACTTTTGCATGTATTATAAAAAATTTTATATGTACCACATGATATTATACATAAATTATAACAATAATCTTCATTATATTTCTATTTATTTCAAAATAAACTGGTTAATTTTATAACATGGGTCACTAGTTGAAAATTATTATATAATTGTAAATTAAAATTCAATAAATATTGAATAACGATTATCATTATAGAGTCTTCCACAACATATATTTGTATTAATAACTTTATCAATTACATTGTGATTTATGAACATATGGATAGTAAAAACCCTCAATGATTTCTTTTTATTTCATATCTATTATATAAATCATTCACCTTTTTAAATTTATCATTTATATAAAGATTAAATATAAGAATTTCAATATCTTATATTTTAAGATACTGAAATTTATTGAATTTGTCTCTAGATTATTTAAATGTACCCTTTTACCCTTATTTGGGTACTTATTGTGTGGGTTTATGTTTCTATGTATTTTTTATGAAGATTTGATAATTTTGGTGTGTGTCTATCTGGATGATTCTTGACCACGTAGATACTCCAGCTGAGAATAGAGTCAAAATGGATTCTTTTAAGTTATGTGGTCAAGCAATGAATTGGTGGGATATCTAGACTTGGTATCTAAAACGATAGAACCAAAAGTGTAATGACATCTACAAGAAGTTTTGAGAGAAATGTTACTCAAAGATGCTCTTTTAGTATGGGGAATTCGAGTTCATAAGGTTAACCAGGGGATTATATCTATGACGGTATATGGTGGTCACTTTTCTAATTTGTAGTGCTTTGTTATATTGATAATGGGAGATGAGATGACTAATCTGAGGATGTTTTTGGATGGTATTAAAAATGAGATTATGTCCCAAATTAAAATCCTTCCACCTATAATGTTTTTTAAGTGGGGAATCAGACAATTATTTCTAAGGGGAACATGGAGGAGGTTTCTAGTGAGATTTCGGTGGTTTCAATTAAATTACATAGTGGTACATCTTATAAGAGTAGGAATAATCACTACGGAAATGTTACTTAAATAAGTGGAATGGAGAGTGGCAAGGGGGCATGGCCCGTTACTCAAGGCATGACTAGAGTACTCCGACACCAGTGTGGTAGTCTTGTCACTTACAAAGATAGCGAACCTAAACAGTAATAGAGGTATATGTATTTGAATTATTGGACATCGATAAGGATTTTTTAAGAAGTAGCAATCTGTGTGCAATGAAAGAGGATCTAGAATGAATCATTGTGATGGAAGGGGGATCCTACCCCATATTTGTTTGTCATTGATATTTATAATGGCTATGGTGGTCATGTCATTTTACATGATACTAATGGGAAAGAGATCACATATCAGAAATGTTATGTAGCTTAAGGTACTCAGACTATAAAACATGAAAAGGGGAGGGGCAATTCCATGAATTTTAGCCTACACATGTGGATAGAAAGGCCATACCATCGATAGTAAAATATACTATTATTATAGCTTATATGGTTTCTATTCCATTATTAGATAATTATTCTTATAATTCATGTATATATTCACAACATTTTAATGAGTTTATAGTTATATGGGAGTTAGGGAGTGGGGTTACGATGATCAATACACCGTTTGGAGCAAGGTCAAAGGAATTCAATTTAAAGAAGGGGTTCTATCTTAATATTAGTGAGTAAACTTTGTTTATGGAAGGCTAACATACCATAAATTTCATGTTTTGACATTATTATGGGTATGGACTTCATATTTGTACACCGATCCCACATTGATAGTTAATATAGGATAATAACCTTTACCTCTCATAAGGGATTCAATTATTTTTGTCATGGAGAGCCGAATATCTAGATGGTCTATGTAGGGAGAGTTCAGAAGAAACTAGGGGTGATCAATGCCAAGGTAACATGTTTTTTATGTATGAAAGGGACATGAATCATGATGTATTTTTATTAAATGATATAAGTTCCATGATGTGTTTCTGGAGGGATTATCATTCCTTCCACATGAAAGGTACATTGAGTTTATAATTTAGATAATTCATAGGGCCATGTCATTTTCCATTCCACCTTATAATATTGAACCAACAATGTTTCAAGAGCTCAAGACTCAGGTGGAAGAGTTAATCGATAAAGGATTTATCCATATGATTACATTTCCAATGGGGTTTACAGTCATTTTTTCTTATAAGACTAATAGAAGCATGAAAATATATTTTGATTTCCAGATATTAAACTAGGTGGTACTGAAGAACTAGTATCCTCTTCTAAATGTCGACAATCTCTATTAATAGTTGAGACGATCTTTTGTATTCTTGAGGATTCACTTGAGATCGAGGTATCATCATATTGGAGTTTGACCTTATGATATTCCATGGAAATATTTTATAAGAGCATATATCCCGAATGTGTTCACCATGATGTCATTTAGATTGAAAACTCTTTGGAAGTGTTTATAGCCTTAATAAACCAAATATTCCACTTTTACCTGAATCTTTTGGTGGTTGTTTTTGTGGATGATATATTCATGTTCTCTATGTCATGTGATGATCATGTAAAATATCTTGAAATTTTCCTAAGTACACTAAGTGAGAATCCCCTTAAAGAAATTCTATTTATGTTTCAATTTTAGATTGAATGAGTATATTTTATTTGGGTTTCATCACCTCAAAGGATGGTGTATTAGTGGACCCAAATAAGGGGAAATAAGATGTTTCTTTAGAGCATCCTATGAATGTATCTATTATATGAATAATTTTGTAGTTAGCAGTATATTATCATAGATTCATTTATGAACATTAATTCTTAGAATCACCTCCTTTGGTCTTATCAAAGATCGTAGTCATTATTGAATGGTCTGGGAAATGTGAACATTCTATTTAAGAGTTCAAGTAGTGTTTAACTACCACATCTAGCATGGTCCTACCAAATCTAGGTGATGAGTTTATATTGTTCTTTTATTCATGTGGTGTATTTATTTGAGCAGTGTTGATTCATGGGGTTATGTTGGTCATGTAGGTCATGGATGTTCTTCCCACATGAAGGTAACGACCCTACACACAACCCCATTTGATCTATAATGATTTAATATTCTAAGTGTTAGAGACTTTATCTATTTGTAAAAGGATTACAATGTATTCCAACCAAAAGTTATTAAAGTATATCTTTTCATAATGAAATTTTATTATTTTTTATTGTAGGTTTGTTGAGTATATGCTATGTTTTGATATTGATTTTGAATATACACCATGGAAGGAAACATGGTTATTTATGCATAGAGTACTGAAAGTTATAATTAGGAATTCAATGAGACTGGTTTTGAGAAGAAGTTTATTAATTACTTTATGAGATTCATGTTTATGTTTCAGAGTTCTAAAAGAAGATGATCCTCATATCTGTTGCAGTAGAGTCTACACACCGGAGTCAGATTAGGGAGATGATGTATCAGGATCCAAAGTGGTTTTCCATTGACGGAAATCCATGAATGTTGGCAGCCACAATCAGAAAGGACTATATATGAGGATGAGGTCATCTATGTTGAGAACTATGATTTTGTGCTTATCTGTATGCAGGAGGAGATGATTCCTAAATTTCATGCATTGATGTTGGATGTGAATCCAGATTTGACCAAAATTTACCATGACCTAGGTCAATAATATTTGTGGTGGGAAAAGAAAAAAAAGATATTTCATAGTTCGTAAACTGATGATACACCTATGAACACGTGGAGGCTGGGAAACAATGACCTAGTGGATTTATAGAGCTATTTATTATTCAAATATTAATGTGTGATGACATAACTATAGATTTTGTGGTAGTTATTTCAAGGAAACATTATAAGAATGATGCAATTCGATTGATTTTGGAATTACTCATGAAATTAACACATTTTTCCTATTCATGAGACTTTCATGGTGGTTCAGTTGGGATACATGAATATTTATGATATATTCCATCTTCATGGGATGATTCATAGTATAGATTCATACCCTGACTCACGTCTAACATCACATATATAGAAAGGCTTTTAGAAAACACTTGGTATGTAATTATATTTAAGTACAGAGTTCTTCCCACAAATACATGGATGGATGAAATGTACTATACATGTTTTTAGGATATTCCATGGGAGTTCATACTTGACCTTGTTGGGTCATGGGAGAAGCATGTAGAACTCTTTGAGTTCTCTTACAACATCATTTATTAGGAAAAAATTTCTATGGAATCATATTAGGTTCTTTATGGAAGGATATTTTGATCTCGTCTATACGAGATGGAGGTTAAAGTGTAAGAGATATTGGGATTGTGTCTCATGATGGAGACGTTAGAGTAGGTTTATATAATTCAAAAATGAATACCTACACCTCATATTAAGAATAATTAATATGATAAAAACATCAACAACCCCTAGGGTTTACAGTGGTTGATCATGTGTTCATTTGTGTGCCACCAAGGTTGGGTCACTATAAGCTCTGGAGGCAGCGCAAGTTGGCACCCATTTTTTTGTAACTTTTCTAATTTGGGAGAGAATAATATCTTTGGATCACCTATTAGCTCTTTTGAATTGTTTTAGTGACATATATTATTATTATTTTTATGTGTCATATCATTTATGGTATTAACCCAACCTTTCTCATGTTTTTTAGGCATATGATGTTGAACATGAGAACGATTATTCATTTGAGGATCATCTGATAAATGTTATATATCATAGTTATAAAGTGTTACCAGGAATTAATATGATCATATTTCATGTTTTTTGGTGACATAGACATGAGTAAGAAGAAACATGCGATATAGAAGTGGATTTGAGGGCTCTATGGCATGACATGTTTACCTCATAATCATATCGATTAGTGGGAGTATGTCTCTAGGATGAGCTATTATATTTTTGGGAGATTATAAGATCCTAGAATTTTTTGATGATGTCACTTGTTGCATTACAGATAATATTTTAACCTTATTTTGGTAAATATTTGGTTTTTTTGGGGGGTTTCAGGTGAAATGTTGAGAATTTTGGAAGAAAAGGGATGGTGGATAGTTGGTACATTATTTGGTTAAACTATACTCCAACCCCTAGAAAACCATGAAACCCTAGAAATAGGGGTATTTCATAGTTGGTGATTATTTTTTAAAACCATTTTCCCTATTAGGAGAAATTTTTTCCCCTAAGATGTGGTGAATGGTTAGGTAACATGGTTTAGAAAACTGTGAGCCAGGTCCTAGGACATTATCCATGTATGTGTTATTCCTATGAAATTTTGTTTAAAATAAAAAACCACCTCTTTTTTACCCAAAAACATGTTAGATCAACACTAAACACATTCCTTTGAATTTTTATTCTCCCAAGATGGTTATAATGTTCCTCCAACCACATTATTGAGTAATTGAATATCTGTTCAAAGGATCATCTCTCATATGGTATTTTATTGATTCCTCTATTGATTATATTTAATTACAATCCCTCTTTCTAGATAAATATGAATTTTTCATCCCCCATTGGAAATATATATTAATCTACATTTTAATTGATATTATTTTATATTAACATGATCATTGCAGTTTCCTAGGATCTGATGCACTATTGTGAATTCCATCACCCCACATCAATTTTGGGGTTTTACATTTGACAAACACTCATCAAAGACCTTGAGTTAGGGAGTCTAATTTTCAATTACCATATTTCAAATTGTAATTGTATGCATGTAATTATAACATTTCTATACAACATTTGGAAATTAAATCATGAATTGGATTAATTAATATTTTAATTAATTAAATATTATAATCCTAGAATTGTGAGAATAATCTGAATATGGAAGTTGGTCCATTAATGGGATTGTGACATTGTTTATTAGTGTGATTATAAATTGATGTAAAATGGGAATTAAGGGATGGTTGGATTACCCTTTAAGGGTTAATGTTTTATAATATTAATTATTGTTAAATGAGATAATGGGGAAATGTTCATATTATTTACATGTGATTAAAGTGTTGAAAAATGAATTTTTGTGATAAATTTAAATGGTTCTCCAATATTTAAATAATTTATATTAGGGTTTAATATGATTAACCTTGATAATTGTGATATATATGATATAAGTGATGGACTGATTAATGGGACGTAGGATGAGGGCTTATGCCCCAAATAACCATGGAGTGCTAGATATGGAATTCTAGTCCCAAAATACATTTACGTGACAATGACTGTGGAAAAAATAATGATTCCCGAGACACCCAAAAAGTGCTAGATTTGAAATTATAGGCCAAAACTATTATAATTGGACCATAGTTACTTGTACATTTGACATAAAATTTAATTGAAATGAATAATGAAAGACCATGATATAATGGTTTTTGATTTCCAAAGTTATATGGTTTATAATTTTGCAACGGATGAAGAAGGTCTTTATGGTTTAGGTGTCATCATGAAACCAGGTTATTATGTGGTTAATTAAGGAAAAATGAATTGTTGAAACCATTTACATTGGTAATTGTATTATATTATTTTCACATTTACATACACTATTATAGATTGGATATTCTTATATACACCATTGGTGGTGTCCTAAGGAGTTATACTCACACCCTACTTTGGATTATATATTGGAAGCTGAAAAGAATTCACGATTTTATGAAAAGATAATGGAATGATCATTATTTCATATGGCTATGTTGTAATGGAGCACATATGAGGGATTCAAAAATGTTTTATCGAACTACATAATAGTTTTCGATGAATTTTTATGGGTTTTTTATTTGAAACAATACATATATATGAAATTACATATTTAATATTTCTGTTCAGATAGTGTTTCCTATTTTGGTCCATCATGTTATCCAGGTCTATATTTCTTTATGTTAATAATCTGGTTTGGATTATTATCATTGGTGGTTTTTTATTTAATTATTACATTTTTTTACTCGGATAAAGAGGGTATAGTCTCCCCAGAATACATATATTTTAAAATCACTACAATTCGGAATACTTAAGGGTGTGGGGAGGTGGAACTGAGGTCTTGTAACCAACCATCCCGGGGAACCTTTGTGTGGTACCCAGGTCATGATTTTATATACATAACATGTATAAACATTTATATGGAGAAATTATAAATGCATCAGTAACAATATAAAATATATGAATATAAAATACATACATTTGTCCAAATGAAATTAATTTGATTTTACATCAATGAATTCAATATATTCTATATTAGAAAGTAATCATTCTTGTTGAACAAACATCATATATATTATTTTCCTTTTCCAAATTCAACGTATTATCTAATATTAAATCACTTTAAATATTTTCCAAACAACATCTGAATTATCTCTATATTATAAAACTATACCTCAACTCAAAAATTTATCTTCTTTATTCTCTACCTTACTCAATATTATCATCTTCAATAATTATCTATCTTTTATATTCTATATAATTGAAATATGTAACTTCACAAAAAATAAGAAAACATTAAATATCTATTTTTTTAGTAGCTCATAAAATATACATAGAATAATTTTAAATGGACTTATTGAAATTACATTAAAATATAACATTTTCAAAAACATTCTGAATACATCAAATTCCACTCCATCATGTTCAAATGATTTACATATAAGGCTAATATTAAATAAAATACATAAAAAATATCATTAGTCTCATCAATTGTTCCTCACGATAATGAACATAAATAAAATGGAATAAGAATGATTTTAATATGAGGCATTATCAGTTTCATCATCATTTTATTTATGTTTTTAATGGGTTGTGACATATTATTTTCATTACACTCATTTTTTTATAGATATGCACTACGCCAAAAACCGGCAAGGGAAGCACTACCCCTTTATCAGCGCTTCTTTTAGTAGCGCTGATAAAGGGGGGCTTGATCAGCACTGAAAAATTTTATATTTAAAAAAAATCTGGAAAAATAAATTATTCTTATATAAGTATATCTATTCAGATATAAATATAATATATATTTTTTTAATATGTTTTATATACGTATAAATAGACTATTACATTTAACATATAAGAAATTTATTGAAAATGGATTCAAAATATTTTTAAAAAATTATTAATTAATAATTTTCTAATTATTATCGATTAAAAACCATTTAATAACAATTTGAGGACACAAAAAATCAAAACAATTAATAAAATATCTAAAATATGTTGAAAATGTATCTCAAATTTCAAACGGCCATAACTTTTGATCTGGGTGTCCGTTTGAGCTCTACAACATATCAAATCAAAGACTATGATGAGCTCTATGTTCTAGTGACTGAGTTGATGCCACTATCACATTTTTAAAGCTCAAAAGGCCCATAATTCCCCCGAAACTGAGTTTTTAGTCGGCATACCTCGATTTGATAGCATTAAAACAAGTATAACTTCTGATCCAGATGTCTATTAGGCCTGTGCCACATATCATATCGAATATTGTTTAATTTTCAATGATTTTATTGGTTGTAGAGTTGAAACATGATTCTGGATTATAAGTTATGTTTTTTTTAAAATTATATTTCGTTTTAAATACACATATATATATATTTATTGGTAAATATATATGTGTCTGTGAGTGTGTGGGGTTCTGGGTGTGTGTCTTTATGTCATATATATGTATATATGTATGTATTTATTTATTTAATTACTTATAAACACACATCAAAAACATATTTTTTTCATAAATCTATTTAAAACTAATCGTTATATGTATATTCTATGGCTTTTCAAATACACATATATATGTATTTATTCGTAAATATATATGTGTTTGTGTGTCTGTCTCTCTCAGTGTCTATCTATGTGTTGTATATATATTTTTAAGAACCTAGTTGTTATTTTTTAGGTACAGACATCTTCTTTTCTATTTTCCTTAAGTGTTTTTGAGAAAATATGGGAAATGGGGAAAAAATCCTAAATTTTCGAACTACATGCCGTGTACTTTTCCACACGCCGTCTAATTTTGACCGTGTGGGATGGATACACGGGGCATGTAGCTATTTTGATTAAGTGGGGTGTAAGAACCAACTACACGCCGTTTAGTGGTACCCTATACGCCGTGTAGTCAGTCAGCAGGCCTAAACAGTAAGGCGGTGGAGTAGCCACCAGCTCGGTGATAGTACACGCCGTGTACTCAGGAGTACATGTTGTGTACTCATGTCGACGGCTGTACAGTGTGGCGGTTGCGCTAGAGGAACAGTTAAATGAAGGAATTACATTTCATGTACTCAGAAGTACACGTCGTGTACTGAGAAGTACACGGCGTGTACTTTTTTTTCTGATTAAAATAGGCAGTAGCCTCCTCATTTGGCAGAGGAGTCATTTGAGCCGTTTTGGATCCAAGGATGATGGCCAAACCTTTGAAGATCCGCCGGGTGTTTGTCTGGAATCTGATTCAACTTCGAATGATCTCATTGGAACCGCATGGGTAATCCCTCTCCTCTCCTGGTATGGGTCTTACCAATTCTTCAACTAATGGAAGTTATTTATTTTTTAATGGGTTTTGTTCTTCGTCAGATCTACGCCATTATTGGGCGTTTTAGGAGTCGGCATTCGGGTATAGCATTCATTGAAGTATAAGGTAAGTGTCTTGGATCAAATTTCTAATTGTCGTGTGTTTTTGTGCGTTTTTGTGCCACGAACCCATGTTGGGGTGTCATGTGGCTGAGACCATTGCTATATTTAATGCCTAGAATTTCATAGGTGATTAAATTGTGATATAAAAATGCTGGTTGGGATCGTTGCTTGGATCTGGAACCACCCCGGGGGTGTGTTCCACTATTTAGTCGTTTGGCCAGGGTACCTGAGGGTATGCCTTTAATGTAGTAATTGTATAATTTCCTTGAGAGGAATTTCTTGTTTACAACATTTTGATATGTTGGGCATGGCCCAGTTACCTGTTTAGAATGAGGGCATTGTTGTGATTAGCTTGTGGGGACTGTACAATTTAGCTTGTGGGCAGTAGTTATTTCGGCATGAGGGAAACTTCTTCCATGCCTGTGGGCAGCTGATTATGTGCCTGTGGGTGACACTACCTACACCTGAGGTAAAACTCTCTTATGCCTGAGGGCAGATTCTTGTGTTGGATACTCATTACCCGAGGGTAGGAGTTTACGTGTCTGAGTACACTAGTTGTTTACTTAGAAATTCACTGTGGTTATTTATTATCTTAAATGGTTTAAATGAATATTAAAAATGGAAATATAACTGGTAGTTGTTACTTTTTATTACTACATAATTTATTGAATTTTACCACTGCACACTATTGTTTCATGTTAGCACACAGTTGGGAACGATTCTTTGGTGGGTTCCTACTGAGATATATTTCTCACACCCTATTTGGGTCACGCTTTTCGGACCAAATAGATTACGTTGTTTTAGGTGTCCATAGGGGCAAGAGTCCCTATACAGGTACTTGACTGTTGCAGAGGAGTAGGAGGGCATGGGACCAAGCATAGGATCGCGATGCCACTGCCAGCTGTTTTTCTTGTTTGTTGTACTCTGTATTTTGATGTAATGTATTGATGTATAACATGTTCTGCCTGTTTTCTTAGAACATGAGACATGTAGCATCATCATTTTTATACTTTTGGTTATATCCACTATTGTAGTTTATTTCAGTTGTGTATGTTTACTGCTTCTGCTGTTGTTTTATGATTATTTTGTATTTCACTGCACTACACATTGAAAAATGAGGGCATAGTTTCCCCACTATCAGACCTGGGCCCTCGCTGCAAGTCAGCAGCCTCTGGCGTTTGGGGAAATGCGGTTGAGGTCACGTGGCGAACTGGTATCGGGGCACCCGTTTCATGGCACCCATGTCCATGACATTACAAAGTGATATCAAAGGGGTTATTTTCCTAGACTTACTATTTGGAGCCGTAGTTAGGGATAGGACGGAACGGTAGTTGGTAATAAGCTGTGACCGGGCATAGCTAACCCGTGTATAGGGAAAATCCAGTCTACCTCGTATTTTCCAGTTCTTTTGACTTTTCAAATTTTACAGTTGATTTGACTTCACCGTTGGTTGATACACTTGGAATTGTGTTGTTTATAATTATCTGTGGGTTCTATTTAGTTGCTTCTCGATGAGATGAGGGTATTCCACCTCATGCATCATATAGGCTAATGCTAGATATCGCATGTTATACATAGATTCCATGCCATGTAGGTGCATTAGAAATTGCATGTTGTTGTGATAGTTGTTTTTCTAGAAAAGCATCTTGTTGTGATAGCTACACTGATAAAATACCTTCTATTTGATAGGGTAATTTTATGTGAGCAGTTTATAGAATGGATTCCAAACATTGGTTTTTGGGGAGTATTGGCCCACATTGACCGGAATTTGGTGGATCATTGACTGCTTATTTTTTATCACACATATGAGATGTCGAACATTTATTTGTGGGGAGTAGGGCCCTCACAGGTCGGAATTTGACACTTACGTGTTGCTTTTCGGTATTTTCTGGGTTCCGGAGAAATTTCTGAGGCATAGTGTCTGGAAACCCAGTATACATGCCATGTAGTATTATTATACATGTCGTGTATGTTATTCTGTTCGGGTTAAAAAATGATCTTTTTGAGTACACGCCATGTAGTCCCTTCCCGTGTCACAAACTATGTGGGAGGAGACACGAGTAGGGAAAGTCTTGTGGAAAACATGTCGTGTACCAGATGTACACGTCGTGTAGAGTTGACCCGGAGTCCGACTGTGTAACTAAAAACACGGGTCAGTGAACTCCTTGATAGAACACGTCATGCCAATGATGGACACGTCGTGTAGTGTGACCTGGGGATTCGACCGTGTAACGAACAACATGGGCAGGTGTAACCTCTCCCTGAACACGCCGTGTACCTATGGGACATGTCGTGTAGTCTTGTCCAAGGACAGACCGTGTGGTGTTAGCCGGGTGGTTGTGAAACGGGGTGTTGTACACGCCGTGTACGGGTGTAACACGTCGTGTAGTGTCAAGCCGAGTAGTCGGCCGTGTCACAGACGACACGGGTAGTTGGAAAATAACATCATACACTCCATATAGATATTATACACGCTATGTAGTTTTTGTTCAATGGAATCCGTGTGGCTTATCCTTGTAGAAGGACCCGGGTATGTGAAGGGAAGTCAAGTACACACTGTGTAGTCATTGTACACGCCATGTAGTCTTGTTTTTCAAATTTTGTAATACCTTCTTTTTCTTGTTTCCTTTGTGGTTCCTTCTCTTTTCATTAATAATGATCTTGAATCTGAGGCATGCTTTTGACCTTGTAGTGTCAAGCCGCCTAGATGACCGCGAGTTGTTCGCCAGGAGAGAAGCGACGATTATACTTCAGAGATGGTGGGCCATGGGCTACCAGTTGATCCCCCAGCAGAGCTAGATGCGGTGCCAGCTTCTATACCGGACACAGGCACCGAGGCGCAGTTCTGTGAGGGCTTTATGCGGTTCATGCAGACCTTTTAGGGAGCACCATAGGCTGCTACATCTATGGCTGAGCTGACACGTATCATTCAGCAGCAGAATCCGCCTACGTTTTCAAGGGATGGAAGACCACATGCTGCGGAGTCTTGGATAGGATTGATGGATTCTATTTTCAAGCATCTTGAGATGCCTCCTTGGTGGAGGGTCAAGCTCGTGACTTACAAGCTGTGTGATTTCTCCAAGAGGTGGTGGGATGTTACCACCCAATCAGAGCATCATAGAGGCATGGCGTGGGATGATTTTCAGGAAGTATTCTATGACTTATTATTTCCCGAGATGCTCAGGGAAGATAGAACTCGAGAGTTCATGAATCTGCAGCAGGGTGCTGTGTCGATGATGGACTATTCTGCTCGTTTTATGGAGCTTCAGCATTTTACACCTGTGCTGGTGGGTGATGAGACGTTGAGAGCCAGACATTTTGAGAATGGTCTTCGGTATGACATCTGAGCGCTGGTTAATTTTTTTAGGTTTCCTACTGTGCACACGATTTTGAACCATGCGTTGATTAAAAAGAGGAACCTACGAGAATCGAGTGGTGTGGGCCAAGGCGGTTCTGCACCAGTCACCAGTACTCTTTCTGTTGGCAAGAGGAAGAGACAGATGTACTTCTCTTAGGGCGGCAGTACCAGTCATAAGAATTCTTCATGTGGCCAGGTTATGTGCTACCAGTGTGGTAGAGAGGGGAACAAGAGGCCGCAGTGTCCACGAGACCCAACGGAGTGCCGAGCTTGTGGCAAGATAGGTCATCTGCAGCGCTTTTGCAGGGTGTTTCCACTAGTGGCTAGTGAGAGGGGTTCTGTGCAGACTCCACATGTGGGAGTAGGACCAGTGGCTTCTTACCAGTCAGGGAACTGGAATGCGTTAGGCTGTGCAGGCAGAGATGGTGGTCGTGGACATGGTAGCCAGATGACAGGATCTCAGGGTAGCCAGGCTGTGTCGCAGGGCTGCGGCACTAGGCATGCATATGTAGTGCAATAGACCCAGCAGGAGTAGGATCCCGGACCTTCTACAGGCAGAGGTACTATTCTAGTAGCTTCTATCCTATCTTCGGTGCTTTTTGATACGGGTGGTACACATAGTTTCATATCTGAAGCCGTTGTGGAGAGCCTTGGGCTTGGTGATTGTTCTTATTTTGATATCATGATGCTAAACACTCTTTTGGGGGCTAGGACAGCTAGTGTGCGTCGGTGTAAGGAGTGCTCCTTGATGATAGAGTGTGCCACTTCCTTTGGTACCTCTATGTCTTGGAGATGAAAAGCTATGATGTCATTCTCAAGATGGACTGGTTGGTTCCCTTTCGAGCCTTTATAGACTGCTATCATCAATGGGTGAGTTTCACGTCACTAGAGGGCGGAGGGTTTCTATCCAAGGACGAATGGGATGTTCGGGAGAGTCGAGCTGGACTAGAGCATCATGGTCGAGGTGGAGTCACGGACCAGATTGAGAGCTTGTATCTGGATGACCAGTGGACTTGTCAGACTTATTTCCCTCCATTGGTTGATTGTTTCAGGGATGTATTCCAGAACAACTTTTCTGGTTTACCTCGAGTGTGAGAGGTGGATTTCTCTATCGAGCTTGTGCAAGGGGTAGCACCTGTGTCCATTACTCCTTATTAGATGGCTACACCTGAGCTGGAGGAGCTCAAGAGGCAGTTAGAGGAGTTTTAAGAAAATGGATTTATCCGACCTAGTACTTCTCCTTGGTGTTCTCCGGTCATTTTTGCAATGAAGGTGGATGGTACCCTTAGAATTTGTGTCAATTATCGGATGTTGAACCCGTTGATGGTTAAGAACGGATATCCCTTGCTGAGGATTGATGATCTATTTGATAAGATTCATGGAGCGCGAGTGTTCATGAAGATTGAATTGAGATCCTGATATCATCAGCTATGGTGAGACCATCGGATATACCGCTTACAGCTTTTCGGAGCAGTTTTGGTTTGTACGAGTACATGGTTATGCCGTTCAGACTCATGAACGGGCCAGAAGTTTTCATGGATCTGATTAATCATGTGTTCTATCCGTATCTTGATTCTTTGGTGGTAGTATTCATGGACGACATCTTGGTGTACTCTCTCACATGACACGACCATGCCACCCATCTTGAGATCGTATTTAGTACACTGAGAGAGCATCGACTATATGCTAAGCTCTCGAAGTACCACTTTTGGATGGATCAGATTCACTTACTGGGTCATATCATCTCAGAGGCAGGATTTGTAGTAGACCCAGAGATGGTGAGAGTAGTAGTTTCCTAGGAGTAGCCTAAGAACGTATTTGAGATACGGAGTTTCTTAGGGTTGACTGGTTACTAAAGATGCTTCATACAAGACTTCTCCAGCTTTGCAGCTCCGTTGACAGGTCTAACTAAGAAGGGTGTGATGTTCGTTTGGTCAGAATCTTGCGAGATATCTTTTCAGGACCTGAAGGGAAGGTTGACATCAGCACCGATCCTAATACTCCCAGAGCAGGGGAAGATCTATACAGTTTACTGTGATGCATTAGGGATTGGGATGGGAGTCATTGTGATGCAGGGTGACTGAGTTGTTGCGTACGGGTCTTGACAGTTGAGGCAACATGAAAGGAATTACACTACGCATGATCTCGAGTTGGCTGCAGTTGTGCATGTGTTGTGCTGTTGGAGACATTATCTTTTGGGATAACATTTTGTGGTTTTCACTGACCACAAAAGCCTCAGGTATATCTTTACTCAGGGTGACCTAAATTTGAGGCAGAGAAGGTGGGATTCTTACCTACAGTCCTTCGATTTTGAGCTTTCTTACACACATGGTAAAGGAAATGTAGTTGCTGATGCACTGAGCAGAAAGACTCAGATGCAGGCAGTACAGAAGGCCAGTGGTGAGTGGGAGCTTGTGGCTTTGTTCTTTGAGATTCATCTGGAGGTGCATGACTGTCAGGGGAAGACTTATCTTTCTTCATTAACTGGGACTTCTACCCTCTTGAACAGAGTGAGGATGAGACAACTATCAGATTCAGAAGGCCTAGTTCTATGGGAGTCGGTGCCAAGTGAGGGCCCTCCTCCCGGTTGGACGATAGGCGATGATGAGGTTTTGCATTTCCATGGACGAGTATGGGTTCAAGGGGATATACGTGAGGATCTGATTTGGGAGTTTCATGCTTCAGTTTTGGCAGTTCATCCCGGGGTCACCAAGATGTACGGTGACTGGAGACATCAGTACTGGTGGCCAGGTATGAAGAGAGAGATAGCTGGTTTTGTTACGAGATGTTCTACCTATCAGCAGGAGAAGGTAGAGCACCAGAGGCCAACTAGCCTATTACATTAGTTACCCATTCTAGTGTGGAAATGGAATGATGTCGTGATGGAATTTGTGACGGGATTTCCGAGGTCACCTCGAGGCAATGACGTCGTGTGGGTTGTTGTGGACAGACTCACGAAGGTATCTCACTTCTTGTCGATCAAGGAAACCTTCAGTGTGGACAAGCTCAGAAGGCTGTATATTTGAGAGATCGTACGTCTTCATGGGGTCCCTCGTTCTATCATTTTTGATAGGGATGCCCTCTTTACATCTCATTTCTGGTAGATTCATCAGAGGGAACTGGGTACATAGGTGCTTCTGGGCACATCATACCACCCTCAGACAGATGGCCAGTTAGAGCGTACGATACAGGTGCTAGAGGATATGCTGCGTGCATGCATCATAGACTTTGGGGGCTCTTGGGAGAAGCATATACCCTTAGTAGAGTTTTCCTATAACAATAGTTTTCAGGAAACTATTGAGATTGAACCATATGAGGCTTTATATGGTAGGCCATGTCGTTCACCTTTGTGCAGGATAGAGGCCGGTGAGGCAGCATTACTGGGACCACAGCTCGTGCAGGAGACATCTAAGCAGGACCAGTTGATTCAGAAGTGGATGGCTACTACGCAGTCTCGTCAGAAGTCTTATGCTGATCACCGTAGACGACCTTTGTAGTTCCTGGTTGGGGATCAGGTTTTTCTACGTGTTTCACTGAGGCTGGGACACAAGTGAATCAGGAGACAGGGTAAGCTTTCACCAAGGTATGTGGGGACATTTGAGATTCTAGAGAGTGTAGGGATGTTTGCCTATCGGTTACAATTACCACAGTGGTACCGAGCCATTCACGACGTCTTCCACATGTCTCAGTTGCATCGCTATCATTCAGACTCGTCTCACATCTTTTAGCCTGAGGAGGTTGAGCTGGAGGCTGATGCGTCCTTTGAGGAGCATATGATTCGTATCGTTGATAGGAGCATGAAGGTTCTCTGAGGCAGGTCAATTCCTCTCATATGGGTGCTATGGCAGCATGGCCGAGTGTAGGGTGAGACCAGGGAGAGGGAGGCCGACGTACAAGCTCAATGGCCAGAACTGTTCTGAGAGTTATCTTCGCCACCCTGGGAAGTGAAATTCAAGGACGAATTGCGATAAGGGGGGAAGTTCGTAAGAACGAGGTTCTTATTTTTGAGGAACGAACTTCTTCTTTTCACTTTTCTTTAAGTGTTTTTGAGATAATATGTGAAATGGGGAAAAATCCAAAATTGTGTAACTACAAGCCGTGTACTTTTCCACATGCTGTGTACATTTGGTCATGTGGGATGGTTACACAGGCCATTAGCCATGTCGGTGACGAGGGGTGTAGGAACCGACTACACACCGTGTAGTGGTACCTTACATGCCATGTAGTCAGTTGGCATGCCTATAATGTAAGGTGGTGGAGTAGCCACCAGCTGGGCGATAGTACACGCCATGTACTCAGGAGTACATGCCATGTACTCATGTCGACGACTATACAGTGTGGCGATGCCACCAAAGGAACATTTAATTGAAAGAAGTACACACCGTGTACTCAGAATTATATTCCATGTACTTTGTTTTTTCAGATTAAAATAGGAAATAGCCTCCTCATTTGGCAGAGGAGGCATTTGAGCCGTTTAGGAGCCATGGAGGATGGCTGAACATTTGATGATCCGCCGGGTGTTCGTCTGGAATCCGATTCGGCTTCGGACGATCTCTTTGGAACCACACGGGTAAGACCTATCCCCTCCTAGTATGGTTCTTACTAATTATTCCCCTAACAGAAGTTATTTACATTTGAATGGGTTTTTGCTTCATCAGATGTATGCCATTCTTTGGCTTTTCTGGAGTCGGTGTTCGGGTATAACATTCATTGGCGTATAAGGTAGGTGGCTTGGTGTAAATTTCCAACTATCGTGCGTTTTTTGCGATTTCAGGCCATAAACCCATGTTGGGGTGTCGTGTGGCTAAGGTCGTTGCTATATTTAATTCCTAGAATTACATAGGTGATTAAATTGTGATAATAAAATTCTGGTTGGGATCGTTACGTGGATTCGGAACCACCCCGGGGGTGTGTTCCACTGTTTAGCCGTTTGGCCAGGATACCCGAGGGTATGTCTTTAATATAGTTACTGTAGAATTTCTTTTAGAGAAATTGCTTGTTTACTGCATTTTGATATGTTAGGCATGTCCCAGTTGCCTATTTATCCTGGGGGAATTGTTGTGATTAGCCTCTGGGCACTGTACTATTTATCCTGTGGGCAGTAGTTATTTCGGCCAGAGGGAATCTTCTTTCGTGCCTATGGGCAGCTGATTATGTGCATGTTGGCGAAACTACCTATTCCTGGGGGAAAACTCTGTTATTCCTGAGGTCAGATTCTTGTGTTCGATACTCGTTACCTGAGGTTTGGAGTTTACGTGTTTGAGGACACTAGTTGTTTACTTAGAAATGCACTGTGGTGATTTCATATGTTAAATTGATTAAATTAATATTAAAAATGGAAATATAACTGGTAGTTGTTACTTTTGAGTACTGCTAACTTTATTACATTTTACCACTACATACTATTGTTTCATGTTATCACACTTTTGGGCACTTGCCTTTGGTGGGTGCCTACTGAGATATATTTGTCACACCTTGTTTCGGTCACACTTTTCGGCCCAAACAGATTACATTGTTGCAGGTGTAGATAGGGACAAGAGTACCTGTACAGGTACTTGACTTTTGTTGAGGAGTAGGAGGGCATGGGACCGAGCCTAGGCTCGTGATTCCGTAGCCAGCTATTTTCCTTGTTTGATATACTCTATATTTTTTTGTACTGTAATGATGTATAACACATTCGGGTTGTTTTCTTAGAACTTGAAACATGTAGCATCATCATTTATATACTATTGGTTATATCCACTACTGTAGTTTATTTCAGTTGTGTATGTTTACTGCTTCCACTGTCGTAGTATGTTTATTTTGTATTCCTATGCGCTACAAATTGACAAATGAGGGCATAGTTTCCCCACTATCAGACCTGGGCCCTCGCTGCTAGTCGGCAGCCTCTGGCATTTGGGGAAATTCGCTTGAGGTCACGTGGTGAACTGGGCTCGGGGCACCCGTTGCATGGCACCTGGGTCCGGGACGTTACAATCATTGTATGTATGTATGTATGTATTTATTTATTTATTTATAAACACACATAAAAAACATATTTTTTCATAAATGTATTTAAAACTAATCTTATAAGTATTTATTAATATACAAATAATTATATGTATAAAAAATTATAACTAAAATTATAACTAAATATATATAAATAAATATATTAATATTGGAATTAATATATATATACTAATATATCAATACATATATTTATATTAATATGAATATATATCAATATATTAATAAATATAACTTTATATATATATATGTCATTAAATAAGGAACAAAACCAAATTGGATAGTGGTAAAGGTGCAGCCGAAAAAGGGGGGAGGTCCCGAGTTCGAGTTCGGGTGGAATTGAAAGGGGTGCGTGCGTATGAGGATGTGCTGGAAGGGAAGCGCGCGGGAGACCTCCTAGCGCTAATAAAGGGTGTGTGAAGCACTAATAAAAGCACTACCATGTAATATTTTAAAATTTTTTTATTTTTTTTTATTTTTTTTGACCTTTATCAGCACTTTTTAAAAGCGCTGATAATGGCCCCTTTTATCAGCGCTAAATATAAGCGCTTATAAAGGGGTCTTTGATCAGCGCTTTTTTTATCTTTGATAAAAGCGGCCTTTATCAGCGCTTTTCGGAGCACTGATAAGAGGGAACCCCCTATATTTGCACTGAGATTTACAGTACTTTTTTAGCGCTGTTAAAGCCCTTTTTTAGCGCTGATAAAGGCCGTTTTTGTAGTAGTAATGGGGTTGTTACTAGAGTGTTTATTGTGAATTTTGACTATTGAAACACCTTTTAAAAATTTTAATTGTATTTTTCAATGTTCTATAGGATGTATCATAGTTTTAAGTTAGAGTGATAATTTATTGGATTTTCTATTTATTAATCAGATTATATTTAAGAAGATCATAAACATTTTTCATCAAAAATATTACATTGAATTATTCATTTTCAACCACTAGTGAAAACCATTCATTTACCGTTAAATAGACTATTATACATTCATTAGAGAGATTCATTTTCACATATGATATGTTCGACTATACTATCACTATATATGTGTGATAATGGAGAATTAGATAGGTGATTATTTTCAGGATGTGATGAAAATGAGAAAATAGTTTATCCAATATTTTAGAACAGTTTCATGATATTTTCCTTAAGATGACTTTGTTTTAACACTAGATATAGTGGATTAATTTTTATTGATATGGAGACCAGAAAAAATATAATTACAATTAATCCAACATTTAAAATAATACTAGATTTAGGAGACACAATTTTCCATTTAAAGGACCAAGAGATATGGCTACCTATTTTTTAATAGTTTCTTATTGGTATTCTGTACTTTTATTCTAGAAGGACATGATAGTTTATATTTATATATGAATTTTCAGACACTGAATAAGGATATTATTGTGAATGAGTATCATCTTCCTTAAACTAATAACTCGTTGATTTCTCTAAAAGGATGTAGATGGTTCTCAATAGTGGATTTGTGGTAAATATATAGTCATATATGGGTAATGTTTAAGTATATCTCATAATATAAATTAAATAATATGAATGGTATATATCAATATCATGTGATTTAATTAAAATTCATTAACATTATGAAAATATTAATAGTCTAAATGAATAGTGTTTTCCATTCATATCTCAATTGTTTTATGGTTTTTTTATCATTGAATTCTGATACACTCCAAAACCCAATAGGATCATAGCACGAACCCAAAGGTTGAATTGAGTGCACTATTTGAGCATCATATTTTATCCAAGATATATATGTGTCCACACTAGAATAAGTAACACAACTTATTATATAATGTTATTTCTATGTCATTAATATATGAGTAAAATTATATGTTTTATCATCAGATATCATGTAAATATTATATGAATTCATTCAGGATTCATAGAAACGTAAAATTGGTCAACTAAAAATATTCAATTTAGACATATCTAGATTTTTTGTGTCAATAATGGAAAATGTTAAAAATTCGGTAAGGTTTGAGTAGTCTAATCCTTGAGAGAGATCCTTATAGTGTTGAAGGGATGATTATTGACCAAGATGATCCTATACATAATGAATAAAATTAAATAATGTGAATTATATATGGATTTATTAGTAGTTGGGAAAGAATTTGTATTAATGAAGGATGAATTTCTAGTAATATATGGCTCCCACCACCAAAGTCCACATGAGAGTATGGATCCAAATCATGAAAATAGTCATTATAAGATCTTGAAATATGGAAATAATTCTAATAATAACTGCGTATTATGATTTTTTTATATACCAAATATAGGATCAGAGAATATAAATTATCTGAGTTCATTCAAAATATTCAAAATATGATAAGGATCTATATATATTGTTAATTAAATTTTGATATTCTATACTTTATTAGTATGTGAAAAAATATGGTATATGTGTTGAATAGAAAGAATTCATCCTAACTAGTTTATAAGGATATATCATATAGTTCATGATGATCCTCTTTTTGAGGTATGATCTTTGATGTTTAGTTGTGTTGGGGTTTACCCATTGAAAACATGAAATCAATAAATCACTCTTAGAGAAGGTGAACCATAGTTTGATGTCAGAATCAGTTTATTGGGTGAGGAAAAATACAGTTTATGGTGTGGATTTTCCCCAATAGTTTATCTCGTATGATGATGTTATATGTTTGAGGTAGGTTTCTTGTATTAATGGTCATGAACAACATGTATGTCTGGGATTCATATGCCTCAATATGGGAGGTTTTCTTGAGTATAACCATTATTAATCATCGTATACAAAAATATATTGGTATCTTTGTAGAAATTATGATATATGAGGATTCATATCATAATTCAAAAAATGACAGTATGTGAAGATAAAGCTCCAAGGAATATTTATTTTTATTTTGAAACTAACCATTATCAAATTGAAATAAGACAAATTCAATATAGACATCATGAGAAGACTACAATGGTTTCCCTTAAGTATTGATGTGGTTTTTTTATCACCTATAAATTAGAATGAATATTAAATTTAGTTACAATAAGGGAAACTAGGGTTGTTGATGAGTTGGGAAGATTGTATGTATGTAAGGTGGCATTCCTGTGTGTTATGAAAGTGATAATAATATCAAATAGGGATGTTTTGTTCATAAATAATTTTTTATAATTGATTCAGCAAGATATATATATATGTGTGTGTGTGTGGAAATTGTTATATCATTCCATCCTTATATCGAGTGGTGGTTTGATTGCACTCTTATAGTATTAGGGAAGATTATATGTATATTTATGTTATATTTGGGTGTATCATAAGAGAATCATCAATCATAACCAAATTTCACCTATAATAATTGTTAATGTACATCTATTTTGATGTAACTCTTCAAGATAGAATATAGTGGGCCATTCTCAACTCATTTATATTGGTTCAAGGTATCTGAGATATTTAATATTAAATAGTGGGCATTAATGGTTATCTCAAAGAATATAGGGATTATTGAAATTATTTTTTATGAACACTAAAATAATGAATACTATTTATATATAATGAAAAAAACTATATAGTTTGATGATGGAGGCCAAGGAAAATTAATGTTTTCACCTCATTTTGGACATAAAGGATTATGATGACTATAAAGGTGATAATCCATCTTCATGGGACCATTTGTTATTTTTATAGTATTTTTCTATTTTTATACTAACTTATAAATCCTTAGAGGCTGAGTATTGGGAAATAATTATTCAATACTTCCCATGTTTTTTATATAACATATACCTTAGGTGTGTGATCAAAAATGATAACACTTAGTGGTATATTGATCTATCATCAAATAAATAAAAAATATACATCATAGTTATGATAAAAAAATATCCATCACAATAAGAAGATATAAATTATATATGTATAGTGACAAAAATTATGATTCCAATGTGATATTTAGAAATATGATCTGGAAATGTTTGCATATTGCCCATAAGTATTTACTAATGACCCATGGCGATACATCTATACAATGACAAGTTGAATAAAAAGATGTTTAAAATTACCCATATATAGGGAGATAAAAATACAATTTTTTTATTTATTCATGTATATTTTAACATTTTTAAAATGATTATGTGGGTGATAGAGGGCAAGGATATGAAAATGTGAAGAATAGTGGGTGGAGAAATTTTTCCATCAGTATTTAATCCAACAAGAAGCATGTTAGTGGCCAAAAGGCTTCTAATAACATGGGTCATGTTTTAGGTTCTCTTCACAATTGGACTAATTTTATTTTTTGAAATCCCAATGAATCCCTATATTATTAATGTTGCACACCAATGTTATAGTGTTACCCAAAACTGTTAAATAAATGAGTTGTTGGTATATCTTTATATATTTCATTATTTTAATTCCCAATGTAGATCCTTTTGAATCCTATAAATAGTAACTCATACATCCCATTGTGGATGTATTTGGAACTTCCTACCATAATACATGATTATTTTAACTTCTATCAGTTTAGTTAGTCATCCTTCAATGGGTGTAAATCTAGGAGACCTA
Organism: Viscum album; assembly: GCA_963277665.1. Lineage (NCBI taxonomy): Eukaryota > Viridiplantae > Streptophyta > Magnoliopsida > Santalales > Viscaceae > Viscum > Viscum album. The sequence continues at coordinate 339,067,448 of OY728123.1, forward strand.
TAATCCATTGATTATTAGTAACATTTTCATTAAATTTCTTATAAATAAATAAATCAGGGTTTTCCTTAAGGGGATTCTATTAATAATGCACAATTTCCTTAAATACATCATTTGAGTGGGAAATAATGAATATATTTTAGGGTATCTGTATATTTTAAAATTATCTGATATGAGTTTCTTGTTCTTGGTTATATGCATCTTTAATGCATTGGTGAAAATGTCACAAAATGAATTTTAGGATGATTATATTTCTTTTTAGTAAAGATAATATACCATCATAAAAATTATTGTTCTAGAAAGACATAAATTAGCACCCATGGGCAATAATAAATATCCAATATTGGGGAATTAATGAGATTCCAAGAGTATGGAAGCTACAGGAGTGTCCTCGTGTATGAAAGGAGTTTGTAAACCATAAAATTATCTTTTAATGTTGCACTACAATGGTAATATTTTATATAATTAGGATAGTTCTGAAATATACATGTTATAGAATATATGAATATTAAGTGTTCAATATGAAAAGTCCCCTATATAATGGGTGATTTTATAGAATCTTATGTCATTCCATGGGAGGTAGATGTAGCACCCCATTTTTTGAATGTATGTTTTAATTGAGTTTTTGTGTGTATTAAAGTTATAAATTTTCATTTTTTTTGTAAACCATAGAGGTGGAAAACATTAGGTTAACATTTAATATAATATTTCTTATCAACCATTTATAAAAGAATATATATGTAGTCAAAATAAAATGTTATGGTAATAGCCATCCTAACTATGTGAGATAACCTTTAGTCATTATTTTTAAAAAAACAATATATGTATTGTGGCTAGATAAACATTTATCCTAAAAAGTGAACCAAAAATTTATGTGAATATTATTATATAGAGTTATGGTTTTAACCCAATTTTGACACTTTAAATTGTTTTTATCTTAACTACCATTTTTTAGCGATTATAAATTTTATATTGGAAATATTTTGTCTTCTCCAGTAATGGATATCAACATTAATTATAGGATTAATTGGATCATCATATAAGTGGTGTTTAAGGTTTGAAAATATCCATTTATTCATGAACCACCCTCTATCACTCTCTTATTTTCCTTAATTCTCAGAAATTAAATTAAATATATGGAAAAAATTTACGTTCATGTATATTGATTTAAATGAATTATGTACATCATGATTTTTGTGTAAATGATTCATTACATCCATGAGAGTTGTTGAGTATCAAATTTTTTTGTTTCAATATATAATATTTCTATGTAGGTGAATCCTATATAATATATGATTTGATTAATATATTATATTTTTTTGAATAATTATTATTAATTAGGATTGAATTGACTATAATTATACATTTTTTGACATTAATGAAACTAGTGTGTCAATATGTTTTTTCAAATTAGTGAATTTTAAAAACCACACATGTTTGTAAAGGTATTTGGAATTTAAAAAAGATAATTTTTGGAATATTGGGTTTTATTTATTTAGAATTTTAAAATATGGATTTTTGTACATGTAATTTTTATTGAATCTTGAATTATAAATATAATTTTCGATTGATTTATGGTAATTTTTAAATTTATATCTAAATTATAAAAATTTTAAAATCTCATTTTTCAATTTTTAGAATAAAATGTCATCAAAAACAAAATTTTGAAATGAGATTTTGAAAATCGTATTTTTAAATTTTTACATTTACTATGTCCATAACTCAAAAATATTTTAGGGGAATGTTTTTTTAAAATCACTATATTTCATCAATTTAGATGGGATTCAAAGAGAGAAAGAATTTAGCAGAACAATGATTTGGATAACATTGGTTATAATTTTAAAACAAATATTGTATGAGTTTGGATATAAGAATTGTTTTTTACATTAGTATAATGGCTCCCAATGTATGATTAAAAATTTTGTATTTTCAATTTTTTGTATCTTGGAATTCCTTATGATTTGAATTTTATTTTATTATAAAAGATGTGTTTCAAATAGATTTTGGAAAAATAGATTTTTTTCTATCAGACTGTGTAATTTTGGGGACAACATTATCAATGGAAAATGGTGTTTTTTTTATAACACGGATTCAGGTAGAAATAATTGAGTTTATTTTGTATTAAAAACTATGGTTTGTTATTTTTTTGAACTTTGGAAATCATTATTGTGTAATTTTTTTAGAAATAATAATTCAATTAGTGGTTTTGGTCTCAATTTTTTAATGTGATATATTTTAAATTTATTTCAATTGTAATTTATGGGTATGTGAATTGGTGTTTTGGGTAATTCCCATTGAATTACTATACACCCCAAGCATTTACACATTGGATGACGTATATACATGACTATACATGATTAAAATTATATGAAAATGTTTTCTTCGTCAATATTGAGTTATACATCAATATTGTATTTATGGATGTGGATATAGTGGATCATGGTTTGGGAACATCAATAACATATTTAAAGGGTGTCTATATATGACCATAGATTGTTGAATGGTTGAAAACAATGTTATATCTCATGTGGAAATGGTAAAGGTTCCTCTTTATGAGCCTACCTGATTAGAAATATATATTTAATAAATAATGTTCTTGATTAGTGTTAGGATTAGTGACATCATTGGAAGTTTCCTAGCATTTTTGTGAGTGAGGATAAAGTAAATCAAATGAAAATTTATTCAACCACAGTGAAATTCATTTTTTAATTGATCCATTCATGCATGCGGGTTTTCTTGATGGAGTGAAAAAATGCATGCATGTGAAAAATATATGTTCCTTGAAGGAAAGAACTTGAAAACCATTTTAATGTGGGGTGTATGTACTCATAGTGCGGCCGAATGTTTATAGTAATATTATAGGGGTACCAAGTAAGAGCTATAGTGTCATTACATGAGTTAAAATATATGGTCCATATTGTGGATGTTATTATCTAAGGGGGAATTGGTAATTGGACACCCCAAATTGATAATGGTTTTAAATACAAAATATTACTACTTTTATAAAGAATCTGATTTTTTCCAAATCATACCAAATTAGAGCTCCATAGATAAGCGTGATTGGATCAGAGTAGTGTTTGGATGGGTTACCACCTAGAATGTTGACCATGATGTTCGTCAGTTAGGAAAAGAACTGGAAAAGAACTTGTGTTGGCTCATGGGGGGTAGTCATTATCCTAATGCTAAGTTTACACATAAGGTGGGACTCATGGAGGGAATTACTTGTGTCTACTAGGAAATTAATGGTGCATGGTAGGCTGGGACCTGATGATGAGGTTAAGTCTTAGGTATTTGGATAACAATAGTCTCAAGATGTTCTAGGCAAATAAATTACAATTTATACATTTCTTTTATTAGGGTATTTATATTCTTTTTTATTATAGTACATAAACTCTATGTGGTTTTTAATTTATATACTTTTACATGATAATTAACATTTTTGGGTTTATTTTTTATAATTTTAATTTGAATAGTTTATTTTATCCCTTTCCACATGTATATAGCCTCTCATGGTCAGAAAATGCAATTCAGTCCATTTGTAATCCATGGTCATCTCTGATATTGACTAGTCAATGGATTAGGTGTTACAAAATGTTATTGAACTAAAGATTGAGTTATCATTTGGGATGTCTTTTTGATAGTTATAATATTACTATTGGGATTTATAATGTATATAAAAAATTTAATATATTTCCTTTTATGGCGAAATCTAATTTCTGAGGAAGTCATGATAAATGGTATGGTTTTTAGGACTATAGAGGAATGCAATTTATATCATGTTATGATATAATATTTCCGAACAATGATAAGATTATAAATAATATATGGAATAATATAAACTGAATAAAATAGAATAATATCAAATAAAAGGCTTTTTAGTGAAAATGATTTCAAAACGACTCAATAGATTTAATATTTCCAATTTTTTAATGATTGGTTATTTTGATATTTGATAGGATTGTTGTGATAAAATAATAGGAATGAAAATATTCATGGGAATAAAAAGACACCTAATCATAGTTTAAGATATATATTATTATTATTATTATAAACATTTTAATGGGACATATTATTTCATGGGATCATTTTTATAAAATATTACACATCAGAGTAATCTGGTTGAACATGATTTAATGTAATGACTATCAGAGGGTTCTCTTATGGCTCATAATATTTTTTGTTTTATAATTTAATAAAATCATAGTATGGGTCGGGATTTTAATTAGGATAGAAATGGTGAGGCTCATAGGGTCTCATATGTTATGATTAAAAAATCGCAATTATTTTTCGATGATATTGGGATGTAGTAGGAAGGGAATTGGTTTCAGAAAATCAATTATATTTTCACCAATTTAAAAACACAATATATTTTGATTTCATATTTTAGATATTTTTTTTGGAGGCACATGGTTGGAAGTATCAGTTAATCATTTAGTAGGGGGAGTAGATGGAAATATAAAATATAAGTGACTTGAATGGGTCAGTAAAGATAAATGGTGAAAAATAATATAAATATAGTAAATGATTAAAAATGAAAGTGTTTTATAATGTGTAATATCTTTATAATAGAGTATTAATTAATGATTGATATCTTGGTGTAGTATTTTTATAAGCTAAAAATTTAAAAAAAAATCTCATGGTTTGTAGGTTTTAAATAGTGTTTTCACCAAAGATTTCATCAAGGATCATTATGCTTTATCATAACACTAATGATAAGTTGATAGTATATTGGCCTCAAAAAAATATTTCCTGTGAGGAAATTAATTATTTATATGGTCATATGGGAAAATAAAAGGACATTAATGTGATTACGGGTGGATGCTATTCTACGTACTCTTATGGAAATAAATCATTGTAATTATTCATGTGTATTGAAATGGGGCACCATATGGAAATGTATATGGACCCTCCTAATACATTATTCCAATACAAGAATAATATCCACCTAAATTAATACTAAACTTAATTCCCATATAAAATTTGTGGCTACATATCATATAATTTTCTTGTTATAGGATTATAGGTTTTGAACTGAGACTAACTGAGTTGGTGAAATATGGTAGAATGGAAGGATCTTGCTATATGAAAAATGAAACACCTTTGTATATTCGGAGGAATAATATCATGGTTTATTATAATACTATGAATTATGAAGATGAGTTTGGGCCATCAATGATGAGAATTACTATCATATAATATATTAATTATAGGTAATTTATTTCAAATGGGACCACCATATTAATTTATTTGTGAAAAAAATGTGTGAATTTTTGGGTTTTGTATGGGTTTGAGGTTGTAATGAATGATATTTAAAACTCTAATTACGAAAAAAAATTCCAATGTGACTACTTTAATCTTACACATAAACAATTAAAAGCATTAAAAATTGATCCAACTAGGTCACAGAGATCTGTTATGTCTACCCAAATACAATAAATTGAAACTCAGAATGAAATCATGGAATGAAGGTAGGGAGATTGAGGATAGCATGAAGCCTTCCACAAAATTTATTTTACCACATAGCATCATCAGTCACCTTCACATTCATTCATCACTAGTGACTGAATATTTCCCATGGAAATACAAACAATAGACAACAACAAAAATAAATAGTCTAAATAAAATAATGAAAATAACTTTTCAACAGTTGACTCCTACAACCAATAAGATCAAATCTCCATATATAAACCTCCGGAATATTAGTCTACGAAATTATAAATAATCATCAAAAAATAAAACAATAGTAAAATAATACAACCATCATCCAGAGTTATCATTTTTGAAAATCATCATATTTTTTAGAAAAAAATAAATAATCAAATCTAAAAAAAACCTTTGGACAAAAATAAAAAATGGTTCCAAGGATGAGAAAATAATACCTAGATAAATTATTACCCAAAAATTTATATAGAAGATCAAAAAACAAACATGGATGTCTTTATAAACCTAATTTAAAAAGAAACTAAATAAGATAAATCATATAAACTTCACCCATATAAACTCAATGAATGAATCCCTTACTAAATGGAACACCAAAACCCCTACCATTGAATCATGATCTCTTGAAATTTTTAGTTACGATATAGTCCACGGATATCCAGTGACTCTAGTTTATGAAGGAGCGGTACCGAAATATGATAAGGCCACCAAGATGTGATGATCGGTTCAACCATAATGTAAAATAAATATATATTATTAATAAGTTCTATTTGTAGTATGTGATGGTATTATCCATACCTTTAGGGTATATTTTTATAATAATTCATGTTGGAATATGACCCTCACTTTGAAAATAAGACCCTCATATTGTTTTCCAGTAGTTCTAGAGGAATAATCTATAGAAAGAAGAAGACAGCTCCTCATTAAATGGTATTGAATAAGTGTCTACATGATTTCTCTATGGATTTTAATAGATTATATATATTTATATACATGGTTTTTATATAGAATTGTTACCTAATTTTAAACCTTAATTAATAACATTTATTACTAGATGATTATTCATAATTGGTGGTGTAATTAATCACATTTTACCAGAATGATTTTATTCAATGAAGTGTTTTCCGATAGGAAATTCTTATTTTTTAATCTAAAAATTAAATGTATAATAACATACATTAAGTACTATAAAAATATTTTCTAAGAAAATATGAAAAATAAATATCATTTATCTAAAATTGTTGTTATATTTGAGTTTTTTAATGTTGGTAATTGGATCTCCAAGATCATTTATCTATATGTTAATCATTAGTTAAGATAAAACATATGAAATTAAAAAAAAATGGATTTTTGATGTTTATATTGATAGTATGAATTTTTATCATGATATCCAAAGTCACAAATTAAATTATTATCTATATGAATTTTATTAATATGATTTTATAAAACAAAAATTAGTCTTTTACACTATTTTTTGTGCATTATGTTATCATTTCGTCAATATCAAAGTAGTATCCTGATGTGAATCCAAAGATTTTATATGGATTAAATTTCATTGTAGGTATTACAAAAAATTGAATAAATTCTAATTCTGGATATATAAAGTGAACTTCTTGATCATTTTTTCCTAGATGAATATATCACTATAAATTCAGAGGATGATTATGTAGTGATGTCTGATATAGATAAATAATCATGTTTATGATTAGATGTTTATAAGATTTTTAAAGAAAAAATAATAGATTTATTCAAGTAATTATGAATATAGATTCCAATATTATATATTTAATTCAAAAAGATAAATAATTATTAAACTGAGTGGGGTTATTTGTATTTATTTAATGAAAAAAGAGTTAAAAAACTGAGGAATTTTATTAAATATCCATAAATATATGATTGTTTTTTATATTTACAATTTATTTAGACTATGATTGGGATATTTCAAGATATTGGGATGTAATGTTGTTGTTTAAGGGTCAAAGAAGTCAATAATTCATCATTATAATTACAAACTAAAAATAGAACATAGAAAATATTCTCCATGTTCCATAGATATAGAATAATTTTCATTGCAAAGATAAATTATTTTTTCATCTAAATCCCTGATGTTTTATATAATTTTTCACTCAATGTGACTTGATCCTATGTAAAATAATTTAGGTAGAGTATCATTATGACTTTTTAGTTGATTTCATTTATACACCAATAAAAGTAAATTTTATTTTCAATTACTTTAAAAAGAAAACTCATACGCTATTAGTGAAGGAATTTATGGAGTTGTGTTAATTGAAGTGTTTAGTTTCAAACATTAAAAAAGAGATTATAGGTATTAAAAAAGTTGTGATTTTCTATAGTATCAGCATGAAAACAATGTTTAGTTAGTTAGTAAAAATATTTACTATATAATAATAGATATAAGAAGTTTTTTCATGCACTATTTCCTTGGGTGTTCATCAGTGGATGGTCAGTAGAAAAAAACTAAAGGGTTTTTTATATGATGGGTTGAAATTAGTGTGGAATTCAAAAATATGTTACAATATTTTGTTAATATAATTTATTTAATAATTATTTAGATGGAGATCCAATATCCTATGTCGTGTATACCCATTTACCAGAGGCTTATAACTATAATAGAAGTCTTAAAATGTGATACTAAATAGATTATTCCATCATTATATTTATAAAAAACATCAATATAACCATCATGAATTACTACCAACACATCATAAAAAAATATAGCCTAAAAATGAAATATAAGACTTGATAAATTATATAAACAATGTCATACAAGTTTCATGAAAATATCTGAAAATACAAGTAGATATATCATATATAGGACTAAAAATACATCAAAATTCAACCCATCTCATCATAAAGGATCCACCCAATCCATCTCCCAAAATACAAATGAAAATATTAAAATGCATCCATTAATTCTCCAACTACTAATCAAAAAATGGGGACCTTACCATTTCCTATAATATGAATGTTTCCCAAAGGGATTTTTACAAGTGTGAGTATGATCATTATCCGTTAAATTTAATAGGTTCCCTAGATATAAAGTATATATATATGAGTGTAAGTAAATTGATACAATCAAATTTGAACTTTTCTTCAAAACACACAATAATATATTTATTAATAGACGCTAATATGATAATTACCTATTTTTTCTATTGTTAGAGTGGCATGATGAATCTATAGTCTTTCGAAATAGAAGATTTCATGTCCTTTTAAACAAATTATTACCATAAATTGATACATTCCCATAAAAATGAAATCACTAACAAAAATGACCCAAATGGACATCCACATACTATACCACCCCTCAATGGATAATAAAGAATTTTTTATCCATCAGATCAACTATCCTATGAAAACCCAGAATGGTGGGAACACATTTATTTCTGGTAATTTTTATAACCCGAAAATTCCTTTAACACATATGAAATACCCCTAATATCATATGTGATCAGAAACATCATCATAATATGATAATATACAAATGATACTTTCAACATCCAGTGTACATTACTAACTTGTGGAGCCATTGTTTTACACACATGGACCCAAAAACCATTTTCCAAAGGTTAAAAGCAACAACGTCAACCTACAACGAAAAGTTAGTGAAAAAACCATTTTCATATCCTTAGTGATCAATATCATCAAAATTATACTAGAATATATCACGACATATCTATTCACTAATACTAACACAAAATTATAATTCATCTCATGTCGTGGAGTTATGGATTCCCGATTCAATATTTAGAATAAAAGCCACACCACAAAACTGTATTAACATAGTTCAAACATTATCCATATGTTACCACCCTATATTTCACTGGAAAAAACATCAGGTACCCAAAAATCAATTTCTAGTTATGTTTTTATTAAGTAATAATACTTTACCCACAATAATACATTATACAATGAAAAACAAGTTTAACCAAGGAAAAATCGAAGAACCACCAACATATTTCTAACTTAGGACTACATATCCAACAATACAACATAATTCAACCTATAGTTGAGGAGATCCAGAAATTAGATAAAATTAAATAAAACGTATATTTTAGTCATAGTCCATAGTAATGGTAAAAAAATAGAAATATGTAACAATTAATGTCAAGAAATATACACAAAGATCCACCATAATTAGCCACTTCATGACCAGATAAATATTGACTAGAATCCCCTTAATGGGGAAAGTGGAATGAAGGGATAAGGGGATAAGTAATCCATTATTAAAATGTCACTAAAATTAATGATTCACAACTTTACAAAATAAGTAAAGTTAATTATTAATTATAAATTCATATAGAATGTAATTGGTTATAAATACTATTGATATTGGATACACAATAGCACTTGAGAACTAACTTATTGGAGACTGAATATCTAGTGGACCTCCAGGGACAACCTACTCATCTTCTAAGAACAGAAGGTTCATTATATCATGCTATCGAGGAGCTAGTGATATCTGTCTTCATGCAATGAAGCATAGAACACTGGATAACATTGGTAATCATACCCATGGTCCTTATGAAATCCATCATAGACCTCTATCATTCGTTATTAGATATGTTTGGATATTATTATACCCAAATTTACTCACCTGAATTAATAGTTTCTAAAACCATAACCAACATCATGTGTATTATGGTCAAACTATCTAAATCAACCCACTGAATAAGATCTGTAAAATATAGAGTGTTCATATCACTACATACAAAGATCACTAATTCGATACTGAAGGTTACCTTATAATCCTAATTACATTACTTTACAAGCTCAAAAATATATAACCAGTTTTTTACTCTACTGTATATAAATAACATACCATGTGACATCAAAAGAAAATTATCTAGTGAGAAAATATTTTCATAATTTACATTCTTGTTTAAACTCATGTAGAAAACAATCAAATCATTAAATTTATTCATAATATAAGTATTTAAATTTATTATTGAACCTATTCATTAAATGATTCTTTTAACCTTTATAAAACCATTTATAACCATGAAAAAATAAAAATCAAATTTTTTTATAATATATCATTTACATTAAATAGCCCTTCAACCTTCTATATGAATCTTGGATCAACCACATGAATCATCAATATGCCCATACAATTGATCTATATCTTCTTGGTGGAGTTGAAATCATAATCAATCCTTACACCCCCTAAGTGGTATCTATTTTACTATCATGAAGTGATGTGAAATATGAACATTGATTACTTCCTCCCAAATTTACTGTTAATCCTACCATAGATGCCTTAATCTAACATGATATATGACCTGAAGATTATTGTGAGAGCATCTAGAAAAACAACTCTCGGTACCTTATCTGCCTTCCATCTAAATGCTACTGTGGTTCTTAATCATATTGGAATCAATCATCCCCTATTTTTTAAACATTCATCACCTTACTTATGATCCAATCATAAATAGAAAAGTAAATACTATGCTCTATCTAATTGATTATGTATACTTTTAAACCAATTTTATAGGTATGAAAATCTTCACTATACTCCCAATAGACCCTTATACATAACATTCCACACTCCCATATATCATGTTTTTCACGAAAATCATCAGTAGATCACTTCCTCAAATAATAGATTCAACCTAAAATTTTTATCAATGCAAAGATAATATAACAAGAACATAATTGAATCACCACACCTTATAAATTTCAAATCATTAAAATATTTTCAAAAATCATACTAGATCTGGGAAATGATTTTGACAATCAATTTTTGATGATACCCTTAATATTAAGTGCATTATATAATGTTCCCCATATTCCCTAAGTGTCTCATGGAAAAAGTTTCTTGAAGAACCTCACCTAAAATTTCATCTATGTCATACAACAATATTTTTTAGCCTATAGATACACATCCCAGTTTTTCATGACTAGACCCCTTTGTATTTACATTACTATCTTCACCCTCTACCCTAGAAAAGTCTGTATTGTCTTAAATATGGTTTTATTTAACTCAATACAGTGCTCAGTTTCCTCGGGCACACTATCTCTCTATACAGAAGAAGGATAATTATAATAAAACAACATCATATTTTGTTAAATATATGACTTAGATCATTAATTTTCAAATAATAATGGAATATTCCATTGAAATCATTCCTAGATCTGATTATTAGACCACTTTGCTAGCTCCACTAAAAATAATTTCAAACATTTCTACCTCATAACCACAACCTGTATCTCTTATTCAAATCCATCCCCAGTGGAAAAAAAGGAATCATGAATTCCCATAACCATATATCTTCCACCATAATTATCTAACACAGTACACTATGACAACATATTAATAAGAAAAAAATAAAATAACTCAATATATACAAGTTAATCTAGATTATTTAAATATGGAAATATATAATTTTTCTCATATCTCACATTCAAATACACATCCCTACCTCACATTGATATAGAACTAACAAAACAAATAACTCTACTGGCTTATTTTAGGGTCATGTACTACACAGACAGATTATCCACATACGCAATAACACATGGAATCAAATACTAGTTTAGTTTAGTAGAACTACACTAATAAATGTTATGTGAAACAACATATATATATATATATAAACATTATTGAACCAAAATACTCTTAAATATAGTATAGTAACTATATATAAGAACCCTAATTTAATGTGAGTCATATCTATCTACAATAATGCATGATAAGAACATCATTAATTTTCATTATAAGAGTGATAAACATACTTCAATAATATAATATTGAATGTTATTTTGGTAAAATTCCAAAATAGTGCCAATGAAAGTTGAATATAAATTGAGGATCTCAAGATGACTTGGAATTCATCGTGATCTTTTATCAGCCAAACATAAATAATCAGATTAATCTAGTGTACCAAAAAATCCAAACACCCAAATCTACCATAGTCTCTATATAAAAAAAAAATCATAGTTTGATACAACATTAAAATATTCCCCAAAAAGAATATCCTGAAAATAACATGAGCAGATGAGACATTACCTTTAAGAAAACCTCCACATAAACTACTAGTTATTGATTAATAGAATGCATTTAAGGGGAAATAAAGATAGTATATCCACATTATATAGATAACCAGTAATATTGAATGAAAACTACTAATTCATCATGTAGTGTGTATACTTCCCAAAGATGAAGAACATGAAATAAAAAACAAAAATCTACACTTTCATACTAGCAACCTGAAAGTAAACTAAATATACATTTTAAAATAATATATAGGAATCCCCAAAAAAAGAAAACCACCCAAATCAGAAATGAGTATACTCCTAGTGTATCTACCAAAATCCAAAATAATCCCACACATTCATCAACTACATCTTTAGAAAATATGATCCGAATATCAAAAACAATATCATTACTACCTAATGAACTATAGAAATTATATATGTCTTGAAGTGCATGTGTTGTGTGTAGTTTTGAACCTAGTGGGGCACCACCAATGATTTTGTTAGTTATCATTGACATGTATATTATTATATATGATGTGATATAATTCTAACAAAAGAAGTCCAAAAACACTATCTAATAAAATATTCAATAGATATAATTTACGATAGTCGTTGATTATCCATTTCCAGAGTCAGATGATCAACCCACAATTAGTGATACTGGAATTTCCACTAGCCTGCATACGTATTCCATACAACATGATGATACTCAGACACAGACACACAACGAATATAAATATTCTTAAAATTTAATAATTATTACCTTAAATCATATATATAATTCATATAAAGAATTATTTTGGTAAAAATATTTCATTCCAAAAACCATGTCGACATCCAAGTTTAGTCAAAGTAAAATTTCCACAATCACCCATATGGTGGCATAAAATGCCCCAAAATATCATGACACCCTATAATATCTCATTCATCTAAAATTATATTCAAAACCATATTCATAATCCACTCAACTATGGTAGATATTGAAAGTATTCAATTGTAAATATGACCTTATAGTCCCTATATAGTGTGCACGAGACCCCAAAAGCCCCAACCACATTGTCCGTAGAGTTATAATTAACCTACACCCACATATTGATAAAAAACTATCACCTCATACTATGTGTTCAAGATAAACCTCATTATATATGCATATATCAAGAGATCAATATTTATAAACGATGTCAAAAATATTTATGTTTTCCTGTATTATCTCTAATGGGTATAGAATCCAATTAACACCATCACTATAATTTCCACCACAAAACAACACATCAATATTGATTAACCTCCATCCACATGAAACTATCAAAAAATTTCGTTGAACACTTTGTTTTTCATAGAGGTCATGAATAGTTCTTATTCGTTTCATTCACAAGACCCTACCCATGAACATATGTCACATTATACATAAATACTTTTTTATAAATGAATTATTCCAAAACCATCTACAATGCAATAGTAGGTCCCTACATGTTTAATAAAATCCCCTGATTCAATCAAATGATGAATTGATTTAAAAAATTAGAAAATATTGAAAAGAATATTTTATTATGAATTTTTATTAATGGAGAGAAAGATATAAATCAAAAAAGGAAATGATGAGATTTACATATGTTGATTCACAGTAAATAAAAACATTAATATTATATAATTAATATCTAGAATACAATCAATTATAATTATACAATAAATCAAAAATATTTTTGACACTCACATATTTGAATGGCCAAGAGTTTAGTTTTTTTATAAAATATAAAAAATTAATTTTTAAATTATATGCTTATGAAAATACGTGGAGGTGAAATGGGTAAAAAAATCCCCAATCGTTCATTACCAATGTACATTTCACCATACAATTATATTCACTCATATAATAACTATATCAGTTTCTTACCAAAACATTTTACGCAAAAAATAGTCACATATTACATGATTTCTTTATATTCAAATGGAAGGTACCATTATTTAGTCCAAAATTCTAAATTGAGACCCTCATAAATACCTAAAACATATATTATGCATAATGAAATATTTTTGAAACAACAATAGTCCGAAATATCCTCTCAAAATGTTTTATGTTTTCATAGTTTTTTAAAACTATATACCTGTTTGAATTTCTCGGTACGTCCTAAAGAAAAAATATATATCCCAAAATCAGGAAATTTTTTTTTCTAAAAGGTAAACAATTATATTAGTAATTTTTATTCTCATTGGTAGAATTCAAATCAGTATATACCTGTTAGATTTTTGGGACCCCTTTTAGTAAAAAATAGAATGGGGAGGCGATTCATAAGGACATGGTGACTGGACTATTGAGGTCTCCATGGATGAATGATAAAATTTGGATTATAATAGATTGTATCATGATGTTAATGTATTTTAGTTATATATATGAAATATTTTTTTTGTATATAGACGTATTTATATAAATTCATCTATTATACATCATGGAGTAATGAAATCTATAATATTAGATTGAGAATCATAGTTTACTTCATCATTAATGAGTGGATTCTATAATTCCTTTGGAATGTAGTTATAAATGATTATCAAACAATCCCTTGATTAATTATAAGACGTAGTGCATTACATAATTTTAGGTCATATTCAATATAATGTGTTCTTCATTTTAGATTATCATTGGAGGATTATCATTTTTGGTGGGGTTTGTGCATAATTATGGAAATTAATCCTTTATTCCAACAAAATCATTTGAGGTGTTTAATGACCATCCATGTTAGTAGAAATTATGTTAGGAATAGGTGGGGGAGATTATTTTCCTAATACATAATTGGGTACGTGGGTTTATAGAGAACATTATGTTTATCTAAATGTATATGATCATTTTTAGTTCACACAGGACTGACACTGGTCATTATCATTGACCACTGATAATTGATGTTAGAGATTATTTGTTATTGAATGCGACTATTGTTGGTTCTGGGAAAAAAAGAAGCTCGTTGGTGGGTATACACAACTTTAATTTTAGCATTAACAATGATCAATCAATGATCTGTGACAATAATAAAAAGTTAGATCTTTGGAATAGAATGAAGAATGAAAATGAAAATAGGGGAGTCCCCGAACAATAGATAGGATCATCATATGTTGGTTATATTTAATTTAATTAATTGATAATAACTACCAAGATGGAATTATTTCATCATTGATGATTTCGATCAAGATCTGATGTGATCCGTCCTTGTGTCATGGAATCCAAGTCTAGGATTCCTCTAGAAGTGATCCACACATGCTCCACATATCTCTAGACATCACCGAAGGGATCTCCAGGTCTTAGAGTAGAATAGCTTTCTCTTGCGATGTCAACCTTCGATCGCCATGATCCGGTGGAGTAGGATCTATCTCTCGTAGCTTGAGAGAATTCTTGGAATAAAAGGGTTATCTCTTTGCTATATAGATTTCTCTATATCCATAGTGAAAAACCACAAAAAAATATCTTGACTAATGAGAAATATATATAATTGGGATTTTTAATTACATAGAATAATAAATTGAACTAATTACCAGAAATCATTTATGCATTCCATTTAATTATTAGCAATTCCCTATCTCTAATAAGAACAATTGAATATTATTATTATGTGACATGCACCCAATGAATTACACATAATATTTTTTAATTAAATAAATAATATTATTTCTAAAAAATTCCTGGAAGATAAAATACACGGCATGTATATTTAATAATCATGGAGTGCACTATTTTATTTTTATTTTTCATTATTTAATCAATCACATTTATTTGACCTTCTATAATTGATATTTATTTATTAAATAAATATCACTACAATAATCACTAATAAATATAGAATTTTTTCCAAAATAAATTCTCTCGAATAACTTGTGATGAAAGAAATGTGATCAGGAATCCTTAAATAATTATTAAACCAAAAATAGGAATAATATATATTAAACTTGTTAAATTAGTTTTTTTATTGAGATACTTGGACACACTTAGTGTGTGACCCACTATGTCTCTTTCTCTATGGCATTATGCAGAGCCTACCTAAAGTCCAAGGTTAGTATCTAGCAACATTCCAAGGCACCCATAGAGAAAGTCGTTGATGAAAAAATGATGTGTCACCTTCTATGAACTCTTACCATGTAATATAATCCATTTGTCTCCATATCTCGAATTAAGCAGGATACATGCTAGTGTCATCAACCCATGTGCTCGATTATTATTTCATTGACTATCTGGAATTGAACTTTCTCATTCCTCACAATGTACATGGATTTATTTAGGCTATATCAATTCCATAAAGGGGTCTAAGATATCTACTTCTGTTATGGAACAAAAGGGACAAATCCTTTCTTGCATTATCTATTAATGTAGTATCACTCGTGACGCACCCAATGTATCCTACCTTGCTGCGAACAATGTGTAATCAAATTTTTCATCAATAAATCTAAGTGCACGAGTTGTAATACCCATTAATAATAATAATATTGTCTAAGGACAAATACACACTTACACAGATAGGAACAACCAAGGACACTATGAATTCTGGATTTCCTACTAGCGGGTCTCATTCTCATAATATCCTCGTGGATATTACCAAGGGCACACACCATGAGAAGGTTCCTTAATGTTTTTTGAGTCCTCACCCCTAATGGAATGTATTACTTGTGTCCCTAAAATAACATCATCCGACCATAGAACATACATTCAAGAACAGTGTTATAGAAATTTTGTGTTCTCATCATAGCAGGGATCCATTATGACCCTTTAATGCAGTAGCGATCCTTAGGAAATTGTCACATGCATTGTCACGCAGTAGAATAATCAAGATGTGACAAGGTATTTATTAATGTATACTGTACAAATTAGTTGGTTTTAGACTACCAACTCCAACAGACTCCCACTTGGACTAGAGATAACTGCTAACATCTTTTAACCTACTAGCTCTCACATGATATTCAAGCTTTTGCTGAAATAGGCCTTTAGTCATGTGTTTTTTCATGTTCTCCTCCATGGACACTCTTCTCACTGCAACACCACCCCTTTGATAGAAATCCCGTAAGAGCAGATACTTCTAGAGTCTGTGATTTGTCCATTGATGTGAACTAAGTTCAATTGAAAGAGACCCCGCTGCAGTATTATAAAAATATAATGTGAATGGATATTTACTGAAATGAACCACATCAAACACCTAGACAAGGTTTTGAATCCCAATGGCATTCTTGGCTGCATCAGAAGCCTCTATATATTTGAACTCCACCATAGAATCAGCAACAACTGGTTTGTTTGAACTGTTCCAGCTCACAGCTCCTCCGTTGAGACAGAAAACATATCCAGATTGTGACTTCAGATCATTCCGATCTATCTGAAAACCAACATTATCATACCCTCTGATGAAAAGATCCTTGTCTCCTCTATACACTGGGAACATATCCTTTGTTCTTCTCAGATACTAAAGGATTTTCTTTACAACTATGCAATGTTGTTCTCCAGGATATTCTTGATATATTCCTACCATGTTTAGTGCATAGGAAACATCAAGCCTGGTATATAACATGGCATACATGATATATCCTATAGGCAACGTATATGGAATATTACTCATTGTATCTTTCTCTTGTTGTGACAGAGTAAACGTTTTCAAAGAAATATGTTGGCCAGGTGACACTGGATCCAATCCCATCTTGTATTGTTCCTTACTAAATCTCTTTAGTATCTGGTCAATATATGTACCCTGTCTTACTCCAATCAGCCTCCTATATCTATCATGAATGATATTGATACCTAGAATGTAGGCTGGTTCACCCAAGTCCTTTATGGAGATACACTTTTTCATCAAGTCCTTAACTGACTCTAAGACTAGCACATCGTTTATAAAAAGAAATATGTCATCAACATATACTACTAGGATAACGAGAACATTCCCATTAACTACATATAAACACAAGGATCAAATTCATTATTAATGAAACCAAATTCTTTTAGGGCTTCATCAAATCGAATTTTCCATGACATGGATGCTTTCATTAATCCATAATTGGATTTTAGAAACTTGAAAACCTGTTTGGATTTATATGTTGTCACAAACCCTTATAGTTGTGTCATTTAGACATCTTCTTGAATGTTCCCTTTAAGGAATGTTGTTTTGACATCCATTTTCCAATCATGTAGTCAGGGTAAGCATCTATGGAAAGTATTATTCTTACGGATTTAATTATGGAAGCAGGAAAAAAGGTTTCATCATACTCAATTCCTTAACACTGTCTGAATCCTTTAGCCACTAGCCTTTATTTATAGGTGTTAACATGACCTTCCATGTCTAGTTTTCTATTGAATACCCATTTTCATCCAATATGATTTTCATCGAATGGATAATTGAACAGAACCCAAACATGGTTCTGATAGATGGAATCCATCTCAGAATTCCTAGCTTCTAGCCATCTTGTAGCTTCTGATATATATAATATTTTCTTTTAGGAGATAGGTTCATCATTTTCAAAAAATAATGACTCACCATTCTTGGTGAGAAACCAAAAATATCTGGTTCTCTTAACTCTCTTGAGCTCCTATGTAGTACCTTTTTTTTCTGGAACCTCTTCTACGGGACCTATAAAACATGTTCTGGTACCAACTGCAGTGTATCTTGAGCTTTAACTTCTTCAAAGTCAATCTTGCTCCCACTGTCGTTTTTGAGGATTTTCTCCCTCTCAAGAAGAACTTCTTGTCTAGCGATTGTCACATTATAGTCTGAAGGGTTATTTAGGTCGTATCCTATTATTTAATTGGGATATCCTATAAAGATACACTTTGTGCCCCGAGGTGATAGTTTTTGTCTGGAGAAGGCCTTAAAAAATTCCTCACAACCCCATACATGTGTGAGAGACAAAATGGGTTTCTTTCCATTCCATAACTCAGAGGGAATTCCATTTTCTTCCTTAGTTGGAACTTGGTTTAATGTGTATGTTGCATTCTGTAATGGATATCCTGAAAACGATAATTGAATATCTACATGACTCATCACCGACCTCACCATGTTCAATAAGGTTTGGTTCCTCCATTCACTAATGCCATTCCACTATGGTGTATAAGGAGGAGTGAGATGAGATAGAATACCAGACTCCCTTATAATATTAATGAAATCTTGGTTAAGATATTCTTCACCTCGATGCAATCGGAGATTCATTATCTTCTTTCCTAGCTGATTTTCTACATTATTCTAGGATTCCTTAAATTTCACTAAGGATTCTGAATTATACCTCATTAAGTATAAATAGACATATCTACTCAAATACTTAGTAAAAGTAAATAAGTAATAATATCCACCTCTAGAATCTACATGAAATAGTCCACATGTATCTGTGTGCAGCAATCCTAGAAGCTATGTGGCCCTCTCACCCTATCCACTGAAAGGCGGTTTGGACATTTTACCTTGTAAACCAGTATGGCATATTTTATGTAGTTTTTTCTCAGTAGAGTCTAAATATCCATCTTGGTAGAGCTTTTTCAAGTGCTTCTCATTTATATGACCGAGATAATGATTCCACAACTGGGTGATGTATGAGTCATGTGAGTTTGTTTCGTTCACTATTACCAACACATGTTTTTCATAATTTAATAAATACAAACCATTATTTAAATTCTTCATACCATAACATGTGTTGTTCTTATAAATTAAGAAACCCTAATTTCCAATCTTGAAAATAAATCCATCCATATCCAAACATGATATAGAAATTATGTTTTTTATATCACTAGGCACATAATAACAGTTATGTGAAACCAAAATCACCCTAGTTGGCAATTAGAGGTGGTAATTTCCATTGGCCAAAATATCTAACCTTGCACCATTGGCAGCTTGTACATCCACCTCTCCTAGGGAAATATTTTAAAAACTACAAGGTCCTTCATTTGAATATAGATGTGATCCCTAAGAGCCGTATTTAATACCCAATGTGTAGAAATGGAAAGATTACGCTTGATGAAGAATATACATTTAGTTTCCCCATGCTTATAGGTGCAATTCTCCTTCTAGTATTAGAACCCGGCCTTAAACATTACATAATCTTGAGTTAAGTGAAGAATTCACATTTAGGATCCTTTTAGGTTTAGTGTTTTAGTGAATTAGGCCATAACTTTTACATTAAATCTCAAAAATTACAAAGTCGAAACTTCAACTCTATCCAATGTTTCACAAAAATAAAAATCCTTAAATAAAAAAATATTTCATATCTTGATATAAATCTTCTTGAATACATCTTTTCCCTTACCCTTATACCCTGTGAAAAACATTTCAAAAACATGTGATGAGCATAAAAACCTACATAAGGGTTATAAAATAAGGAAATAAAACATTATACCATTAATAAATACAAATAAAAGAAACCATCCATTTCAATAATAACATACATCGTGAAATCCTAAGATTTTTTAATAACACTCAAAAATCATAAATCATAAAGTTAACTTATAGAATCCATATCAAACATAAATTGTAGCTATCACAGATATGTAGGGAGTTACACTTGGAATACCCATCACAACATATTCCTTAAATCTCTTAGGATAAACATCACGTTTACCTCGGTCACGTTACCCAATGCATTGGAGAGCTATCTCAGGCTTACCCACCCTAGGTTTATCACATAACCACCTGTATATGTAAACAATTCCCAATATCCATCACATATTCAGAACATGTAAAAAAATCACAAAGGAAGATAAAATTTCCACATTCCAATCACAATATATCATTTCAATATATTGACATAATCAATTTTTTATCAAACCATTTTTAAAAACATTTAAAACATTTCATAAAGTGATTTTGGATTCAAAGTGTTCCATACCACATTGAGGATTTTAAAGTAATTAACTTTTTAAACTATTAATATCCATTTAAATAAATCCTTAAAACCATTTATAAAACATGGACATTAATGAGAAATATCTAGAAGAATAAATCATTAAAACATTTTAAAGATATTTTAGTTAAAGAGTTTTTAATAAAATGAGAGAATCTTGAATAAAAATAATTTAGAAATAACATTTAATTAAAAATTTATAATATCATGGGAATAAAGGGAATAATGATATAATATACCAAAGGAAAATATATACACCGTATAAGAGTTAATTGGGGCATAACAACATTGAAGTCTCAATGGAATGTATATTGAGATGAAATCCCTTATAAAGATGGTGTCCTTATATTAAGGATCAATCAATGACATAACTATGTGTGAAAAATAATAATACAACCAATATAAGTGGATATTAAGTGTAACACAATCAAAGGTTGTTAAAACATATTCATTGCATGACATAATGAATAAGTAGAAGTTTAACCCAATGAATTGAAATTGGGTGAAGAAGTTCCCTTACAGAAATTCGACAGCCTAAGGACGTCACATTAAAATTCATAAAATGAGTTAATGAGAGACAAAAAGGGTATCTTGTAAGTTGGACATAAAATTTACTAAAATAATGATATATAAGAACATATCCCAACATAATAAGATGTAAATTAAAATACATAACAAAAAATAATGTCTTTTAAAAAGAATATGGCGAAAGGTTCCCTTATCGATTTGGTATCTTTTGAAACATACACCCCATGAAAGAATGATCATAAAATGATGATTTAAATACCCATAACTTAAAGTATATTCCACAAAGGAATAAAATCAAGGGCAGTACATATTCGACAAAAAATTAAATAGTGGAAAATATTTCATGAATCTCATGGGAATAAAAAGTGAGATGAAACCCCCTTACTATGTTGTAATCAATTGGGTCTAATGACCAGAATTTAATAACCACCAAATGAGTCACAGAATACCATGAATATAAAGAGAGTAATTATAATATATATCAGTTGGAAGTACACGAAACACTACATGAAATAAATAAGTGGTGAACAATGGAAATCTCATGGAATTAAAATTGATATAAGAAATCCCTTACCTCGTGTATGACATGACTCGTATGTTCCATGTTATTCATAAATAATAAACTAAAATTAATTAATAATTGATTAATAACATTTAACAAGTTTATTATTCCTTTTATATCACTTATTACCATGTTATAAACATTACACAATCATTTATGTTAATAATAGTTGTTCTGTCAATATTTTGTACTTGAGTAAAAAATGAACACCTTATATTTAAAAGTTGTACATGTAGTCAATTTTCCATTATCCCAATAATGATATTACAGATTTAGATACCATATATATCTTATATATTCAGAATATATTTTTATTTATAATATTACATAACAATTAGGGGTAAGAAATGAAATTCACCGTCGATGGAGATGGTAAGTCGTACGTACGCATGAATGCTACATTCATTTCTATTCTTTATTTGAATAGAATTAAAACATAATTATACATAGGTATATTATATTTTTAATAAAATATAATATATAATATCATTAACTCCATTGTTTATATGTCCATCATATTTCCTTAACGATTCATATTACTTTGAGGGGGTGGTAGTCCACACTTCTTCAATTACAATTATCACGTTTTCCCACAATCGAAACCATAATGGTGTGATATAAAAGGAAAATATAGAATCATAAAGAAAACATAAACATAATTTATATAATATATAAATACAATGTCATCATAATGGCCACCATGAGAAGTAGTTGGAGATATTTGGAGAATCATTGTTTCGTGAGGTTATAGTTCGCCTTCCACAGAAACAGTATGTTCTTTACCCATTAGATAGTGGTGTGTGTAAGTGTAGTTAAAATAATTCTCATAAAAACATCCTATTATATTGAGGATACTATTTTTTATAAAATAATTTAATAAAAAGATTTTTGGGGTTGGATAAGTAAAATAAAAGAAAATAATTTAAGAGAAATTGTAACCTTTAATTCGGGTAACTCCCTTTGGTATGAACCAAAAGGGATTCTTGAAGTGCCATCTGCCTAAGGTAAGGATTATAAGAGGAATAGAGGGATCTTGAGAGATTATTTGGGATGGTATTGGATGGGCCAAATGGCTTGAGAGGTGTGAGTAATGGGTTATAAGTGAAGGATTTTTATAAGGGGAAGGAGGGGCTCTACAAAAAGTGTGAAAATATTTTTTTATTATACAATTGTATTCGGTTTCTAAAGGTCAAAAACTCATTAAGGTCAAATATTATATGACTCATGGAAGAAATAAATTCATCCAATAATAATTGGACAGTTTCTGGATGTTATTTTAATATTTACAATCATATTTATTTAAATCATTTAATAATGCGGTAAATGCTACATCATTATTGTGTCATAAATAATTTATTTTATTTTATGTCTGAACAGTATTAAAAAAACTTGATGTATGGAATATTTTTATCTTTAAAATGATTATTTATAGTTTAAAATATAACTTATATAACCCTGTGTAAAATTTAATTTACTAAAAATATTTGTTTATGTAAGTTTTGTCTTTACATTAAATTAAATAATCTAAAGTGTCATTATCACTTTTAAATGGCTCCATGGGGTCCCAAAATAGACCCATGGAATATCATGGTAGTCCATGAATCATCCAATAAGGTTAGTACACGTTTTAATGGTATTTTATTTATTATTATAATATTCTTCTTACCTTGAATTATTATATTTACCTTTAACTGTGGTAAATAAAAGTCAAAATTTAATATTCCCCAAAAGGTATTTTTATCTTATTGAACCAAATTTTTCTAACAAATAAAAACCATGTATGTTTTATTTTTGAAATTCAATTTATAGAAGTTGTAATATTTCATTCAAATGAAAATTTCAGTTTTTAACTACTACTTAGTGGTTTCACTATTCATCAAAAATTGATGTTTTTTGGAAAACTACAAAAAATTCATGCTAAGCTATAATTGATATTCTGAATTCAAAAATGATTTATATTTTACAAAATTAAAAACATATAAGTTTCATTAATTAATATAAAATTATTTCCTGTTTTTAAAACAAATAGCTTGTTTTTAAGAAACAATATCTCTCAAAAGATTAACACTTGTTTTTGTCCATTTTCAAAGTGAACTTAATTCCAATGACCACCATATGATTAAATGGTAAATAATATAATATAATTAAACTATAAAGACAATTAAAAATATAATCTAACCATATAAATATATTATATTAAAAAGAAAATTTGAATTAAAATACAGTATTTTTTCACTGTTCATTTAAAAATTGTTTTTATCAGAAAAATACCAAAAAATTACCCAATGTAAATATTGGTGTCCCGATTCTAAAGAAGAATTATATTTGGTCAAATATAATGTATAAAAGTGACCAAAACTAGATTTAAATAGGGTTCACCATCAAAAGGTGGTAAATCGACCTTTTAGTGAATATTTGAGTATTTATGCTTAAAATCAAATTTGTTTCTTATTTTAAGCCTCTAAATTTTATTGTATAAATGTAAAAACATTTATCAAACATGTATAATAATATTTTAGTTAGTTCTATTCATTCCCACCAATACAATGGTTAGGCGTTAACTACTATTTAAAATAATAATATTATATTTTTAGTGTGTAATATAAGTTTTCAAAGAAACTCGTTGTTGCATATTGGGTACTCCATCGAATATAGAATTCCCATTAATGTAAAATTAATATTTAATTCACATATATTAATAAATATGAAAATTTTCATATTCTTTATTTAGCAGGGATGTTAAATCCTTCCCCCCTATTAGGAAGTTTTGTCCTCAGAATTTTAAAACTAGGCTTCGAAACTTCATTAAAAGTCCCACATCCGAAAAGAGTTAGTAATACAATCAATTTAAAATAAATAAAGAGATGTACAAAGGTCACTCGAGATAACCCATACTATGATTTCATGTAGGAAAACATGGATATGGAAGAGAAACTAACTCTCCTAGTTTAATGTAGAGTGATATAGAACATGATCCTGAAAAGTTAACCACCACAATACCATAAATTTGTGGTTGGGTAAAAGTCTGATGATAAAAGAGATCTTATAACAATTTTTAATTAAATATACATTTCATAGAGTTATTGAATTTTATTAATAACTTGAATATGTTCATAAGGAAATATACTTAATTATCATGTAGAGTGTTATCATTTAATAAAATTCTACCAAAAACTCATCTTTTCTCCAAATGATAAGTATTCAATATGACTTTTTCACATTGAAAGTGCTTTAATAAACATCTATATAATAACATAATCCACAAATTATAAACAATATTTTTCCAATATCTTTATACATTAAACAAAACCAAAATGGTAAGTATAAGTTCAGATAATCCCAAAAAATGATAATCCTTTATTAAAAGAAGTACTACTCTTAATCTCCAAAATTCAACCAAAAGTACCCAAAGTTCTAGAAATAACATTAAATAAACAACTGTCTATAAATTTCTTCAAAGTATTCAAAACTAATATTGAAACCCAAATTTAAAATGCATTTAATCACATAGTCTTCCAAGATAAATATTAACATTTATCTCCAAATAACATCAGTTACTCTTAAAGACTCATATTGAAAAGTAAATAACCTAATCACATATTCTCCGGGATAGGTTAATCATTTCCATAAATAACCCATATCACTATATGTCCATAATAAAAACATATGTTCGTACAAAATAAAATTACACCATTACCCATCATAAGAAATGATAATTATTCCATGAATAACATATTAATATATCAAACTTCATGGTTACACATACTATAAAAAGTATTCCAATGTTATCCCATCATCGAGAGAGCCTTAATACTTTTAACCATTTCATCGTCTTAAATTATACCATGACTGTGGAATCCCTTACTTGTCGACTTCTTACTCATTCAACATTCTTCATGATCTGTCAACCATTATTTAACAACTTATTTTGAAATAATTCATTCTTATGAACAAAATCATGAGTCATATCCTAAGACTCAATAATATTGAAACATAAGTTAGGAAATAATCCATACCGTTCATTGGTCATTGTCAGTTTCTTCATCCTCAATCGGTATAGATTTAGGTTTTGATAATGAAACATTTGTATGATCCTGGTGATCTCATTCCTATAACCTCTTTTTAGGATAACTGTTTTTATAATGACCATGCACACCACATTTAAAACATTCAATTGATCCCTTAGAAATAAATTATTTTTCTTTCCTTTAGTCAACTGGATACTTCCTTTTTCCATAGAGGATTCTTGCTTTATGAACATTACTTCCACATTTATAACATCTTCACATCCCTTTGAAACATTTTCCTTGGTTTTTCGTTCCACATCCTTGACACATAGGGTTTTTAACACACTTAACATTATTATTATTACTTGAACATCGGTCGGTATTTGTTTCTCACATATATGATCATTATAAAAATCACCATGGTTCTGGTGGTCAATCATGACTCCAAATAGTTGGTTAAGAATAATCACAAGAGTTCTCATTGTATCTCCCATTTTATTCAGTTTCTCATTCAGAAAAAAGTTATAGTATTCTTCGCATCCACTGTAACTTTGGTGCCTGCTAAATCCATCTATTTACTAAAACAAAAATTGGTCAGTTTAGTATATTAGTAAAATCATTATATAATATCGTATTAGGAGGGTAAATAATAAGATAGACATATTCATGTTATCTTTAACTCATTCACATTATCTAGAAAACTATGAATATTTCCAATATGCTAACCATTATGGTGATGCCACTTATGATTAAATAACAAACTAACCTCTAACAATATCTAAACTGAACCCTGATACCAATTCTAAGAACACGGCCATAAACATTACATAATCTTGAGTGAAGTAAATATTTCACATTGAGGATCATTTTAGGTTTATAGTTTATGATAATTAGGCTATAACGTTTACATTATATCTCACTAATCAATAATTAGACACTTCTTCTCTATCCAATGTTTCACAAAAATAAAACTACATAAATAAAAAAGAGTTTTTTTCATGATATAAATCTTCTTTAATACTTACTTTCTTTTAACCTTCGTTATACCTTATAAAAACATTTCAAAAACATGGGATGAGCATAAAAAGATTAGTAAGGGTTATAAAACAAGTAAAGAAAACATTATCCCATTAATAAATAAAAATCGATCAAACCATACTTTTGAATCATAACATACCTCAAGAAATCATAAGATTTATGAATAACACAAATAAATCATAAATCATAAACGTAACATATGGAATCCATATCAAACTAACATTGTAGCTATCACAGCTACATAGGGAGATACACTTGGAATACCCATCACAACATATTACCTAAATCTTTTAGGAGAAACAACATGTTTACCTCTGTCACACTACCCAAGGCATTGGAGAGCTATCTCAGGCTCACCCGCGATAGGTTTATCATGGAACCACCCATATACGTAAACAATTCCCAATATCCATTACATATTCAGAACATGTAATACAATCATAAAGGAAGATAAAATTTTCACATTTCAATCACACTATATCATTTCAAGATATTCACATAATCAATGCTTTATCAAACCATTTTAAAAAACATTTAATAAAGATATTTTTTAATCAAAGTTTCCCATACCACTTTGAAGCTTTTAAAAGAATTAAAAATTTAAACCATTAATATATATATATATATATATATATATTAACACTAAAAAATATTTTTAAAACATGGAAATTAATGAGAAATATTTAGAAGAATAAATCATTAAAACATTTAAAATGACATTTCCGTTAAAGAGTTTTTAATGAAATGAGAGACACTTGAATACAAATAATTTTGATATAACATTTAATCATAAATTTATAATATCATGAGAATAAAGGGATTAATTATATAATATGTCAAAGGATATTATATACACTATATAATAGTTAATTAGTGCATAACAACATTGAAGTCTCAATAAAATGTAAATTGTGATAAAATCCCATATAAATATGGTATCCTTAGATTAAGGATAAATAAATGACATAATTTTGTGTTGAAAATAATAATACACCCAATATAAGTGGATATTTAGAGTAAAATAATAAGAGTTTATTCACACATATTCATTGCATGACATAATGAATAAGTAAAATTTTAACCCAAAGAATTGAAATTTTGTAAAGAAGTTCCCTTATAGAAATTTGACATCCTAACACCATCACATTAAAATTCAGAAAATGAGTTGATGAGAGAGAAAAAATGTATCTCATCACATGGACATAAAATTTATATCAATAAAGATATATAAGAACATATACAATCATTGGAATATGTAAATTCAAATACATTACAAAAAAATGAGTCTTTTAAAATGAAAAGTGTTAAAGGTACCTTTACCGATTTGGTAACTTATGAAACATAAACCCCATGAAAGAAAGATCAAAAAATTAATATTTAAATAACAATAAATTAAATTATATTCCAAAATGAATAAAATCTAGGTCAGTATATATTCCTCCTAAAATGAAATAGTGGAAAATATAGCATGAATCTCACGGGATTAAAAAGTGAGATGAAAACCCCTTACCATGTTGTAATTAATCGGGTCGTATGACCAAAAGTAAATAACCAAAAAGAAAGTTATAGAATACCATGAATATAAATAGAATCAAGATAATATATATCCAATGGCAGCACACAAAACACCACATGAAACAAATAAGTGGTGAACAATGGAAATCTCACAAAATTAAAAGTGAGATAAGAAATCCCTTAGCTCGTGTTCGACATGACTTGTATGTTCCATGTTATTCTTGAATAATAAAATAAAGTTAATTTAAACTTTATTTATAACCCTTTTCAATTTTATTATTCCTTTTATATCACTTACTATCATGTTATAATTATTATTCAATCATTTAAGTTAATAACTGTCGTTTTGTCGATATTTGGTACTAGAGTCAAAAATAAACACCTTATAATTACAAGTTGTCCATGTGGTCAATAGTCCATTACCTCTAGAATTATATTAATGATTTAGATATCATATATATCATATATCTCCAATATATATATGTATTTATAATATTATATAACATTTAGAGATAAGAAATGAATTGCGCCATTCATAGAGACGGTAAGTCGTACGTACGAATGAACTCTACTTTCATTTCTAATCTGTATTTTAATGGACTTAAAACATAATTATACATATGTATAGTATAATTCCAGTATAATATAATATATAATATCAATAAATCCATCCTTTATACGTCCCACATATGGAATTAACGAGTCATATCACTTTGAGGGGGTGATAGTCCGCACTTCTTCAAATGAAACTATAGCGTTTAACCATAATGGAAACCATAAAGGTGTGAAATAAATGGAAAATACAGAATCATAAAGACACAATAAACATAATTTATATCATAAATAAATACAGTTCCATCATAATGGATGAGAGGTGGTATGAGATATTTGAATAATTATCGTTTCAGGAGGCAAAAGTTCACCAACGACAAGAACATTATGTTCTTTACCCATTAGATGGAGGTGTGTGTAACGGTAGTTCGAATAATTCTCATAAAAACAACCTAGAATAATTAGTCTATTATTTTTGTTACAAAAGAAATTAATAAAAAGAGTTTTGGGGTTTGAGAACTAAAATAAAAGAAAAGAATTTAAGGGAAACGGTTAAGATTAATTCGGGTAACTCCATTTGGTTTGAAACAAAATGGCTTCTTAAAGTGCCTTCTGCCTAAGGTAAGGCTTCTAGGAGGTAGAGAGGGATATCAAGAGCTTATTTGGTTAGATTTTGGTCGAGACAAGGGGCATGAGAGGTGTGAGGACTGGGTTAGAAGTGAGGGCTTTTTATCGGGGGGTCTCTTTAAGAAAGTGTGAAAATATTATTTTATTATATAATGATTTTCGGTTTGTAAAGGACCAAAACTCATTATGGTATAAGATAAGATTAATCATGGTCGAAATAAATTCATCCAACAATAATTGGATATGTTTTTGATGTTATTTTAATATTTTTAATTTTATTTATTTAAATCATCTATTTATGAGTTGAATATTACATCATTATTGTGTCATAAATAATTTAATTTTTTTGTGTCTAAATATTATAAAAAACATACCATGATGTATGAAATCATTCTATCTTTACAATGAATATTTAAACTATAAATTAAAACTTATATAACCCTATGTAAAAATTTATTAACTAAATGATATTTGTTTATGTATTTTTTTGTCTTTATTTTAAATAAATTAATCTAAAGTGTCATTATCACTCTTATGTGGCTCCATGGGGTCTCAAATTGACCCAAGGATTTACATGGTTGTCCATGACTCAAATAATAAGGTTCAGAAATGTGTTAAGGTAATTTTTATTATTATAATATTCTTTTTACCTTGAATTGACCTATTTACCTTTAACCACGGTAAATAAAAGTCAAAAGTTACTATTCACCAAAAAGTACTTTCATCTTATTGAACCTCATTTTTCTTAATAATAACCATGTATGTAGGATTTTAGAAATTCAATTCATAGAAGCACTAAAATGTCATTTAAATGAAAAAGTCAGATTTTAACTACTACTTAGTGGTTTCACTATTGATCAAAAATTGAAATTTTAAGAAAAATTCCAAAAATTAAGCCTTATACATATTTGATATTCCAAATTAAAAAATGATTTCTATTTTACAAAACTCAAAACATATAAGTTGAATTAATTAATTTAAAATTAATTCATGTTATAAAAACAAGTAGTTTATTTTTAAGAAATAATATTTATTAAAATATCGGCACTTGTTTATGTCCAATTTCAAAGTGAAATTAATTACAATGACCACCATTGCATTAAATAGTAAAAATATAATCTAATTACACTTTAAAACCAATTAAAAAGATAATATAACCATATAAATAAATTAGATTAAAAAGTATATTTGAATTAAAATACAATATTTCTCACTATTCACTAAAAAATGCATTTAATCAGAAAAATACCAAAAAATTACCCAATGCAAATTTCGGTGATACTATTATAAATAAAAATTTTATTTGGTCAAATAAAACATATAAAAGTGACCAAAACTATATTTAATTAGGGTTCACCATCAAAAGGCGGTGAATCGACCTTTTATTAAATATTAGAGTATTTATGCTTAAAATCAAATAATTTTCTTATTTTAGGCCTCTAAATTTTATTGGGTAAATGTAAAAATATTTAAGAAACGTGTATAATAATATTTTAGTTAGTTCTATACATTCCTACTAATACAATGGCTTGGAGTTAACTACTATTTGAAATAATAATATAATATTATTAGTGTGCAACGTAAGATTTAAAAGAAAATTGTTGTTGAATATCAGGTTCTCCATCGAACATAGCATCCCCCAAAAAGTAAAATTAATATTTAATTCACAAATATTCATAAATATGAAAAATGTCATTTTCATTATTTACCTGGGATGTTACATGCAGTGGCTTGGGTTTCCCCATGAAAAACATTCCGCCTCTCATTCCATGCCCATCCTCTGGATCCTCCCCATTATGGAGGGACAATGCTCGGGGGCATCAGACCGTTTATATGTCTAAGGCCCTTCTGTGTTGTCCTTAATTTTTTTATTCACCATATGGACTATGGGTTTGTCATCCCCCATGTCCTTATCTACTTGGAGAATTAGGGTCAGATGTTCTGATATATTCTTCTCATTATTTCCCATTTTATAGTTGACAAAAAAGATAGATACAGTCTTGAGCATTGATGATAGTATATGATCTATACACAACTCATTCAGGAACATGATATCTAAGATTTTAAGGCATTCAATGTAGCCAATAAGCTAGACTACATGAGGCCCAGCTGGCACAGACTCTCCAAGCATAATTGTAAACAAAGCGTTGGAGATCTCATATCTCCCCTGTCTCGCCTTCTCATGGTAGAGATCCTTAAGGTGAGACATCATGCTATACGCATCCACGTTTTCAGGTTGTTTCAATAGATCATTAGACATGGATGATATAATGAAACATTAGACATCTATTTAATCATCTATATGTTTTAAATAGAGATATAGTTCCTCAACACTGGACACTTTCCTAGGTGCAATTGGAATAGGCTCTTCCAGCACATACAATTTCCACTGGTGGCGAAGGATGATGGGTAAATGCCTCTTCCACTCTTGGAAATTGGTGCATTGGAGAAGGTTTTACTTATTCTGTATGGATTTCAATGATATGTTTTATGTTATTTCTCTTTTAGGTTCTACAAATTATGATGTACAATGGTTTAATACATTATTATGATAAAACTGAGATAAATAAATAAATTAATAATTTTTAGTCTCCAATTATTTTATCAAAATCCAATAGCCCTCACCATTGAATTAAGAATATTATATTGCCTGAATATTCTACTGGAAAGGATCCATATTGGCCTTTGCATTACCCCAACTAGGTTTAGTCAAGAAACATGAAGGTGTTTAGGTAGGCATTACAAATATCATCTTCATTAACACGGAGCTCCTTGATCTGCTGAGTGGACACCCCAATCATGAAATCCTTTTATGTTCTATTTCCTCAAACTTTCCCTCTCAATCACACCATGTCCTTTTGTGGTATTCAACCCTTGATACAAACCACATCAAGTCAACCTAAAACCTTGAATTATAATTCCCCGATAATTGAAATCACCCTAACTATGGTAGGTAAAATACTTTAAACTATGGTTCGATTCTAACCAAGATTATGGACGGCTATACCAACATGATATTTTCTTTGAGGGATTTTATCCTTATACATAAATTTCTATTATATTATATTTTATTTCATGCTTGTTAATATTATGTGGGATATACTTAAGTGATTAACCATGTCTAAGATAATATTTTATGTATAATCTGTTCTTATTTTAGTTCCATCTTGTATGCTTGTATAATTCATTAATTGTGTGATCATGAAAACACAGTCATAATAAATAAACCATATATCTGGCCGAAATAAAATAAAGGGTATGATCCTGATCTTGTTCTATTGATTATTTTATCTAGCAGTTGATAAACTAACCCAAGACCTAGGGGAGAAACACCTTGAACCATTTGGGTTTATGTTTACAGTTTTCCACATGTCCACCATTTTATCTCCTTGGATTTATTTCACCATGGATCCTAACATGAGGCTCCTCCACTATCTTGGGAGGTCCATCCATTACATATTCTTTTATCTCACACACAGGTGAGGTGTAAAATTGGGTTTAACATAAAAGAAACCTTGAGCATGTAGGCCCTATATATTAATGAGGAGAAGGCTTGTGGTCCAACAAACTTAATTTAAATAAATTAATTAAAAGAAACCATTCATATACAAAGGTCTTGGTCTATCTCATGATCATCCATGCATGCAACGATATTTAGGAAAAAATAAAACTAGCATTCAATTACTTAATTGTTCTTTTGTAAGATAAATCATGCTTGAATAAATTAATTATCTTTAATTAATCAATAATTTTATCTTAAACCCTTTTTCTGAAGTTCATTGAGATTATCATCCATCGTAATTTTAAACAAATAAATTCATTTAAAATTATCTCTTTACGTAACATTTACCTTAGAGGCAACCCGGTGAATTCAGGTTTATAGTAAACTAATGAGTAGAAATAAACATTATACAGATGCGAAATTAAACACACATATATATAACACCTATCATGTGTTGTGACAAATCTTAATTCCTACACTATAGAAAACTTCTCAAGGGTTGGTATAATATAATAATAAATTTTAATAAATCTACACAATTTGGATGAGTACATAGAGTGTAGTTCTGACTATACAACATGTACTTTTGTTCACCGTCCATCCGAAGTACACACCCGAGGAAATGGAGTGTAGTTGTACTTTGGAAAATTTTAGGAGTACACAATGTGTTCAATGTGACACACGTCGTGTAGTATCCGAGTTACACGGTTTCCAACCTGGTAATCCATGTATGAGGTACATGTTCTAACACTAACACAAAGGGACTACACACTGTGTTCAGTGGACCACAAGGGGTGTAATCTAGAAATCGTGTGCCAACTATTCCTGGTCAACACATGGTGTCATTTAGGACTTAGAAATACTTCAACACACAGCCCGATTTGGCAGACCAGTCTAATGCATTGAGCCTACACTACACGGTGTGTATTTTCGAATACACGTAGTGTATTCTGGTGTTGTACGTCTAGGAATGTTTGACACCTCTGGACAAGATCCTCTATTTTATATTAGTCAAAATAAAAATGAAAAATTAATTTCTTTAAGGTGAATGTGAAATGAGGGAGGAGGAAAATTCCTCGATATTTAGATTTGATGAACGATTAAATTGAATTGAAACAACTAAATTATTAAATGCATAAATCACCATTAAAAGGATAAAAAATTATAATAAAAAATATGACTTATATTATTCCACTTGTAGGTTATGGGTGTAGCAGAAGAACATTAGTGGGTTCACCCAACATTAATTTTTGAATTAACAATGATCAATCTAATATCTGTCACGATAATAAAACACAAGGTCTTCATAATAGAATGAAGAACGAAAACGAAAAATGGGGAGTCCCAGAACCATTGATAGGATCATCATATGTTGGCTATAATTATTTTAATTATATTACAATAATTACCTTGATATAATTCTTTCTTCATTGATGTTTCTGGTCATGATATAATGTGATTCATTGTTTCATTGTAGAGTCCAAGTGTATTAATCCTCTAGCGAAGATCTACACGTGCTCCACATATCTCTGGACATCATCAAATGGATCTCCAGGTTCTATGGTGGAAAAGCCTTTGCATTCAATGTCCTCCATTGATCACCTTGATCCGATGGAGGAGGATCTCTCTATCGTAGCATGAGAGCCTTCTTGGAAGAAAAAGATTCTCTCGTGGCTTGAGAGCATTCCCTAGACCCGTTGTGCACAACCAAAAAAATGGATAGGCTAATGAAAAATTTATAATTGTGATTTTTAATTACATAGAATAATAAAAAGAATTAATTACCCAAAAGTATTTATTCATTTCATTTAATTCTTAGTAATACCACATGTCTAATAATAATAGTTGACTTTTATTATTACCTAACATACACCTATAAAATTACACCTAATATTATTTAATTAAATAAATAATATTATTTCTGATATATTAGTAGAAAATAATACAATGTGTGTACTTTTCTTAATTTTTCTTTATTTCATCGTCCAAATTTATTAGACCTTGAATAATGGCTATTTATTTCTAAAATAAATAACACCACATTACTCACTAATAAATATATTATTTCTCTCACAATATATTCTATCAAATAACTTTTGTCAAAATAAATGTGATCAGGCATCCTTAAATAATTATTAAACCCAAATCAAGAATAATTTTTATTCAACTTGTTAAAATAATATTTAACTGAGATACTTGGACACACATAGTATGTGACCCTTTAGGCCTCTTTATCAGTGGTATTTGTTGGAGCTTGCTTAAAATCCAATGATAGAGTCTAACAACACACGAAGGAACCCATATGGAAGGAATTTAATGACGTGATGATGTGTAAACTCCTACGAATTCTTGTTGTGTAATATAAATCCTTTTTCTCAATATCTTGAATCAAGCGGGTTACATGATAGTTTTATCAACCCATGTGCCCCATTATTCTTTCTTTGACATTCTAAAATATAACATTCCCATTATACAATATGTCCATGGATTTATTTAGGCTATATCAATTCCATCAAAGAGCCTAACATATCTACATATGTTATGGAACAGAAGGGAAAAATCCTTTCTCGCATTATCTTTTAATGCAATATCACTCGTGATGCACCCAACATGTCCTGCCTCACTGTGAATAGTGCATCGTCACAGTTTTCATCAATACATCTAAGTGCGTGAGTTTTAATACTGATTAATAATAATCCTAAAATATAAGTACCAATACACAGGTCTTCAGATAGGAACATCCAATGACACAATGAAATGTCGATTTCCTACTGTAGGGTATCCTTCTCATAATATCCTCTTGGATATTACCAAGGACGCACACTATGAGAAGGTGCCTCAATGTTTTATGAGTCATCACCCCTAATAACCGGTATTATTTTTGTTCCTCAAATAACATCATCAAACCATAGAACATTTATTCATGATTAGTGTTATGACACATCTAGGTTCACATCACAATAGGGATCTACTATGGCCCATTTATGCAACAACTATCCTTTGGACATTAAACATGATTTTTCAATAGAAGAAAAATCGAGATGTGATAAGGTATTTATTAATAAATAACGTACAAAGTATATGGTTCTAGGACACTATCTTTAACAACTATTAGGATAGGGAAAATTTATTCTTATAAATAAATTAAATTGATGTAATAATTTTATTGAAAATAATTTCACATTGGAGATAATAAACAATATGATTATATTGTATACATCATAAAATAATATAATCTTTGTCTTAAAATCTTTTTTATTTCTTAATTAATTAAATATCAACAAAAAATAAAATATATTTTGACGAATAAGACATGTTCATTGGAACATATTTATTATTATATTTAGAAATTGATTTATGTGGTGGATCATGTATAGGTGTCACTTTAATAATGAATAATAATTTTTTTGTTAGTGTTATAATGGAATGTGTAACACCATTAAATTCTAAAGTACGGACATTATATTTAATAAAGTGTGTGACACACATCACCAAAAAGTAGAATGTAATATAACATCCCAATACTTTATGATATATTAATTATTTTAAATAAATATTTTTTTTATTTTATTACACGTAACACTGATTAATCTTGTGTTACATGAAATAAAAAAAATCAATAGTTTTCCATACATGCAATATCGAGTCTTACCAGACAATATTATATTCTTTAAATAATTTTATTCAATATAAAAAGATATAAAATTGTCATTATAATGAATCAAGATTGGCGTACATTTATATTATATTACTTTTGCGGAATAATTAATACATGGCACACAATGACACCCAATGACCATATTAGTTCAGTGACATTGAAACATGCAACACAATATTCTACCTTGGTGAAAGATCATCAACATCTCCCATAAAAATCATTCCCTATTCTTTTACTACATAAAATGTTTCTCTATATAATGTGGAAAATAAAAAATAATAAAATGGTGATCTCAAATGATCAGTAAGGGTAAACATGGGGAAAATCATAAACATAAGAATGTAAAAACATGAACATAATGTTTAAATATAAATATATGGAGTCAAGAAAAAAATTTCACAGTTCATAAGGAATAGATCATAAAGGAACAATAACAATGATAAAATTGCATTGGAAAAAAACATTGAATTGTGGAAAACAAATAAAATCATAACATGATATCCATAGTATCCATGGAATTTCTTCTAAGACAATAATAGTACACAAAGTCCATTACAGAATCGTGTTTACTTATTGTTCCATCCATGTATTACTGAATCAGATTTACATTTCATTCTTTCCTTGTATTACTGAACAAAATTTACATGTCATTCTTTTCTTTCCTATATCATGAGATATAAATATTTACCCAATGAATTTTAGGGAGATATAGGTCCCAATAATTTCATAATGAAATCATTTTTACATGTTCCCGAAAAACATAATTCATTCCTCATAAAATGACCTATGAAATAAAATGGGCTTCATAAACAACATTCCATCATAACATTATCAATATAAAATATCATTTAATCATTAAAAAAATAAATTAATAGTAAAAATAGGGATAAAATTATAATCATATTTAAATTTCATCATCTTTGATGGAAAATAATATTGATAAAACCCTTGAACTTAATTCCTCTTGTAAATATCCATTCTTCTTCAAAAATGTTTTCTTTTCTCATAATGTTGTGCAATTTTGTGGAAAATAAATCAATAATGAATAAACATCAAATCATGTAAATAATGATACAGTGAATCAAGGATTTATGAATACGTAAAAACCACTAATGCCATCTAATTTAAAAAAAACATTCTCCTTATACTTTGTCCAGAAAAGTCTAAAAGTACATCGTATGGGAAATGAAAAAAAGTTTCATTTCATATCATTTCATAAAAGTTCCCAATGTGTATAATTTAATTTTAAATAAATTATAATAATAGAAATATTATTATATATTTATGAAAGATGAATTTTTAGAAAAATATACCGAAGAAAAAATTTACGTATAAACAATATTGGAAAATAATGAGGTTGTGAAATTATCACTTACCTTAGGTCTAATTTATTCCATATATGTCTAAAACATCTTTAAAGAGTGTTTAAATATATTATTAACTTATAAAATAACCATAATAAAAAATATTATATCATATATGGTTCACAAATGATTTTATATTACCTGTTTATTCATCAATTCCATATTAAAGCAATGTTTTGGGTAATAATCATTTTATTTAACATACTTGTTATGAAATGTTATTCATTGATATTATGACATATATCTTGATTTACATACATTAATAATGTACAAAATGATTTATAAATCATAAATATTCAATATATAAATATACATTACAGGTAGATAATTGAAATGGAATACACTGTTCAAGTAGACGGTAGGCTATATGTACGCATGAATGTTGTTTCCATTTCCTTATTGAAATGAATCAAAGAAATTAACTGAAATATATATATATATATTACCATTATTATATCATATAATTATTTTGTATTTATTAAATTTAATTTATAATAATACTTAAATGGCTACTGTGGAGAATGAATCTCATCGCCTCGGGGTTACAGTTGGCCGTATGTATGGGCGATCAACGATATCATTCACATGAATGTTAAAAGGTATATAATTGGTTGTTATATTAATTATAATTTATAATTATCATGTTATATTAATTATTTATATCCACTATACTCATCTTATTCCATTCCACAATAACTATTGTTGAATAAAAAATTATATAACAGTGTGGGGACAGTAAGCCAGATATATGCACCCATTGTGATATTGAAATTTGTAGGATAGATAAAAGGATGTATAAGATTTTACCATATTTATAATAACATATAATATTGTATAAAATACTTTATTTATAACTTTAGTTTTAGAACAACATAAATAGAGGTAGTAGAATAAGAAATGAATTTTGAAATACGTGATAAAACCATTACCTATTTTTCAAGTATCTTCTTTTGATTTGCACAAAAGGTCTCTATAAGATGTATATAGTCCCAAAGTGTCACCTATTAGAATAAGGTAGGAATTTTGGGAGGTTATTTGGGTAGATTTTGGATGATTTATGGGTCCTGAATGGTGTGAATAAGTGGGTAGAGGTGGTGTTATTTTAAAATATGAAGGAGGGGAACTTTAGGAATGTTTTGAAATAAAAATTTATTATGAATATATATTAGAATTATAAATGTTAAAAAGTGATAAATATCTAAAATAAGATGATTATGGGTCTAAAGTCACTCAACCAATTGGTTTTAGATGAGTTTTGGCCACAATCATAACCTTATCATTTATTATTAACCCTCAGTTAATAACATTAACTCTTACCCTGTATTTTTGTATTTTTATAATATATGATTATAATAGTAACAATAAAAATCAAATTGAACCAAAAGGGGATCATAAATTAAAATTTTTAATATAGATAAGTTATTTTTAAAAATCATAGATTTTTAGGACAATTATATCATTTATTTAAATAGTATTTGTTTTAAAAACTCATTTATGCCAATTTTGAAACCATTTAGTAATTTATTTTTCTTCAAGTCATAAAAAACTATTAATTTAAAAAAAAGATTAAATAAAATATCAAATGTCATATTAATCCATAAAATTAGTGTATTGATCCATAATATTTAAAATATATTAATTTTAATGTTTATAATATCATTTATTAGAATCTTTAATTAATAATGTAATCACGACATCATCATTGTGTCATTAATAACGTTATTAATTTAAAATCTAAAAATTATAAACAAATTACAATGATTTAATAAATCATTTTAGATTTCTAATTAATAGTTATAGTCGACGAAATAAGTCTTATAAACCATATATTAAAAATATATTAGTAAAAGATACATGTTTATGTTATATTTCCCATTACATTAAAATTAAAAAACTAAAAGGTCATTATCACACCCTTGTGGCTCCATGGGGTCTTAAAATCGACATAAATATTATAAGGGTAATCCAAATCTCATAAAATAGTACTAGGACACGTTTTAGAGTAGATTTTTATTATTATAATATTATTTTTTACACTTATTTAATTGATTTACCCTTTGACCATGGTAAATAAAAATAATTATTGAATTTTTTATTTATAATGTCCCAAAATAAAAGGTAAATATTTAAAAGTATTGGAAATTAAAATTCCAAATATGTAATCCATATATAAAAATTTAAAACACTATATTTTATATAAACAATTTAAAATTAATTCACATTGTCAATACTAAAAATCAGGTTTTTAAGACGTAAAACCTATGATTAGATTTACTTGTGTTTATGATCAATTTAAATGTGAAAATAAATCCAATGAACACCATTGTATTAAATGATTAATACATAATCTAATTACACTTTAAAACCAATTAAACCGATAATATAACTTTATAAATAAATTTTATGAAAAGAAATTTTTGATTTAAAATGCAATATTTTTCACTATTATTAAAATATGAATTTTATCATAATAATTTAAAAATTTTAACCGAGGTAAATTTCTATGTCCTTTTTCTAATGAATATGTTTATTAATTTATATATAACCTATAAAATTGTCAAAAATATATTTAATATGTTTCCTTTTATCAAAAGGCTTTAAAACTATATTTTTTTAAAGTAAATCTTTTATCCAAAAAATTGAATTTGTTCTTATATCATGTATAAAAAATACATTATATGGATGTTAATGTTATATAAAATTCAAAATGTTTTAAATACTATTTCTAATATCTAGTTTTGTCCCGTTAAATAATAATATTTTTATAATATAATATTGCTATGTGAAACTCAGTATTCTACACAACTCAATCTATCGAGGAAGGTCAATTTTGCATGTAACATAAGCCAACAATAGTTTTCTGTGTGCTGAAAACTAATAATTTATTGCATATATCACAAGATAATATCGGTTTACTGTAAAATAGAAGAAATAAATTAAATTAAGAAGAGTATGTATCATAAAATCGTAGGGTATTACATTATACCCCCTTAAATTAAATTTATCCCTCGAAATTCATCAAAGTTATAAAAGTTTTACTACTTGAATATTTTTTCATAGGAACCCACATCGTAAAAAGGAATACTAAGTCTTTATTTTAATATGAAAATTTAGAAACATAATGGTTACCTAGAGTAAATCATCATTTTGTTTCTATATAGGAAAACATAGTTGGGGAGTGAATACATGGATATTGAATAAAAATATAACCATCACCTTCTAATAGATAGTGATATGGAACAAGTTTGTAGATCATGTGATAGAATGATAGGTCATTCCATATGTCCCAACAAAATTGTGAGATCATGCAATCAAATATACATATGTCCACCTATACGAAGATAATACATTAATCTAAAAACATAAAATTTATATTTACTTAAAAATTTCATAAATGGATAACAATAAAATCCATCAAAAAACTAAAAATATAAAACATTAGAATGAGTAGAACTAAATCAACCAAAAATTTATCTCCAGTATCTCAAAAAGTAATTATTTTTTTTCACATTCCAATAATGTTAATAACTTTATAATATATTCTCTTGAAGCATGGTAATAACATGAATTGTCATATATCATTACTGAAAATTTTCATTCAATCAAAATTATCTCTTTCCACACACCAAAAATTCAAAAAATTCTATATACTCAAACCATGATTTCACTTTGTCCGTTTGTCACTCATGAGGACATTAATATTATAAAACACTGTATAATCTCCTAATCCATTCATTATGTGCATATTATATTCCTTCCAAAAATATTTCAATTACTTTTCCTGGTTATTAGTGCCATTTATTTATATAACACCACAATAGAACGATACATATATATTCCAATATTCCATAATACCATAAAATATATTCTACAACACTATTTTTTATTCCCATTAAATAAACACATAATCATTCCACATATTCATTTTCATACTCAAAATTTCAAATAGTTATCTCATTTGATTTTCCATGGTGTTTGGCCTAATTGGGTTGTGGACATCAATAATCATACATAAACCTAGTATTGGGGCAATGGTTAGAATAATTTCCCATTTCCTTACACTTCTATCATTGAAGTGTGGGTGGTACATTCTATGTAGCCTTTCCTTTATTCATGTCATTATAATCGTTTTCTGATTTCATCGAGACTGAACTCATCAATGAAATTATTTTCCACAATTAAAACATCTTCTAGGACCTTTAAAACAATCTCTACCATGATTTCTTCCACACATTGTTCATAAGGAAACATTCATCTTCTTTTCAAAATCACATTGAGATTTTCACTTGAACACCATCGTTCATTTAATGTCAAAACTATGATATTGATATATAACACCAAATTCTATTTATACCTTGACGGGACAATGAAAAATCTCTTGAGAGCCACTAAAGTGACTTATATATAATTCCCTTTGAAGAATTGGTTTTAATACACTGAATAATAATCATCTTATCTTTTAGGAAGGATTATAAATCTATAAGCATACCTCGCAATATTGTATAATTTGCCTTGTATATACAAACATATTCATTATCATATTTATTAAGAACAATAAACTCCCTTTAAATAATTGTTCAATTAATACTAAAGAATTATTTATTGTAAAATATATTCTTTAACCCATCTCATTCCATGGATTCAATTAAATCATGATGCCTTGTATTCTTGATTAGATTCCACCACTAGTCTGCTTCACAATCAAAATGACAAACATAAAAAATTACTTTTTCATGTTCCAAAAAAAGAGATAGGTAAAATATCTTTTCAATGGTGCTGATCCATTTTTAATAAACTAGTATATTAGAATACCCACTAAAAGAAGTTATATGCTTCCTCATGAAAGAATCAACAAAATGTTATTCCCTTATCAACTCATTTGGATGTCCAGAATTGTTCATAGCTTTTGTTAGTATAGAAAAACAAATTCGTTCCATCTCCCATAACATTTGGTTATCAAAGAGGAAAATCAATGTATTTCCTAGGGAATTGATCATTAACATGGTTCTGTTAGGTTACATCCATTTTTTAAAACCCAAAAATAATAGGTTTGAGAGGTAAAAATCATACCAAGAAAACAACATAATCAAGGGGGGATTAATTTCAATCTCTAATATCTTATTTTTAATACAAGTTTATTTAGAATTGTTACCATAATTCTAGGACTATAACCTATAGGTAGACTTACCCGTCAGTACATACCTATACATAACATATAAATATATCTGGGGATCTCACTAAATTTTTAGAATCCTAGTTTCCAATGGTTAACTAAACCTTCGCTATGATACCAATAATAATGTCTCAATCTTGATGTACATG
The DNA here is from genome assembly GCA_963277665.1 of Viscum album. NCBI lineage: Eukaryota > Viridiplantae > Streptophyta > Magnoliopsida > Santalales > Viscaceae > Viscum > Viscum album. The sequence continues at coordinate 339,111,402 of OY728123.1, forward strand.
GAAATTATTTTAATTTTTTGGAATACTTAATACATGACAAAAAATAATACCAATGACCATATTAGTTTACTATCTTTGGAAACATGAAACATAATCTTCTATCTACAGTGAATGATATTCAACATCTCTCATAAACATCTTCCCCTTTTTTCATAATTAAACCATTTCTTAATATCCTAGGGAAAATAAAACATAAAACAGGGTAAGATCAAATGAAAAATAAGGGTATAAATGGAGAACAAACTATAAACCTAAAAATTTAAGAACATTTACATAATGTTTAAATATTAAAATCATGAGTCATGATATAAATCTTGGTTGTACGTAAGGAATAGATCATAAAAGAAAATTAACAATGATAAAATAGCATGGGAATAAAAAATGTTATTGTGGAAGACAAATATGAACATAATATTATTTCTATAGTATCCAAGGCATTGCTTACTAGACCATAATAGTTGACAGATTCCATTACTGAACCGGGTTTACATGTTGTTCCATCCATGTATTACTGAACTTGATTTACTTGTCGTTCTTTCCCTGTATTACTGAACCAGATTTACTTGTCATTCCAGTTATGTCTATCTCATGAGATATATATCATTACCCAATAAATTTTAGGGATATATAGGTCCCACCCATGAGATAATTAAATCATTATTATATGTTCCACAATAACATAAATCATTCATCATAGCATAACCCAATAAATAAAATAGGATTATTGAACCTCATTCCATCATAAAAAAATCCATATAAAATATAATTACATAATTAAAACAATAAAATAATAGTAAAAATAGGGATACAAACTTTACCCTTTTTAAATATCATCCTCTTTTATGGAAAATAAGTCTAATAAAATACTCGAACATAGTTCTTGAGGAAAATATTCTTTCTTTTTTAAAAAGATTTTCGTTGTTCAAAATGCTGCGCAATTTAAATAAAAAAATTTAGTGGAAAATAAAATTGAAATAGTGTAAATGAATCTTCTTGTAAATATGGAGTTATTAATACATATAAATCCATTCATGACTTATAAGTTAAAAAAAACATTCTCCTTATACTTTTTCCAAAAAAAGTCAAAAAGTACCTCTTATGGAAAAAGAAAGAAGGATTCCTTCCATATTGTTTAATAAAAATTCCAAAATGGGTACTGTTGAATTTAAATAATAGTATAATAATATAAATAATATTTAATATTTTTGAAACATGGATGTGGATGATAAATATACTCCAGTAAATACTTTTGTGTAAACAATATCAGAAATTAATGAAATTGAGAAATTATCCCTCACCTTAAGTCTGATTTCTTCCATATATGTCAGAAATTTTTTGTAGTATGTTTAAATATATTATTAACTATAAAAAAACAAAATAATATCTATGATAACATATATTATATATGTATGATTTTATATTACCCGTTTATTTATCAATTCAATGTTAAAGCAATTTTTTGGGAAATAATTGTTCTTTTTATCATAGATGTTTTGAATTGTTATTCTTTGATATTATTAAATAGTACATGGATAAATTACTTAAATAATGTAAAAAATTTTATATATAATAAAAATTCAATATATAAATATTATTAATTGATCGATAAAGTAAATGGAATAGACCATTCATGGAGACAGTAGTTCATAAGTACAATTAAACATCGTTTCCATTTCCTTATGGAATTGAATAGAAGAAATTAAATGACATATATATATAAATATAGTATCATTATTATATCATATTTTTCATTATTATTTATTATATATATATATATATTATAATCATTCTTTAATGGTCAACGTTGAGAACGAATCTCATTCTATCCTGGAAATGGTAGGACATATGTACGGACAAACGACGATATCATTCACAGTATTGTTAAATTGTAAGGAATTGGAAGATATATTAGTTATAATGAATAATTATAATGTTATATTCATTATTTACATCCATTATACTCATCATTATAACCATCTATATTAAGTATTATTGAATAAAATATTACACCATGTCATAGAGATGGTAAGTTGTACATACGTACACAAGGTGATATTGTTATTCGTATAACAGATAAAAGGAGGTATATAATGGGACCATAATTATAATAACATCTGAGATCATATATGATCCTATATTTGTTATTTTATTATGATAATAACATAAGAAGGTAAACTATAAGTAGAAACAAACTTTGAAAGAGGTGATAAAACAATTACGTCTTTTTAAGGTATCTCCTTTTTATTTGCATAAAACTTATCTCTAGGAAGGCTTTATGCCCAATGTGTGACATATATGTGTAATTAATGGATTTTGGGAAAAAAAATAAGAATAATTATTATGATCCAAAGGGATTTATTGGTGTGAGTAAGTGGGTAGAGGTGGTGGCCTTTTATAAGATGGAGGATGGGAAATTTTGGATGGTCATGAAATATTAATTTATTGTAAAATGATATTAAAATTATTATAGTTAAAAAGTGGTAAATATAGATGATAATATGAGGATGGTTAGAAATAATCTTAACCAGTAGGTTTAAATCAATTTTAGGTCATAATATTAACCTTTTAATTTATCTTTAACAAGTAGTTAATTATATTAACTCTTACCATACCATCATGTATTTTTATAATATATGGTTACTATAGTAACTAAAAAAGGCCAAGAGAACCAAAAGCTGATCATTAATTACTTTTTTAATTTTATATTTGTTATTTGGACAAATATTATTTTTTAGGACTATTATATCATTTAATACATTAGTATTTATTTTTAAAAAACCATTTATGTCAATTTTGACCCTATTTGGTAATTGATTTTTCATAAATCCATAAAAACATTATTCATTGGAAACACAACATTAAATAAAATAAAAAATGTCATATTCATCATGAGAATTCGTGTATGGAAACATAATGTTCAAATTATATTTATTATAATATTTATAATATCATTTATTTATATCTTTCACTAATAAGGTAATCACTGTATCATTATTTTGTCATAAATAAATTTATTTATTTAGATTATAAAAATGGTAAATAAAATTCCCTGAATATGAAATATTATTATATTTATAATTACTATTTAGTGTAAAATAAATCAGTTATATAACTCTATATAAAAAAATTTAGTAAAAGATATATGTTTATGTTATATTTCACTTTACTTTAAATAAAAAATTTTAAAAGGGCACTATCACACAAAAGTGGCTTCAATGGGTCTCAAAAGTGACCCAAGGATGCTCATGATCGGAAATATCCTCTCCAATAGGATTGGTAAACATTTTATGGTAGTTTTATTTAAATATATATTTATTTTCTATCCTTATTTACTATATTTACCCTTTAAGCATGGTAAATAAAAATAATTACTGAAGTTATTGTTCATATGGCCAACAAAAAAATGTAACTATTTAGAAACTTTAGAAATTATGATTCCAAATATGGAATAAATTTTTCAAAATTTAAAACACAAAAGATTTAGTAATTAATTTAAAATTAATTCATATTTTCAAAACCAAAAAGATGATTTTTATGAAGTAATATCTATCAAAAGATTGACATGTGTTTATCTTCAATTTAAATGTGAAAATATGAACAATGACCAAAATTGAGTAAAATTATTAATACATAATCCAATTCCACTTTAAAACTAATTAAAATGATAATCTAACTATATAAATAAATTATACAAAAGGATGTTTTGAATTAAAATGTAGTATTTTTTTAGTATTCCTTAAAATATGAATTTTATCAGACAAATATTAAAATTTTATATAGGCTAAATTTTTATGTTTCTTTTCCAAATAAGATTTTTTTTATGTCAAATTGAACTTATTAAATTGTGAAAAAAAGAGATTTAAAAAGGTCTATCCTTCAAATGGCCGAAAAACTGTTTTAAAAATAATAATTTTTTAATCCAAAAAATTAAATTTGTTCTTATATCATATCTAGAAAAGGAATAAGATGAATGTTAATGTTATATAAAATTAAAATTGTGGTCAATACTATTCATAAAATCTCATTTATATCCCATTAAATAATAAAATTCTAATAATATATCATTGATTAGTGAAACTCTATATTGCGTACAACTCAAGCTACCGAGGAAGGTTGATGTTGCGTGTAACGTAAGACAACAATAGTGTTGAAAATACTGTAGGCTAATATAATGTTTCATATAATACAATATAATATAGATGTAGCATAAAACAAAATACATAAAATAAATTACAAAGAATCTATCTCATAAAATCTCGAGGTGTTACATTCATTAAATTGGATGATATGAAGAGGATTATCTATCTTATAAAACTATATGGCTTTACTAATTGGTAACCAATTATTTATAAATTAATATACAACCAAATTGAATATGAACGAAGTGTTTTTATAAAAAACTATTTTTTGGTCTATAAGGCATTTTATATTAATAAAATTTAATTAATTAGTATAAATAAACGTCTTTATTGAAATTTATATATTATATATTTGACTAAATATTTTTTTCATTCATCAAATTGATTTTATAGACATAATATAATATGAAACCCAATATTTTGCATAACAGTTATATTTTAATAAAGTATTTTTTACCATAATTTAACGTCCCACCTATTTTATATATTAATTTTTAGACTTTTTAAAATTTATATTTTGAATTACATTATTTTTTATATTGGAATATAGAAATTAGGTTAGAAGTGAATTTTATATATTTTTATATGATGTATCGTTTTTCCTTAATATTGAAAAAAACAAAATTGTAATTCCAAACTACATTTTTATAGTTTATTTGTATATTTTTTTAATTTTTTTAAAGTATAATTAGACCAATATTATATAATTAAAACCATTTTAGGTCATTCTAATAAATTTTATATTGAAATTTTAAATAAATACATGGGAAAATATTTAATATATTCACTTTATAAAACCACTTTTTCGTCTCATCTATGTGATTAATGTTAAAGTACATTATGTCACTTCTATCATTTTAATTCATATTTTTTCCATATTTGTAATAAAAATAATTTATAATATATATTATAGTCAAAGAAGTTTTAGAACAAAATTACTAGTTAATGTAATAAAAATTAATTAGAGTGATTAAGGTAAAATTAAGATTAATAAGAGGAAAAACCATAATATTAAGTTCCAAAATGACCAATAAAATTTTCCCAATTACATTTAATTGTAATATTTAGATCCTATAATTCCTTATCTATAATATGGTTTATCCTTACTGCCAAATTATAAGAAAAAATGTGGTAAGAATTCTCTCTTTCAAAAAATTTCAAGAATGACACGCCTCCTCCACTACAAAAAGACACTAAACCCTCCCATTTATTCACTTATCTCAATAACAGTGTATCATCCAAAACCATCATAAATAATCTCGAAATATACCTACCCTCTACCTAGAAAATACAATTTGGGTATAAAACAATCCCAGGGTATCTTCTGTTATAGACTAAAAGGAGTTACCCGAATAAGATGTAATGTTCTTCAATGATCTCTTTAGTTTCATTTACTTCCCCACTCCTAAAATTTTATATTTCATGATTTTATAAAAACAAAAGAATCATAAATATACTTAAATTTATTTATGTTAAGGGTGTGATATAAAAAAAATCCATCAAATCAGTGATGAATATGGGGTTCGTCTGTACGGTGGGCTACCGCCACACAAAATGACGTAGTTTGTTTTTTTTCCTTTAACACTTATCACGATTCAGAATTGTGTTGTAAAAAATACATTATATGATATTTATGATATTTATTTATTTATTTATACTATTGTATTTATTATAAAATATCTACCTTATTTACCTACATTTTTTTGAAATATGATAACATCGTTTTTGGGTCTGTGGACTACCTCTTCCTTAAAGCAATGTGATTCATTCAGACTATACATAAAATGTATTAAGAATGATTTTAATAAAAATGTATTACATATATGAAATTAATATTATACTATAATTATAATATATATATATATCATTTACTTTTCATTGTTTTAATACAAAAAATGGATGTAGTGTTTATGTGTATGTATGACCAACCGTCTCAATAAATGTTTCCTTTCATTACATATCACAAAATTTTATGGACTATTATAAATTCATATATACTATATATATATTATATTTAAATAATTTTTTGAATTTTTTATATGATTAAATAATAAACTAATTAATTGTATCAATAAGTAACAAGTCACAACATACTCAAAAAACTATGCAATTAACACATGAAATAGTGAAAATAATGAAAGAGTGTTAAAAAGGGTAATAAGTTACAATAATAAGTTAATATATGAATGTAAAAATATGATTATGTTTCTGTTATTTGTTAATAAAATTCATAAACCCATTATACCTAAGTTTAATGGTCATTCACCCCAAAGGAAATGCAATTTAGGATATGTTGCCTCAATCTAAATTCTATTAAAACTTATTTGTTATATTGAACAAATTCCCATTAATATGGTGTATATAATAAAACAAATTCATTAAATATGAGTATTTATTCATAATTCATGTCATTTTATGTTACACATTGTATTATCTCATCCAAGGGGATTATCTTTAAAATTACTAAGTGGTAAATGTGATCTTTTCAATCTCACTTTCTGGTGTGTTTTTTAACTTTATCATGAAACGATAACATAATTGTAATAATTTTATTCCAAATTTAAATAAATATCAAAACTATGTGTTGATAAATATTTTTATTTCCTAAACCATATACCATTTAAATATACAGTGATTACTTTAACCATTATTTGATTATCGTGGTAATTATTGATAAATCTTTATACTTATACAATATAGATATTCGATAAAGCATATTTTTTATTAATGAAACTGATTAATCTATATAAAAATAATTTTTACTAGAAGTGAGGGTGGTGCATAAACATGTGTATCGCCTAAATTCATCCACATGTTCTCATGAGACAATGAAGTTGGAAAAATTAAATGGGTTTCTATTTATAGTTTTAAACTGGTTTATGAAAGGGCTTGATGTTATATGATTTATAACTCCTCAGACATATTTTCCAATAATTATGAATTAAATTCGTCAATATTTATATAATTGTTATTATTATCCCTAATTATTTTTTGTTCCATTAGTTTATAATTAAAATATCATTGAATGAGTTTTCAAGGATGTGGTTTAGAAGATTTCATTATGTATTACGTATCATTTTATATTTCCCAATATCGAATGGATATCTTGTGTGTAATCTAGTTTTCAAAAAAGGATAAAATTTTGGTCCTTTAGGGTTTACTTCCATGTAATCATAAAAATTTAATAATTTAATTCACTGGATATTGCCTTCTGGGGACAGGGCAGTACAATTGATATTAGAGGAAGTTAACTAGAAATCTTGGAAACTAGATTTAGAAAACTTATATTAAGGAACCTATCCCTAAGATAATGTTTGATAACAAGTATAGTATAAAATCCTAGAATACTTGTAAGGGAAAGATAATGTGTGACTTACTATAAATAAATCCTTATCTAGATACTACATGTGGATGTGGTTCTTGAACAACTGTACATTGGCATTGCAACTATGAAAAGCTGTATGAGGACAATCCCAAGAATAACCTAGTACACGAAAACGTGCCATGTTGTGAACCAAAATTTAAACAATCATGGGACACACATATAATAATTTACATTCGTTGAAAATTGTTCTAAGAGATTGTAATGTAATGATATTCCCAAAGAAACCATGTTTAGGATTGTGAGAATAGATACACAATTATTTTATTTAATTTATTTTAGGTAATACTCTAATTTTGGGAATATACTTCATGATACATAATTATATGTTCTAATAAAGTATATTCCTTTGTTCATATAGGGTTTATAGAAAAAATAATTTTATCATTACTCATTAAAAATGTAGAGGTTTTCTTATTGAGAAGGTTTATATATCTGGTATTGGAATTAAATAAGTTATGGATACATTTGGGAAGATTAATTTGGTTATTTCAAATTACCATTCCAAAATTGATATAAATATTCCAAAATGATATTATCTTATGTTGGGTCACATAATGTAACAAATACCCCATTTATTTAGTTCTACTACTGACACAATGGAACCAGATCAAAGGATTCTGTCAACAGAGTAGACATTCATTGCATTGAGATGTTGTGAAAAGGAATAAATTACATGTAATATGTATTGTCAAAAAGGTTATTCTGATCAATGATGGATTTTTATTGACAATACTTGGGTGGGAGAGGAAATAGATCTCATGGAATTGGAATATTTTGAGTAAGAATTTATTTTACAAATATTTCCCCCATGAGACATATATAGTGTTGAATAAAAAGCTAACTAGTTTAAATAAAAACGAGGGAAAAACTGTTACATATTATGAAGATACCATTACATTTTTATCCATGTGTGAAATATATTATATAAAAAACATAGGGATAAATATTTTCCACATCATTGAAGTTATTAATCCATGTATCCAAATGATGTAGGTTCCTTATACCAATTCTTAATATGATAAAAGTGTTTTATGTTCTATCGAGATAGGGAAATAAGTCTCTAAGGACAATGTCTTATAATGGAAGATAAATAAGAATATGTCCTATAGACCCCATGAGAATCTAAAGAGTTAATGATGAATAAGGTAAATAAGAATTTCCCATGATAAAATTATTATGGAAGGAATAACCCTTTGAAAAGTTTGAAAGGCATGGGAGTCTGTTATGTGTGTGGAGAAAAGGTCTACTAAGAAAAAGAATTAATAGGGAAGAATAAAAATGATGATTTTAATTGTTATAACTATAAGTACATGTGATACTACATAATGTAATTCCAAATGAATCAAGAGAATACAAATCAGGAGAAGAAAAGGGATCCAGGTTAATCAAATATTATTGACACAACTAAAGAGGAGTGATTAATATGATTCTATAATTGGTTATATAGAATATTTTGTAGATTTTTTTTTATCATTTTCTCATAAAATGATTTGTGAAATATATGTGGATTTTACTATAGTAATTTTTCATTTATAATTTGAGATCAATTTTTTAATTGTACCATGAATGTGATTTGGTTGCAATATAATGTTTTTTCAAGATATATGGTCGAGGGAAAGAAAAAAACGTAATATATTCCTGGTGTTGCGATAATTATTCATTGATAAAGAGATGAATGATTTGGATAAAGAAAAATAGAAAACAATAAATATCTTTAAACTAAAATTAATGTGTTGGATCATAATCTTTTGGAAATGGTAACTATTTATGAAATGTTTTAAGATGAACATTAGATGTGGTTATAGAAATTATTTTATTACTTCACCATATGATGGAACATATTCTATGAAAACATGTAAATATACATGAAGGTGTGTTTATAGGATAATATTATGTTAAATGAAATGTATCATGTGTATTTATTTAAATATTTTAATTGATAATGAATGAATTCCTGAATTATAAGAAACATTATCTTGAATTAAAAAATTTACCATGTTATCATCATTTTAAAATATATTTATGTCATTTATTCAAACCACTGGTTTATGGTTTTATGGTAAAAAAGTTAACATTAACATGTTCTATTTCACTATCCATTAGAACATGATGGGTAGATTTATCTTATATATCCGTGTTTTCACTAATGTTCTCTTATTCGAAATACTAGTCTGGTGGTGACCAATAGATTTCCTTTTCCCTCTTATTATAACTATGAGTTATTGTACCTATTTCTAATGTGGGGGTTTTGAAAAAAATTAGTTTCAAATATCAATCCATTTTTATTTATATTAGGTTTAATTTGTGAGGATGTAATTTAATTAATACAGGTAGAATATAACACATCCAAATTAATAGTAAGAATATTGTATTTAATAGCACGTGTTTCATGTATCACCAAATATTATATGGGATAAACATCCTTATACATTAATATATATATGTAATATTTTAAATAAGTCTATTTTATATTTTTTAATGAATGTAACACTTAGTTATCTTTAATTACCTGCCAGAATGATTTTGTTTGAAACATTACATTACACCCAAGACACAATTTTACTGGACAAAACTATTTTACTAAAATATTTTTATTAAATAAAATAATATATAAACTATCCATAAAATTTTAAGTTATAAATACTTTGTAATAACTTATAAGAATATATGGTTGAATTTATAAGTTATTTATTAGTTACAAATGAATGATTAACCTGGTTCAATATAAATGAGATGTTTTTATACCAAAGTATTTTTATTTGAAGAAGGAATTTTATCTAAATAAAATTAATTTATTTAATCTAATTTTATTATTTTAATTAAATTAATGTTTTTTGTTAGATATAATATTTTTTACATTTACGCAATTGATTATATATATAAATGATAAGAAACAACATTATATTTAACATAAAAATCTATATTTTTATAAAAGCAGTTTTAATATATTTTAATGTTGTCTTCCTTTAAATATAAATTTTCAAAAATTTAAAAACATTATATCTCAAAATTGAAATTATTTTTGTGATCATAATATTATAACTAGGTTACAATGAATTTTGTTTGTTTTTCTGAGAAGTATCATCTTATCATGAATAATGAAAATATTGGAATTTAATTAAAACCACATTTTTGTATAGTATATTTGTATTGTATAATAATTTTTTAATTCTAGATTAAATTATAAATATATATGTTTTATATAATTTAAAAACATTTAGGGCATTTGATTCAATTTCACATTAATATTTTATATAAAAACATAGAAAACCTTTAATCATTTTCCCATTAAAAAAATGGTTTCTTCATCTCGACATCTAGATTAATGATAAATAAATTTCATCCAATTATTTAAATGGAATTTGGTAACATGGATTTTATATTTTGGATCAGAATAATTTATAATGTATAATAATTTAGTCTTACTTTTTGATCAAAACTGTTATTGAAATTAATTAAAATTATTTACAGTGATAATGGTAAAATTAAGCATAACAAGGGAGAAAAACATAATATTAAATAAGAAAATGAGAAAGAACAATTTATAAATGTAATTTTATAGACATATTTATCACATATAGTTCCATTAATATAATATTTATCACTATTGGAGACCCATATCATAACAAAAATGTGGCTAAAATTCCCTCATTAAAAAATTTATAAAAATACCACTCATACTCCACTATAAAGAGGCACTCACCAATACCATTTATTCAAACCAATAAATAAATTCCTTTCCCAAAATCATATGAAATAATATACCACTATCTATACCCTCCTTCAAGATTCCTCACTTTTGGAATAAATCAATCCATGTAGATGTTTTTTATAAATGAAATGTAGTTACCCAAATAAGTGGTAATGTTCTTCAGCGATCACTTTTGTTTCATTCACTTCTCCCACACATAAATTATTTTTTATATAAATATTATATAACATAACTAATATCTTCAATTTACAAATATTTTTTAATTTTATGGGTTTGACCCTCACCAACAAAAACATCCTTCTAATCGTTAACAAACATACCAATCCTGTGTAGGTAGGACTACCGTCTCGTGAAATGATGTTATCCGTTATTTATTTACCACCTATCATGGATGGTAATTATGATAGAAAACCTATTTATATATTATATTTATGTTGTTTTAATACTTCTGAAATTTTTTTATAACACGTACCTTCATGCCTTCCTTTTTCTGGGAATATGATAACATCGTCTGTGGACGTATGTACTACCTCCTCTTCAGAGTGACATGATATGTTCATTCTATATATAAAATGTGTTAATAGTAATTTTAATTAACATATGTAAAATATAGGACAATAATATTATTCTAGAATTATAATATAAATATAAATATATATCATTTACTTTTTATTATTTCAATATGATAAAGAAATGGATGTGGCGTTAATGCATACATAAGACATGGTGTCTCAATGATCTGTGCATTTTATTTCCTATCAACAAATTTTATGGACTATTATAAATACATATATAATGAATACATAGGATATTAAAATAATTTTATAGTTTATATAGATTATGAAATCAATATATAATTAATAGTAACAATAAGTAACGAGTCAAAACGTACATGAAAAACAGGGAAATTAACATGTGGAATAGTGAAAATAATGAAAGACTATTAAGAAATGTGTAATAATTTATTATAAGATGTTAATATAAATTATTATCTTTATTATTAATATTTTATAATTAAATAACATTCTTAACACCATTATACAAGTTGTTAAATGACATTCACTCAAAAGACTACGTAAAGTATGAGATTTCGTCTCAATTAACATTCTATTAATACTGATTCAATGTATTTCACTAATTCACATTATTGTGGTTAATATACCAGAACATTTTCATATAATAACATTATTTACTCATAAATCATAGCATTTTAGGTTTCCAATTGAATAATCTCACCAAAGGTGTTTATCTAGAAAATTACCAAGTGGTAAAACTTAACTTTACATTATCAATTTCATTTATGATTATAATGTTTTTAATCAAAGACTAAATATATTTTAATCAATTTTTATGGAAATTTCCACAAACATCCAAATTCATGGGTGATTTATTTTTTTAATTCCTAAACAATAAACCATTTTACATATGGTGTTCTCTTTTATAGTTATTTGATTATATGGGGAAATATGGATAAATAGGTATTATAATTTAATATGGGTATTTTATAAGTCCTGTAGTTTATTATTTAAACAGATTACTTGATATGAGTAATTCATTGGACCTGAAGTGATGATTTGGGCCATGAATTTGAATATACCCTTAATACATAAACATTTTATTATGGTAAAAATATGATGGCCAAATTTAATGTGTTTCTACCTGTAGATTTAATCCATCTTATGAAAGGTATGAACTATATAGGATTTCATGTGATTAAGACTTGATGCCCAATAATTAAACATTTCCATCATAATTATTTATATTAAAATTATAATCCGTTATATTTTCAAATTATAAAATTTATAGTGGAATTTAATTCTTATTTTACCAATTAAATGGAATGTGTTTCAATTATTTACATTTCATTTCTATTATGCCTTATCAAGTTATTTAAAAGGAATGTGTTCTAAATTATTTACCTTTCTGTTTTGATATATTATTTTTGATTAATGATTTCCTCTTATGTACTTACCATAATGGGTAATTTGAGACCACCCATATTTTTTCCATTCCACACGTTGTGAAGAAATGATATTTGAATGAGTTTTCAAGGATGAAATTTATTAGTTTTTTTATATATTGTGTTTCATTTTTTATTTTCCTCTGAAAAATTGGTATCATGTATGTGATGTGGTTATCCTAAACTGATATTAATTTAATACTTTTATTTTTTGTTCCTTGTAATCATTCTAATGTAATAAATTAATGCACCTTATCTAGGATTATGGGACCTTGGATAAAAAGATAAGGGCAGTTTAGAAGGATACTAGGAAGAGAGAGTAAAAATATTAATCAAATTCAAATAGTTATTCATGTAGAGTAGAGCCTCATTAATTGTAAGGGAAAAATTAGTATGATGGGGATATTTCTAACAAATATTTTGTAGTGGGTTGTTTTTCAATGATATTTTTTGGATATTTTGAGTTGAAAATGATTAATTTTTAGGATGCATAGAGGTAATCATATTTACAAGCACTGTTATCCATTCCACACAAATACACACATTCCATGCATGGTAAGATATTTATCCAAAATAAATACATATTCATGTGTATTGGTAACCTAACTAGGTGATTTAATCATGTTTTATTTTAAATTATGGATATCATAGTTTGATGCACTATTTTTCTTACATTTTGAGATAATCATGTGCATTGATATTGTTATGAAATTTTTAAATTTTCTCACCATTTTTAATCATCAAAAACATATTACCATATATTTAAAAATATTATAGAATCTAGTGTTACTTGATGTAAATTATATTTATTCTCTACTAGTGAAATAAATCATTATGTTGGGGATTTTTTTGATCATCATAGTGTCCAATATTATAGTTTGATGATTTCCAATTTATCAGGAATTTTTCTAACACATATCATAATGTATATGATTCTATCGGAGGTTATGGTTTTGCTATCATATTTTTTTATTTATATATATATAATATAATTAATTTGGTGGCTCAGGATAAGGTATTAATATTTTTTCTTTTGATGTCATTTTTCATGTAGTGAATTTTAAAATTTTGAATAATTATGTAATATGGTAGACGTATCTAATATCATGTATAATTTTAATTATATAACATCTATTATTTATTTACTTTTATTTTTTAGTAATTATTGGAATCAATTATGTCTTATATTTCAAATAATTGGAAATAAAGATCTTAGCCTAACTATAATTTAATAAAAATTAGGAATTTTAATTACAATTGAGGTTTTGATGGATATTTGGAATATATAAATGTTGATTTCAAAATATGTCTCTTAGATTTGTTATATAATTTTAGAACATATATTTTAAAATATGTGGTTTGGATTCATTTAATTATTGAAAAAAATAAATTTCAATGAATAATAATTTTTTTGAAGTAAATTTATTTTATAGGAACTGATAATTATATTTTTTACTCCAAATTTAATAATTTTATATTAGTATTAAATTAAGATGATATTTGAGAATGTATTATTTAGACATTAAATTCAAGTATGTGTGTGTGAATTATATTATTTTTGGTGATACCTTGTTTTGAAACCAATATGTTTCATCCATAAACAAGAGGGGATAATGGTTAATCATCAAATATTATAAACATTTGTGATATCTGATGAAAAAATTAAAAAAAATTAATGTATATGATTGGTATATTAATAAATTTTAGACAATATATGGCCACATAATCATGGAATGTGAAGAATCGCGAATTATCATTTTTGATGATCATAAATCCCTAGATTAATAATTCTCTTCATGGAAAAATGATGGGTTTCTAAAATATTTTAGAAAAATGAAATTTTCATAATTTAATAAACTCTTGTATTTTTTTTTAGAACAAATGGAAGATTATAAATTCCCAGTTATGGTAGTCAAAGGAAAAAAATACTCTAAATCCATTTTTTGTATTTTGTAAGAGTCATCATTACGGATAAGTGGGAACCTCACATTTAAGTATTCCATCTATCACACTCTAACATACCAAATTTGAAATTCAAATGAGACCCACAATAACCACGTTTCAAATTCAAAATGATATGCTTTGGACCAATCACCATAGAACCACCTCAAGTCACCAAATCTAAAGAAGCAGTTCTCCTCGTGCCACTCCCTCAATAGACAAATCACCATCTTCAATACAATCCCACCAGTGCCTGCAATGATCACTAGTAATTATCCCACTGATGCTACAAACCATGAACACTGACGAAACTAACAACCTTGCCATCATCGAATCACCTTCCTAAGGAACCAAAATTCATATTAGACCAATATTTCAGAAACATCACCATTTGAGACAATCATTTCACAAAAAATGGAAACAAACCTGACCTATTGAGAACATTCCTTGAAGAGACCCAAAATAAGATAATAATCCATCGTGAACAACACCTCCAGGAACTTAAACGAATGCTCTAACTACACATCCCAAAACATGATGAAACCCATCACCCATGTCCTACTAGGAGAATATTTTTGGGATCCTACTGCCAGAGAAGAGGATAAGCACTAGAAGCGTGCCACAACATGTCATCATGACCAACAACCTCCACCTTTGGAACAACTTGAAAAAGAATATCGAAAAAGAAGAGCAACCACATGGGGAACCTGGAGAAAAGAAGGCCTCTTCAAAACATACCTCCTGAAGCACCCATCACTCGTAAAAACACATCCCAGAACCTCCTCTGAAATCCTACACTCAACTGGCCTGGAAAAGAGTAAGGGATCTAGATTCCAGATTAGAGTAAGAGTGGATTAGACCTCCATAAAAAGCCTAGAAAAACCGACACTATAAACACTATAGACAACATCATCGACGAACCACCATTTCCCAAAAATCTATAGTGAATCCATTTGTAATCACCCTCAATGTACCAAAGAAAAATCATCTTCAATTGGATCAGATAGCTGGAAACCACAACCCAAACCATTTTATTTAGAAGAGGAAGATGAAGTGGAAATTGAGGTCATTGAAGAAGAGATAACAAAACGAGAAGGTCAAAACATCCTCAGAGAGAATAAAAAGATATTCACGATGATGAGAAATGATATGGGGAGGTGATCCACTCCATGGCTAGGGGATGAACCCTATATTGAGTTGTAGTGCTCTCGAGAGAGAACTCTGGGGGAAAACGGATCCAACCTCATCGAAATAAAAACATAAATATTTGATATTTTTTGTAAACATTCCTTATTGAATTTTTTTTATCAAACTATAGAATTTCTGGTAGTGTAAATTGTTGGTTTAATTAAATCAAAGGTTTTATATATAAAAAATTATTATTATAAAACAAATTTTTGTACATTAATTTTCAATTATCATTTTCAGGGGAAATAATTTTAGTTTTGGGGAAATCTAATTGAGATTATACATTCCCAATATATTAGAAATATGAATGGTTTAAATATTGTTATTGACCCTTTGTATGTAGAAAAACAAATAGAATAATTATCCAATATCATAATAGAAAAGTAAAAAATATAAAAATTAAATTAAATCAAAAATAACTATTAATGATATTTTGAATATTTATATGTATCTTCAATTGATGAATTTAATCATCTTCTAGTAGTTAATAATAATCATAATAACTAACATAATGTTTAGAACCTCTTTATATCCTTTTGATTATCATTTCTCTTGTAATTAATATTATATAATAAGGGAAACCTAAAACTCTAAAAAATAGAATTATTATAGAAAAAATCGAGAGCTCTATTGGAAAAGGAATACAAGATTATAATAAACACCACTATATATTTCTCTCAAAAAAATTAATTATAATAAGTATTCTCAATTATTTTTATTGCTATATGAAAATTAAATATCCATAAAGTAACAAAAATTAATATAAATCAGAAGGAGTTTAAAAAAGTATCCATAGAAGTCATTTGGAACATTAAATAGCATCCAGAAGTGTTTTCTTTTGAAAACAACCATCTAAGGTCAGTAGATTGACTCCGTATTTGTAAAAAAAATATAATGATGTTATTTAATTATCAATCTTAGAAGAATTAAATTTATTGTACATGTAATGGTTTTTTATTCCAATTTCATCAATACTAAGAATATATACCATGTGGGATTTTCATTTTCTTACATTTTATTTTTTTAATAATATAAATAAACTATATTCATAAAATAATTACACAACAATGATTTAATTAAATATCTCATATTAAATTAAATATATTAAATTAAAAATGAATCTTATATATGTTTATAATAAAAATATACATTTTAAGACATAAACCTATCACATTATAAAAACAATATTAACAATAATTACCTATTGTGTGCCCCAAAGGGACCATTTTATTGATATATTTAATTAAAAATATCAATCATAATCAAACATTAATATTACCACCAAGAAAAATGTTTAATATATAGAAACTAAAAAATTGGTTCTGTGTGAGATAATCAACCACATGTCTAATAAAAATGCACTTATATCTTTGACACTGATATTAATTTAGGGACTTGGAGAATGTAAACCTCTTTTAGCATGTCATATTTTCTTTATTTAATAAAAAATATTATTTAATTTCCTAGAATGTGATTATCAAATCCGGTACATAAAAAAATGTATTAAAAAACCAATTTATGGCTCTGATCTAACAATCTGTCATATGAGAAGACACATCCTACATTGATTAATCATGTCCCCCCCAAAGTTAGAGTTATTACTGGATAGAATGTTTTATGAAAAAATATCAAATTAATTTTTATGCATATATGATTATGAATACTCATCGGTAGGGATCCAATTTGGAAATATAAATTTGAAGGAACCACATCTAATATGTTTGTTATGTATCAAAAATAACACATATATAAAAATATATACACTCTATATTAAACAATTTACTTAAAATACATGTTCACCAATAGATATATTATGACTGATAAGTTGTAACTATAGTGAATTGAAAAATTCTAAATCTAATTATTACATATCATCATAACCCAATATAATTGTTATCAGCCATGTAAAACCTACCAATAGATATATTATATTATTTTTTATCATATCATCTACTATGTACTCTACAAAAACATCAATGAATGATAATATATTTCTATTATATAATATTACCACAAATAAATTTTATTTTATTTCAAAAAGGGAAACAAGAGCAGTACAACTCATGGTGGCCTAAAGAAATGGACTCTGAGAGCATCACTGATAACATGGGCACCCCTCAAGGGGTAAGGGATACGAGGGAGAAAAACTCCACAAGGGGGCACTCTGGGGAAGCAATGGGTGTCAAGAAGTCAGCCACCCGGTTACCCTCATGCCACGTATAGAGAACCTCCATGTCGATAGAGAGGAGAGCCATGCACTAAGGGATCAGATAAGTGATATGCCAGGGGGAGGAGGAGGTGTCGGTGAGAGATCTCCACACAATACTAGAGTCTGTTTCATCAGAGGATAAGAGATGGTTTCTAGATCGGCAAAGAGAGAGGCCGTTGAGCAGTGTTGATTCCTCTACCTTAAGGGAGTTCCCTGGTCCAAAGAAGGCGTTGAAGGAAAAAATAACTGAGCCCGCTGGGTCTCGGACTACACCGCCATTGCGCATGGTGCCAGAGACAAAGGCTCCATAAATGTTGAGTTTCAGGCCTGAAAGGGGGGGCATCCAGCGGACCCATCTTCCTCACTGCCAGGGGCTATTACAGTTTAGATAATCAGTCCAGGAGGAGAAGCAGCAGAGAGAAGGCGCTGCATCATGGTGGGGGAGGAGTCCAATCATCTGTGAGGCGAAGCACTTGGCTCTGACCAGAAATGCTAGAGCAGATCATCGAGTCCCATGGCGCGTCTGGTAACGCGCCTGCCAAATGCACTAGAAGCCCGCCTGCAGAAGGGTTTTCCTGGCCACAACCTCGTGGTTGTTATCCAGGAAACCACTAAACCAACTCAAGAAGAAATCCTATGGGGATACCATGGCCCTAGGGGCAGAGGGAACATTCCGTGATCACTCCAGATTCACACGGCCCACTCACATTGGAAGAATAGGTGCAACGTGGATTCCTTAGAGGGAATCAAATAGCAAGCGCATTTGGAGGCAAACTGGACCCCCTTACTTTTAATCGCCAGGTCCGAAGGGAGAGGCTGATTTCTGATTCTCCAAAGAAGAATGGAGAATTTAATTGGGGGGGATTTTCACCATAAACGCCTCCCCCAATGGTCGCTCACAGACTGGGAAGATGTACAATGACGATAGGCTTTAGCCAAGAACATCCCAATGGGGGAACCAGTGAAGATGAATATATTTGGGGAGCCATCCAAGAAAATGTTATCAAAGAAGGACTTTTGATAGGGAGATAGAACCGCCTGGATGTTGGAAGGGTGACCACTTGCTTCCAAGAAGGAAATTTTTGGTGCAGGGCATCCAGGGAAGTCCAGCAGGCCGCCCCCCCAATCACACTGCCAGAAGTTGAGATCCCACCGACTTAGGACCCACTGAGAGTGACACAAAAGCGTGTAGAGGTGAGTCTGAAGAGATCTCCAGAGGCGTGAAGGTGATTTTCCATTCTCGTGGAGGCCATAGCCATACTTCCCACGAATTAGTTGACTCCAAAAAAGTTTCCCTCAATAACCTCCCATGTGAGCCTTCCCTGGAAGAAATACATGGCCTGACCCACATCCCTAACCCCAATTCCTCCCAACTCCATTGGCCTGGAATGCTTATTCCACGAGGACCACCAGCATCTCCACTGGCCTGGCAAGCTTAGATGATACAATAATCCCCTAATCTAACTACAAATGGTGTAACATTGGGAATAAAAAACCATATCATGAATAAATGGAAGACTATAAAATTTCAATTAGAAATATGTTTTGTTAGGATTTTAATATTTTTTAAAATAAGGGGCCCTATTGGGGTTCCAAAATATTATTATATGTAAGAACATAAAAAACAATAATATTTCCATGAACATTTTTCTTTATAACAGAAAATAATATTCATATAATATTCATGTAAAATAGGTTAGATGTTTGATCATTATCTTGTGCAACTGATCCACTGTTATCATAATAATGTTCAATTGGATTCATTATTACAAGGAAAACCCCTAGTTCAATAAGGATCATATTTATTTATATATAATCATTAATGGTTCAAGATGATGTGTTATGTTTCATTTTTATTTTAGAATAAAAAAATGTTGGTTTATTATAAATTATTTTTTTTACCACTCCACCATTCAATAAAAAATTATTCAGATTTTATGTCATCATTTTATTTTAAGAAACTAATATCAATGTAACTATTTGAAATGTATCATTATCACAACCAATGATTAATAATATACCCTACAATCTTTATAATTACTTAAGGATATTATTCATAGATACAATATTTCATTGACAAGGATTTTATTGGTATCAACTCATCATACATAATACACAACATACTCCATGTTGAGTAAAAAATAGAATATATATGATTGAAAAAAGATAAAAATTACATTGAGTCTTACTAATTCATTATTTTTATTATTAAAAATTTGAAGTATAATACATATTTCATGAATAATAACCATGTAACATTAGTTTATAACCCTTTCTAGTGTTTTCATCATTAAAATATTTAACATTATGTAAATTTATGTTTTTTAAGGAAAATAATTCATTTATATCAATATCTATAAATATTTATAATATAAAAGTATGATACGTCAAAATGATCTTATCTTGGGAGAAAACGTCCTAATAAAAATTTCATTAATTGTCTCCTTGGGATGGTATTTAAGATGATAATATTTTTTCCATAATAAACCATTAGTAATATTGAAATGACCCCATAAAAATGATATATAAAAAGTTCACCATAATTTTTTAAATAGTTAGAAACAATTATAGATGCATTTAAATGACAATTATAACATTGAAAAGATTTTTAAAACCAAAAAAAAATTGTTACTTGGGGATTTAAATATATTAATCAATTATTTAATCCTTAAAATATTCATTTTATATTATATATAACTCCTAAAACATATTAAAATAAATGAAAATAGATTTCGAATCCATCTTATAATATTAATTTATTGTATTGGGTAAATACATTTGGTTAGAAATGAAGATTCCTATTGGAGTAAAGGTTTTAAAATGGTGTATACCATTAATAATTAAAAAATAGTTATCTATTGAGAATTATTTAATGATGTGACAACTACCATCCATCTCAATAATCATGATATAGAACCACTTGCTCTCCATATTTTTACCTCGTTAGTTAGATCTACTAGGTTCTAAAATACATTAATATACATCTATTCCATTTGAAATTGAATAACATTGAACTATTTATCATATTCAAAACCAGTAATATCATCTTGGATAAATATAGGAAATAAATTATTATTTGTATATTATCTTTATTATATATTATAAATTCTTATCTCATTGGATTATTATGAAATCTATAAACCCTCTTCATTCTTCTAAATACTACAATTAATTTTCCCAAACTCTTTTTGTTGTTGACTTATTTATCATAGGGATAATATTATATTTTTGTTTTTAACTTAATAAACCTGAAATTTACACCAACTAATACTTTTTTAAATAAAACAACTTTATAAAGAGACATAATGTGAAGAAAATAATACTTTTATATTATAGAAATAATTACCCACTTTCTCCCAAGGATAACCAATAAATAGACGATAAATTAAATTTGAGGAGAGTTTAAATTTGGTAATATGATGTTCGTATTCCTCACAATCTGAAATCATCATAAAATATGTATTATGATTCTTCTCATTCCATATCAAAATAGGTTCCATTTGTATTACAATTAAATTAAAATGGTTCACTATGAATGATGGGAATAGCCCTAAAAATGAAATATGATGATCTACATGACAACCAACTAACTGAACAGTGTCCAATAGAATCCAGTTCCACATTTCTAGTACATAATTTAGATAGTGTATACCGGGTGGAATTATTTTTAAAATAATATCCCAAGCAACAAGATAGATGTGAACTTATTGACATAAATTTGATCTACCTTTATCAGGTCAAAGTGTTTCAATAAATTTTACATTTTAATTTTTTAATTAGTTTATGAAAACTTTTAAATGTTCAAAAGATTCATTTTTTATATAAGATACACACATCCATACCTTTTAAATTTAGGGAAAAGGTAATTATGCATGGAAATATTCCCTGATATGCTTGGATTATAAAAATACATACATAATTATGCATGAGTTCCAATAAATCAGTATGTCATTATCCTTTACCCATTAAATGTATATTAATCATTTTTATAGTAAATATGATACACATATTTCATCTAATTAATAACAATTTGAATTCATAAATCCATTATTATGGAGTCATTGCAAGTTACTCATAATTATATAGGAAAAGGGAGAATTCCAAATATACATCAAATTCATATCAAGTTTTCCATCCAATTTTTCATTTCTATTACAAATATTATTGTTAGGATCTAACATATTTATTTCATTAATCATGTATCAAGAACCATAAAACATTTAATTAAAATAATTGAACCATAGTTTTTCATTATCAAAAATGAATATATATCCTAATATTGGAAGGATAATGAAATAAATTTTCTATTTGTTGAGGGAATATTATTATAGTATTCTATTAATAATGAAATTTTACATATAATACGAAAATTCGTAATCCATATATAAAAATAATAAATAATTTCCCAATTCCAAAATCATTGGTTTACTTATACCTAAATCAATTTCCTCTAATATTTTAGAATCCATGTATTAGAAAAATTATTGGATGTGAACCCATACAATACCCTTAATTCAAATATAGTGAAATTCACTTGCAGAACATATAGATCATTATATCTATGATTCGATGATTTGTTCCTTACCCATTCAATCACATTTATTGATTTCATATCTTTATACTTCTTAGTTGTGGAAGTAATATTTGAAAAAAAACTAAAAATATATCATATGAATCAATATTATACTTTTAAGAATCATGTTTGGATATGTTGACAAAAAAGTGAAAAATTCGTGTTTCTAATTGATATTAAACATATAATACCTTATATTTATCATGAACAACTATTAAATTATGATAAAATTCAATGTAATTATAATATTTATGTGATTCTATCTCAAGGAATAATCTTAAGGATTATTTTTTTTTAAATTGGATTCCACAAATATTTATCATAAATTAGGCTTCATTATTATTATAATTTATGGTATTATTAAAAGTATTATATTATTTTAAATAAATTAAATTAAATAATAAACCTAAATAACATAAAATTAGTGGGAATAGAACCATAATTATTCATGTACTAACTGACTTATGCATGACTCTAAAGCACAATATATTTTGGTTAAAAATGTTTATTAATACTTATATATCATAGTTGCAGTATTTGTCAATGAACAAAATCTATCCCAAATCATATATGAAATATTTGAAACACCATATCTCTAGGAACCCATATGATTATGTTACCTCGTCATGTTTCTCCCAATACTCATACAATGATAATAACTATATATTTTAACCTCACATAGGATAATTTATTTTTTCTTGTCAATGAATGTCCAGTATAATTAATCATTAATGTTATTGATTAATTTTATTATTCAATGAAAACATCTCACCATATTAAATTTTATGATATATTATAAATCAAGAGTCACCATTAACATTTTTAAAATCATAAAAATAAAATTTATAATTATCACTTGTACAAAACAAAAATTATTGTGTGGGCCTTTTCATGTCTGTTATTTATATAAAACATGAAAAATCAATTTATATTCCATTATCACATCCGTTCTCTCATAAATTAAGTGAAAAAAACATGTAATCTAATTTATCACATTGGTTATATAACAACCGAAGTGATAAATACATATTTAATTCCTTATCACATCTATTATAAAGCTACCAATGTGACAAATCAAATTGTTGGTAAATAATTACAATATAATAAATTAGATAGTAGAAAAATTATTATCACATTAGTTATATAATAAATGATATTATATAATATTTAAAAATTTATGAATTTTCATTTTTATACATTTTTTGTTATTTTATGTGGCAAAAGAAATCTTGTTTCTCTTACTTGGAAGCACCAAACAGATTTATTGGATCTAATTTTCTTCAATGTCAGTTTTCTATATTCATACATCCTTAAGATTCATCATCTTAATTATTTCACATTTGATCAACTCATCTCTCTACTCTCAAGAGAACCTCACACATAAATCTTCACTTTCTGTAATTCAATGTCGCAGACGCCCAAAATCTCATTTTTGTTTTTGGATTCCATTTACTCATATCTCAAATTATCATCATTATAAACCCTTAGATT
Organism: Viscum album; assembly: GCA_963277665.1. Lineage (NCBI taxonomy): Eukaryota > Viridiplantae > Streptophyta > Magnoliopsida > Santalales > Viscaceae > Viscum > Viscum album. Next base: position 339,136,000 of record OY728123.1, read on the forward strand.
TCATCACCCTCTTCATTTAATGTTTTCATATAGATATTTAAATATTAAATCATGTATTATCATCTTAACATACCTTATTTATCCATTGTTTTAAGTGAAATTTTTGGATTTCATTATATCTTAATATTATATGTTAGATCACAAATTTTGACATTATGTCTTAATGTTAAGGTGTTTTTACAATATGACAGGCCATTTGAACTAAATTTATTTCAATATTATAATATAAATGGGTTGGGTATTAACTATATTTAGTATCATTAATCAATTTGGATCAAATGATAATATATATCAATGCACTACATGTCACCGGATAGACTTTATCCACAATCATACTTTAGGTTACATTATGTTTTTAAATTAGAGGATTATCCCAATGCAAAGGTATCATTTTTATATGTTATATTTTAATAGCATTACACATCCTTCACATGGTATTGAAACTGAATTAGTTTTTCTCCCAATAATTTAGATTTTAATTCTATCAAATGAAATAGAAAAATATATATATAATAAGGTTTATTAGTGTGGTATTTTAAAATTAAACATTTTTTTCAAAGAATTAACAGTACGTAATATGATTTTCATATTTTTTATAATACACTAAGAATAAAAAAATATTAATTTTTAATATATATATATATATATATATTGTGTTACGAATTCATCATTTTACAGTTTGAACTCAACTATAAGATTATATTATAGTATATATTAATGTTTCTTTGAATTATTATTGGGTTTTACATGAATAAAACAGGTTAATAAATTCTATGATAATGACTCAAATAAAAATGAAAAATGTGTAATTAATTTTTCATCTATTCAATAAAATTTTATTTCATGTTTTACCTAATTTCAATCAGAAGAAAATAAAAAATGAGATAATTGGAAAACTATATTTTCTTTTTTAAATTAATTCCAAGAATTTTTAATAATAATTTACCAATTATATTTAAAATTATATTTCCTTAGATTCTAGAATTTATAATTATAATTTTCAAATATATATATTTTTTAAATTTTCAATGTTTTTTTATTTTTAAATTATGAAATTTTTGATAAAAATTGAAACCCGATTTGACATGAATAATTTATTCCAACGTTAGTCAAAACTATATTATTTTGCCCAAATATTTATACTATATATTTCATATTTTTAATAATGATTTGAAGTTAAATTATAAAACGTCAAATAATAGGTGAATATCATGAAGGAGTTGATTTATTTTTGAAAGTTTATAAATAACGTATAACAAAATATGAAAAAAAATATCCATTCCAGAAATGTTTAAATATGAAGAGGTTAAAAATCATAGCGATCACAGATCATATAATTTAACCTGGTTTTAATCTGAGTTACCACCCTTTGTGGTTATCAATGTGAAAATAATGATTTTTTTGGATCTATGGATGATGATGCTTTGCAAGATGACAATTCTAGTAAAATTTAATAAATAATTTCTGATATTGAAGTTGAGAAAATTGAGAAATAAAAAACAACTGAGCATCTATATAGTGATGTATAAAATCCATTGAATCTAGTTTGTGTGTAATTTATGGTTTTATCATAATTTTTTTTGAATAATTAACAAGATGAGAATACTAGCATATAGTGAATATAATTTTACAGATTTTCTATAATTGTTTATTGATATTCTTAATATAAATAATGACCCTCTAGATTCTCATTATAAAATGAGGAAAATTATATCACCAATAGAATTATGGTAAAATAATGCATGTCATCTACAATGACTATGTTCTATATCAGAAGGAATATGAATTTTTTTCATGGTGTCCAAAATGTAGGATGCCACAATATAAGTTAATGTAATATCGTATGCTTATTTAAAAGTTACAATTACCCCTTCCATGGAAATTTTTAATCTTCCTATAATTACTCATTAAAAATTATTGTATGAAAACTCACATGATGAAACAAGGTTAAGATGACATTCAGGTGAGTATATATTTGATAATTATGACAAACAACTAATTTTTCATAGGGGATAAAAATTTATCAGCAATTTAAAATATTCAGAAATAAATTTTGGAATCATATACTAGTACAAAGCATGGATTTAATGAATCCATATTGATTACTTAACAACAAAAATATTTCATAGATCATTTTGTTGGTAACTTACAACTTTTCATTTTATTTTTCTATGAATTGAAAGTATTTCATGTTGGGTATATTAATCTCTTTAGGAAAACACCCAAAATGATATTGATTTTTTTTATCTCCATTAATTAATGATTTTACAATCTTATTGGCGTGGTATTATGGTTTATGATACTTATAAAATGGAATTTTTTCAATTGAAAGAAATGATTGTGTTCCCCATAAGTTAATTCCTACTGTACAATAATTTCAATTGATATGGTGTTTAGGGGTATAATGTTTTTCCAATTTATAAACAACTTACTAAATATTATCAAATTCATAATGTTAGAAAAATAGAATATTGGAATTATCAAATTTTTTCTACGGATCCCACATATGGAATATTAAAAAAATGAATTTAATGGTTCAAAAGAATTTTATATTTCTCCAAGCCCATTATCTATTTTTCAATATTTTGAGAGGGTGAAAAACATAGATGTGACATTTATATATACACATAAATCTTATAATAATAGAAATATTTGGATGATAAGGTCAATATTGTTTGAGCTATAATATTATAGATATCGTGAGGTAAAATATAATGTTGATTTTATGCACATGGAAAAAATATATATGACAACTTGATTAGAACATTGTCAGATCATAAAGGAAAGACTAAAGATGGGTTAAATTCAAGATTAGAATTACTCTTAATAAGAATACCTTTGGCGTTAACTCTCACTCCTGATGGAAAGAGAAAATTACTACCCTAAGAATTTCATTCATTATATAAGATGGAGAAATATTACATGAAACATTTTATTCATGATATCATTATCTCATAGGTTTATTCATTAAATGTAAAAACTATTGTGTCTTTAAATTATTTGATGTTAACGGGTATGCTATCTCTTGGTTTTCACCCCATGATGCAATAACTCATTCCAGTTTCATTGAATAGAACATTTCCCATACATTTTACAATGGGTATCAAGAAGTTGTGATATTTTTAAATTGAATTTAAAATAAGGTGGTTGATCTGAAAAATTTAAATATATAATAGAACAAATCAATTAATATATATTTTTCATTTTGAAATTTATTTTCTTCTAATTTTTTTATATCATTGTGCATTTAATAGTTCATTTAGTGTGACAAGAAAATATTTATTGACCAATATATCTATGTTGGATGAATATTTTTGAAAGGTATATGAAGATATTTAATTGGTACATTAAGAGTACATATGTACCTAAATCCTCCAATATTGAGAAGAATATTTATGAAGAGGTTTCATTTTTTTGAAAATAATATTAATCTATTGTGGAGAACATTGGGTTTCTTAAATCTCTTCATAAACAAGATAATTATGGGGGAAATGGGATCCAGGTATATAGTGTTAAATTTCTGATAGGTGAATAGATAAACCTGGTACATTTATACATATTGAATATCATATATGTTTCTCACTTATATATAAGAATGAATATTAATGTGTTGAAACAGTGTTATCCAGATATAAAAGATATGTGTATTTTCAATGAGCATTAATAATAAAAATCCATGGTTTATAGAGATCATTATTGGAAGATTAGATGAATTAAAAACATTGATATGGTCATTGGGTGGACCAAGATGAAAATTGATAACATTATTTGGGTATGAAATAATGGGATTTATATTTCAATTGATATATTAGGAAAACTAAAATGAAAATTCTAAGAGTAGAGTATTTGTTTTTGAAGAAGAAATGTATTTATTAAGTGCCAATGGAAAAAATCAAAATTTCTATATCAATTTCATATTATAGATTCATTGATTAAATATAGTAAGTTGATTATATTAAATTCCAAGCTCTACTGTTTATCATCAAATGGTTTATTTTTAACAACAGTGTTACACCGGATGAATTTGGAATAATATAAGTTAATATGAATAAAATGGAATATATATATGATCCTTTTCTAATGAAAACTCTTGAAAAATAAATTCTATAGTTTTGATAATATCATTATGATGTAGTTTATTGTTTTATAAGGAGAAAAGATTATATTGGTGATGATAAACCTAATTATGCTACTAATTTATGTGATATCCCATCTTCCTTGGATTGATTATTGGGTAATATTGGTGAAAATGTCAAAGAAATGGTTTGTTCTTTATGGAAAAATCATGATAATATAATTTTGGAAAACAATCCATTAGTATATTCCTAATATTATATGTAATATTTTTCAATTTATCATTTTATTTTTAAAATTTCTAAAATTTCTAGACATTTTAGATTTATTTTTATTAAAACATGTATTATTACGAATAAGTTAAACTTAATTTTTATATTATTTTAATTTTATTTAATTTATCATATCTACCCTTATGTAACTGATTTTATTTTAATGAAAAATAATAATTTTAAATCTAACATGTTAAATGTAAACAAAAATATTTTATAAGAGTGTATTCAAAAATTATTATTTCTACTCTAAAAAATGAATTATTAGGCTATAGCATTTTAACTATTCACATACTATTTTTGGATTCATTTTCATTCATTTTCATATCTCACTAATATGGAGCACATGAGCCTTATGCCAGTTCATGAGTTAACCTTAAGTGCATCCACAAGACCCATGATCAAAACAAGGTAGAGGCATATTTCTAGGGGTACTGTAGTAGGTACTGTAGCAGTACTATAGTAGTATTGTACACTGTAAGGTACTGTAGCAGAACTGTACACTATACAGGTACTGTAGTAAACTATACACTGTGTGGGTACTGTAGTAGGCACTATAGTAGTTATTGTATCTGGTACTGTTCGGTACTATAGGAGCTAGAAATATTCACCTTAGTCCACCAGTTTGGGATTGGAGTCCATAAGGCTTTCGTGCCACCCAGTAATTCAAGTCATTAGGGCTTTCGGGCCACCTTGAAGGCCTTTGGGCCACCTCAAGGCCTTCGGGCAACATGAAGTTTCCCCAGACACAAGACAAAAAAATGAGGAGCCCCAAAAAGGGATTTAGAGTAGGTGCACTCACCAGAGCAAAGACAAAATAGATTTCATAGAATGAGAGGGTATGACTATGACATCAGGACCAACCTTTCCTTGCATGGGAAGTCTAGCCAGATCTCCATGTAATGGTGGAGGGCTAATATCATGATGTAGATGATGGGGAGGGGCAGTTCCTTGTAGACAGTCTAGTTGAATTCCCTAAGAAATTCGGTTCATGTAATCTATTAAGCCTACAGGCTGTATAATCCTTGAGAATATGTGCCTTGTAAGGGTTCCCCCTCATCGTTTGAAGGGGGGTTATCAAAATTAATAAAAATGAAGGCCTTCGGGGAATTCAGGTAGATCTCCCTGATGTAGTTAGAATATTAGATAACTATAAAAAATATGAATAAAAATGTGAAATTTTTACTAAAGTTTACTTTTTTTCTTTGATAATTTTTCCTTTTCTATTTACATTAGTATATAATAGATTAATTTTTATATTTGTGTACTAAATTTTTTTCATTTTTTTGTATGATAATGAAAATGAAGAATCAAATCCACCACATACTTATAGAGATGGTCGTAATCATAATTTTGGGTAGTGTACACATTCTTCTATTTATGAGTCTCATCCAGCTTTACAAGATACATCTACTACCATAGGGCCCAATAAAGGATTAAGGGTTGTAAACATGAGAAAACACATCTCCAAAAATTATATGTATCCATTAGATAGGAAAAGAGGATATCATTATACATTGAAGATAATGATGATCTAGGATGTGAAAATGCAAAAAATAAGGCTTTTATATTAGCATAGGATAAAATAAAATTTACAATATTAATAGATGATCATAGATGTGTTTTAAAATTTAAAATATCTCAATTGGAGGATACATTTTTTGGTATGATCTTTTGTTATTATTTTACTTATCTTGAAATGTTTATATTAATATATGTTTCCCCAATTTTATTAAAAAATAATTTGATATACCTGATAATGGAGGAGTTAGGAGGAAATTATTATCATTGGATTTTGTGAGATATTGGTATTTTAAGTCAACCCTGACATTAGATTTCATTTTTGGGTATAATAGAAATTTTGATCTACCTCATAAAAATCCCCTTTATAATTGAGGATACATGGAAAGAGTTTCTTGAATGTAAAAGACGACAATCATTTTTTGGTATGTTCAATGTTACCTTTATATGTTTTTTATATTAATGATATTATTAATTATTCATTAATGATTTATTTTTTAGAATATATATAATTTGAGGAGATATTTTTATGATATCCAATCATGACACATATACCATCATAATTTATCTTAGAGAATATATAATTTGTTTGAAGAAAAACTGATTGCTGAAAATTTTCAAAAATTTAGAGCTGAGACTTCAGGATCTACATAGGTTTTCCCTCCACCCCCAGCTAGAAATGAAATATTGAAGTTGGATTCGATAATAAAATTTTATAATATAATATGTTAGACTTATGGTATGTAGCAGAATGTGTTCATGTTTTATTACTTTACTTATGTTGATTTATTTCCTTATATACTGTGATTTGGTACAGATTTTTTCAAATATTTAAAAAATGATTATATTGAGGAGAATAGAAGACATATTTCATTTTAGATGAGGTTTGGAAAGATACTTTATCTAAAACATTTGGAATGCCTAAACACCCTAGTCATTTATTAGGATTCCCGACTGGTGTATTAGTGAAAAAGTGTTTCCACATTCAACAACTTTGTCATTAGAGGATGTTTATTAAAAAATAGAATCTATGAAAGCTAATTCTGAGGATATTAATGTAAATATAGAGGATAGGATCAAATATTTCAGGTAGTATATATTTTTAGTCATTTTAGGACCATTTCATGTTACAACTCCCACTCATCCACATCTTCTAGCAGCTCCCACTACTCCACCACCACCTACAGACCCCCTACGTCTTATCCAACTCCTACAAACCATCCTTCATAGTTTCAAAGTTATTGTGAGTAACATATTTATTATCACCAACATGATATTGTTTCATATGGGATGATATTTTTTAGATATACCATTAAACATCAATAGATAAAGGTAGAGTATCATGGGATCATTATATAGGATATTATAGATAGATCCAGTGGAGTATCATTAGAAACAAAATAGGTGAGTAAATTTTAAAAAATTGTCAACTATATTATAGTTTTTCATTCAATATTTTTTCGACATATCACCATCGAGGTATTTTTATATTTTATTATTTCATTAATTTTGGATTTAAATTTGTTTTCACATTTTAATTTTTATATATTTATCATTTTTTTATAGGATTACATTAAATGTATTGCAATAATGTTTAAACTCCATAAAATACAATGTGCTATGTATTTACATAAAATTATATTAGCCATGGTATATTTTTAACTAATTCAATTTTTTAATATATTTTAATGAGATTTAAATTGAAGGTGATGTTTATGGACATGCAATTACTAAGGGAATTTTGAAAGAATTTATAATGGAGTGTGTAACAAGAGTTCAGTTGGGAATCTACATGATGTAATTTTTCATTGTGTAAGTATTAACATAAATCTATCCATGCATTTAATTTATTGGAAAGTGATACTTATGTTGGTTTTGTATTATTTTTTTTCATGATAGTTTTAACAATAATGAAATGTTAGAGGTATACTAATTTTTGGACCAACAGTTTACATCACCTATTGCAATGGAAATTACTGAAATGGAAACAACAATTTATTTTTCTCAAATATTTCAAAAGAATTTGTTTTAAGTTGTATATTTTCTTATATTAAATATTATGAAACATATATATCACAATGTGTTATTTACATTCAAGAATAATAACCACTAATATTAAATTTTTATTTATATCTGTGTCCATTGGATTTTAGGTTTCTTTTATACGATGGATAAGGAACATTATGTGTTATAAACCACGTTTGTTGAACTGAAAAAAATTGATAACTTATTGGAAACATAAGATTAAATTTTTTAATACTTAATAATATTATAACGACATTTATATTTATATCATTCATATTATTCTCAAATAGGCCATGCAATTTTTTTCTTGAGACTATAAAAATTAAAAGTGTTAAGATCACATATGTACATGAAAATGTGAATTTTCATTCATAATTTGTATCATTTTGATATATTATATAATAATTTCATTTTGAAATGGAAAATTATTTTAAATAGAGTTCTCAAAAAGAAGAAGCCATAAAATAATGAGGATACTATATTTTAATAGTTATGTAAGAAATAATTTCAACTAGGACAGTTAATAAGTTCCACCAGGTTCAAACTATTTATAAAATGTTTCAAAATATTTCATTAATAATATTCATAATACATGCTAAATTATTTACTTTTCATTTGTATCTTTTTTATTTCCCTTAATATTATAGTTCATATGATATTATACACATATGAATTCAATTGGAAAACAATTTTATTGGTTTTCATGGATTTTAGTTTGAATATACAATATCTATTAATTTTTCATCTTTTAATAAAAAAATTTCTTCGATGAGAAAATAATTTTACATCAATGGTTGATTTTATTTTTTTTCCTATCTATTTTAATTTTGAAATTTATAATTATCAATGTTTATTTTAGTTGTTTTCCTACTACTTATACTTATTTTCTACTTTGTTTCTGCTAGTTTCTTTATATATTTTCTCTTATTCCATTTTGTGGAAAGGAGGGTTTAAATAAATTATAAAAAAAATTAAATCCATTATCACATAACCAAAGGAAAAAAAAATTTGTTTGAGTATAGTTTATGTGATAATATACATAAAAACACATTACGATAAGGTTTTTCATATCTGGTGTCTGATATCCAATGTGAAAAACTAGTTTTTCACATAGGTTATAAAATAAATAATTTAAATAACCAACAAAAATTTCATTGACAATGTCAGTTGTTTTTAACTGACGTTAAAAATTTATTTACAATGTTGCGTACTAACCGATGTTAAAAAGAAATAAATACTGACATGAAAAACCTCTCTGTAAGCTATTGTATATTAAAACCAATTTATATTATATACAATATAAATTCACAATAAATCTTATGTGTAATAATTACATAATTTATTTATAAATATATCCTATAAAACAATATTAAAATTATTAATATTATAGAGAACAATTATATATCTCCACATTGATTCAATTATGATATATGATCAGAAATATTAAGGGTATTAGTGGTCTATAAAATGGAGAAGTTGAAATATCATATAGAGGACCAATGTAACCCCATTTACCAAAAATTACCCTTAAATGGACTAATATGATAATAATACAATCTATAAGTGTTTCATTTGATTTTAAGTGAACATTATTTAATATGAATAAATATATTATAACATACAATCATTAATTATACATATAATTCATTTATTTATCCTTTATTTAATTCCATTGGAGGGTTCTAAGGATGGTTGATGACTTATGTATACAGTAGGGCTAATAATAAAATCCATTCTAGAATAATAAAGATTATTATGAAAAATAAAAAATAAACTTTTTAATTTGTTTTAATTTTTAAATTAAAAATTAATTTTTTATTCATGTATCCCGGGTAAAATAAATATTGGAGTCTGGTTTTTTTCCTCATTTGTCTTTAATTACATCATGTTTTGTTATTTAAAATCCTAGATTATTAATTGATGACTTTATTTTTTTCAATGGTTAATGTTTTATTGGAGAATGCTGTTAATAATTTTTTATGTATTTATAGATATATTATTTTTATATTTATATTATTTGTTGTTGATTTTAATAATATTGAAACAATATCTTCACATAATGAAGTTACATTCTAAAAATTATGTGTTCTTCACTATAAAACGATAACGATCATAGAAATATTTTTTTGTACCTTACTATGAATGAAACATACCGTGTGAGGTTTGTTTTCTATAATATGATGTTGTTGTAAAACATAAAAATTTTAAATTTTTATTCGAGTACTTTTTAAACTTTTAATGATATGAAGTTATCTTTATGAAAAATTATTTCTTTATTGATTACTTAATTACCATTACAAAATATATACATACATTATTATATGATATTATCATTATTTTTCTATAGTTTCTTCCTCTTATAAACATCAAATTACACATATAAAAAATTGTTTTCATTTATGAAATGTAGTCTACCAATACAAAAAGTGAAAAAAAAAATTATTGATTTTTAATTTACCATAAGGGTTATATACTAACCTATATGCTTCCATAGTAATGTTTACTATTTCATTACCCTTGTGATATATTATATAATCTTTAAAAAAATAATACACTATGATTTAATATTTAGTGATGTATTAGAAGATATGAATTAATGTTTATGGAAGACTAGTTTTCATACCAAGTAGTATCATAGTATTCTTCTTAAATATTCATGTTACACTTTTTTTATTTCTCACTAGTTTTAAATATGGGTATAATTGCGATATATTTTATTTTTTTACTGCACTTATATATTGATCATACTATTTAAATATAATTCATAAGAATAATATCATATGAACATCAAATAGAGAATGATACATTTGATATGTCAATATATAGGTAATGGAAATGTTTCATAATTTCTATTATTCTAACTATTATGATATATGAAAATATTATAATGGAAAAACAAATATGATGTTTTTTGAGATTATTTTAAATGAATTAGTGATATCTATATCATAATTAAAATTTGGTTGAGGAAATAAAAATATGCATTAAACATGATTCCATTGCCACATTTTTTTTTTAAAGTTCCTGTCTTACTCATTTATTAAACTAGTAATTATGGATTGTACAGTTGTAACACATTTAGTGAAATATATCAATTTCTGATACATTAATGAAAGTTAAAATATTTTTTATTCCACACCAGCATTAATTTTTCATCATTTAATGGTTTGCTGATATTATATTTTATTTTAACTGTTATCATTTTTGTTGATAATTTATTATTAATTAGTAACACTATATAACACAATTGGGCCTCCATTATTAGGTAGTGTATTTATTATACGAACATGATCCAAAATTCAGATCAAATTGACTATAACATCAAAACAAAAGCAGTATATTTATTTCTTTGAGACTACAAATACATTTAGGGTTTTTTTTGTTTTGGTTATTCTTCTAGGTGAGAGAGTGGTATTGGTGTTGGTTGTGCATTGGTCTGGTGAAAGGAAAGATTAAAATATGGTTTTTTTATACCTTAAAAAAGATGTCTGTTTGGTGAATACCTTTTCAATTATGGAGTAGTGTAGAGACCTAAAACTTGACATACATGGACACTACATTACTTTTATGGAATACATAATACAAATCAAAAAACACCCAAGGACCTTAATAGTTTAGTGTCTTTGGAAACTTGGAACATAATCTTCTAATAATGGTAAAAGATCTGTAACATCTCCCATAAAGATCTTCCCCTTTTTTCCTTACATAAATCTTTTATTTAACTCATTGGGAATAGAAAACATATAAAGTGTGATCTCAAATGCTCAGTAAAGTTAAGCATTGAGAAAATAAAACAAATCATATACATTTGAACTTAAAAAACATTAACATAATGTTTAAACATCAAATTCTTGAGAAATGAAATAAAACATGGCAGTACGTAAGGCATAGATCATAAAGAAACATTAATCATGATAAAATAGCATGTGGATAAAATATTTAATTGTGGAAACCATTAAACACATGATATTATTCCATAGTAGAAAAGGCATTGCTACCAAGATAATCTTTGTGGACAAAGTCTCTTTTTTGAGTCAATTTCACTCCTCGTTCCAGTCCTGTATCACTGAACCAGATTAACTTACAATTCCATCCATGTCTATCTCAAAAGATATAAATCATTACCTAATGCATATTATGGAGATATAGGTCTCACCCATATCATAATTAAATTATTCTTACGTGTGCCACAACAAAAATATAAATCATTCAGTATAACCCAAAGAATAAAATTGGTTTCATAAACATTATCCCATCATAACATAATCCATATAAAACAAATGGATATAATTTAATCATAATAAAAGTGAATCAATTTAAATCATAGATACATTATACTTGAAACATAATCAGACTAAATAATGTTATCTTAGATGGAAAATAGTTTTGACAAAACACTTGAAATGAATTTTTGAGGAAAATATCCTTTCTTCGTCAAAATCATTTTCTTTTCACCAAATTCCATGGAATTTAAAAATAAAAGGATTTGGTTGAAAATAATCATGAAATCCGGTAGGGTAATATTCATGAAAATAAGGCTTTATGAAACCGTAAAAATCGGTCCATGCCGTATAAGTTAAAAAAAATTCTCCTCGTACTTTTTTCAGAAAACTCAAAATGTTCCTTGTATGGTAAAAAAAGAATGATTCATTCCATAACACAAAGTAAAATTCAAATAGGGATAAACATGACTTTAAAAAAAAACATGTAATAATATTAAAAACTTTATGAAAAACATTTTATGGGCATGGATGAAAAATATAACCCCAGTAAATACTTACGTATAAGAAATCTCGGTTAAAAATGAGATTGCAAAATTATCCCTTACCTTATGTCTAATATGCTTCATATGTATCCAAAACTCCAATATAATAATGTAAATAATTTCATTTACTTTTTACAAAATTATATTCATTGTTATGATATCATATATAGTTCACTTATGACTTTATATTACCCATTCTTTAGTAGATTCCGTGTTAAAGCAGCGTTTTAGGTAAAATCATTTCATTTATCGTACGTGTTTGGACTTTTGTTCATGATATTATTATTACTTGTATCATGATTTAATAACTTCCAGAATGTAAAACCTGATTTATATATCATATATATTCAGTATATATATATATATATATATAATGTAGATAAAAGAAATGAAACACACCGTTCATGGAGATAGTAGGCCGTACGTACGCATGAATGATGTTTTCCTTTCTTTATTGACTTGAATGGAAGTAAGTAAATTAAATATAAATAAATACAGTAGTACTATTATGTTATATTTAACATTATTATTTATTATATATATTTTATAATCATTCTTTAACGGTTTACATGGTTATTGAATCTCATCGCGTCGTGGATACGGTAATCTGTACGTATACATGAGTGATGTTATCGTTCCCATAATTATTGAATGGATTTAGAGTGGATGATATAATATCTCATAATATGTATGATGTTATAATATCCATATATATTTATTTTTTCTCCATTATACCCATCTAATTAAGGTGGTGGTGGAAAAACATATTACACCCCGGTGTGGAGACAATATTCTGTACCTACGCACGTGCAGTGAATTCAATTTCTATAGGATGGATAGAAGGATAAATGGGTTTGTTTCATATTTATAATAACATATCAGTATATTATAGATACTTATGTTATTAATTTATAATTAAACAAATAATGAAGAAGAATTTTAATAAGAAATAAACTTGAAATAATCGGTAGAAGAGATTACCTCTTCTTCGATGCACCTCTTTTAAGCTTCCTCTTAAGGGACTAGAGTTGTTCTATTGAGAAGAACAATACCTCCATAATGTTACTGGGGAAGTTGAGAAGAGAAAATTTTAGGGTTTGGATGAACATGAAGGCTCAATTATTTGTGAAGCAGAGAGGGAGGAGGTTCACTTTTATAAGGTAGGAGAGGGGCACTTTTGGAATCCACTAAAATATTAATTTATAATAAAGATAAACCCCACATAAAAACATCCAAAGTGACTCAAATTAAGATATTAGATATTCTAGGGTTGTAATATAATTAAACAATTAAATTTAGACATATTTTTATTTTATTTTAAACCTTATCCTTTTGATTTATCCTTATTTAATCTATTTAATTTTATTTGTGAAAATAATGTTATATATTTTATATGGTTATAAATACTTTTTTATGTGTTCTTAATTATAAATAATTTGATATTTTATGTCATTTTAGATCTTATAAATTTTAATTTATAATTTTTAAACATTTTTGTGACTTTTAAATAATTTTATATTATGTTATTTTTATAAAATAACAATAGTGTCAACTTTAAACTATTCATTTATTTTAATTTAAATAAAATCCTCACAAAATATATGTTCGAAATAAAAGCTTTAATAGATTCATAACATGAATTATGTGTCTAGAAAATTATTGGACCACATTAAATAGGTAATATAATATTTCTTTTAACATTTTTAAAACCATTTATTTGATATTTCAATCAATAAAATAATTTCAACATCACTATTGTGTCACCTTTAATGATCTGTATTTAATACCTAAAAATTATAATCAAATTCACATGATGTATATAATTATATTATCTTTCTGGAGACTATTCATGTTCTTTGTTTCAGGATGTTTATCACTAAATTAAAATTATTATACTTATAAGATTTAAGAGAGTGACTTGTTGTCCCTTTCTTTGGTTTTAATAATAATTAAATTATTTTCATGGTAAAAAGTCCATAAAATTCATTAATTATGACCCTTAGGTGATATGGTTCTACTTTTATCCATACAATAGAATTTTGGAAGGTGTTATATTAATTTTATAATCTTATTTTTACCCTTCATTACCCTATTTACCTTTAACTACAATAAATAAAAATAATTGTAGTTACTATTCATAATATCATAAAAATAAAAGTAACCTATTAAAATAATTTGCACCCACTGAATTAAAATATGGAATCCATTTTTTAAAATACAAAATAAAAAAATTTCAGTAATTAATTTAAAATTAATCTCGTTGTTAAGAAAACGAGTTTTAAAAGTTAAAACATTTCCAAAGATTGAAATGGTTTTACCTATGAATTCAATGTAAAATTAATGTAAATGACATAAATTATATTAAATGGTACAAATATATTGTATTTATACTTTAAAAACATTAAATATTATAATTTAACCATATAAATTATCGCAATGAAAAATGTTGTTTTTAATTAAAATATATCATGTCTTTACTATTCATTTAAATATGAAAATTATCAAGAATAAAAATAAACTTTTATCCAAAGTAAATTTTCATATAATGATTCCAAAGAAGAGTTTTATTATGAAAAATCGAACTTATAAACCTATCAAAACTAGATTTAAAGTGGGTGCACCATCAATAGGCGTCAAAACTGCATTTTTTTTAAAATTCTTATTTTTCATGAAACAATTATTTTGTTCACATACAAGGTTTTAGAAAATGTGTCAAATGAATAATAATTTTATAAAATTAAAAATTTAATTAATATTATTCATAACACCTAGTTCATAATATTATAATATTATATCATTGTTTAGTAAAACTCGGTATTGCATACTACACACGCTATCGAGGAAGGTCGTGATTGCGTGTAATGCAGGCCAAGATAGGGATGTGTGTAGTTCAAGCCCCCTTTGGTGTTGTTTATACATAATCAAAACTTATTTCATTTAAACATGAAAAAAATCTATACTTAATGTTTGCATAGAACAATTTTTACAAAACGAACATGAAATTGTGTGTAACACGAGCTAAGAATAGTGTTGCATATACTGCAAGCTAATACGGTGTTGCGTATAGCGCAAGATAATTTTGGTGTAGCATACAACACAAGACATAAATGAAATTAAAAAGAATAATTATCATAAAATCTCGGGATGTTACATTCTTCCCCCCTTAAAAAGAATTTCGCCCTCGTAATTTGTCTGGGTTATAAATGGTTTACTACATGGAAGTTTCTTTCATAGAAACCAATATCACAAAAAGGAACACTAAAAGTTAATTTCAAAAAAAGTGAAGTATGAAACATAACGGTTACACAAATTAACTCATCACCGGATTTCCACATATGAGAACATAGGTTAAAACATGGATATGGAAGAAAAAATCTATCCATCATGTTCTGATAGAGAGTGGTAGAGAACATGGATATGAAAAAACCAATAATCAAAAAGCCATAAATTTGAGATGATCTAAGGTATCATTTGATTCATCAGATATCAGATCACTAGGAAATCATTTTTGGTTTTCAAAATCATTTCTCTAAAGTTTAAAATTTTGAAATAGAAGAAATAATTACTTGATTTTGGTTCAATCTCACTGTTGTTTGTGCCTTGGACAATTTACACTTCATCACTTAACGAAATGATGTTGAATTTGTCTACTGTTAAGTGTTATCATATCATGCGATAGAATGATAGGTCATTCCATCTGTCTCAAACATAAGGTTAGCAAAAGTTATATACATAAGTTCATCTATGGTGAGATTAATCGTATATGGTTCCTAAAATTGACTTATACTTCATCTATCATACTGATTAATAAAATAAAACTAGTTTCTACTAACAAGGGACTTCTTATAGGAAAGTGGTATGTGATGAAAGCATGTCATACTTCGGTTGCAGGTTCGATTCCCACAACCTTGTCCAACGTGACGGGTTTTCGCCCGTCCTGCAGGTTGTCCTTTTTATAAAAATATACTATCATAACATTGTAGAAATAAAAACAAAATGTTATAGCCTTAAGCAATACTATATGATGTCCATTCCAACCTTTTGGCTTATCGAAAATACTTTTTTCCGATTACTAGAAATTTCATCTACCAAGCTTGTGAGTTTCTTCATTTTTCCCCAATATATCATAAGATATATCTTTTTGTTGGTCTCATTCCAAACATGTGAATAACTTAATCATGTATTCTCATAAATTACCATAGAACCATAGTTAAAACATGAATGCTGTCAAAAGGTAAGTTTTTCCACAAACCACAATCCCAAAATATCTATATACTCAAACCATGATATCACTTTGTCCTTATATCAGTTATGAGCTCATTAATACTATCAAACATATTATTTTCTCCTTATCCCTTCATTATGCGCATATCATAGGCTTTCCAAAATATTTTAATTACTTTTCATTATTACCGGTACCATATAATTATTGAAAACCAACACATAGATATTCCAAAATTCAACAATACCATAAATGAGATTCCATGATACTATTTTTAAATCCCATTACATAAAAACATAATCACTACACAACATCATTTTCATACTCAACATCATAAATAGTGATCGCATGTGAATTCACTTTATCCTTGTCCTTAAGAGTTTTCTCATGTTGATCATCATTAACCCTTAGATTAGGGCATTGATTAGCATAATTCTCCATTTCCTTGCACTTTAATCATTGAAGTGTTGGTGGAGTGTTCTCTATAGTCTTTTCTCTATTCACATCATTAGCTACCTTTTCCCCATTAATTCGACACTCAACTACTCGATGACCATCATTTCCAAACATAAAACATTTTCTAGTACCTTTTAGGAAATCTCCACCATTCTTCTTTCCACACTGTGAGCATAAAGAAACATTCATCATCTTTTCACCATTGTTCTAAGATTCCTCTTTAAACTCCATCTTTTGTTTTTTGTCAAAACCATGAGATGGATATGTAACACCAAATTCTAGTTCTAACTTGATAAAATAGTGAACAATTTCTTCATAGCTACTGAAGTCTCTTATAGCTAATTCCCTTTGAAGACTTGGTTTTAAGCCACTGAAGAATCGATCAATATCACATTCATGTTGGATGATAAAGCCAGCTGCATACCTTTCAAGCCCTGTAAAATTCACTTCTTATATACCAACAGATTCATCATCATTTTTCTTAAGCTCAAGGAACTCCTTTTCCATATTTGTTTGAAGAATATGAGGGAATTACTTATTTAAACATATGTTCTTGAACTCGTCCCATTGCATTGATTCAATTTCATCTTGGGACTTGTATTATTCATTAGAGTCCACCACTGGTCTGCTTCAGCTTCTAAACGGTAAACACCCAGAATGACCTTTTCATGTTCTGAGTAGTGAAGTATGGAAAATATCTTTTAAATGGTAATAATCCACTGTTCCGCAACAATTTGATCAGAAGACACACTGAAAGAAGGTGGACGTTGCCTCATGAAGGACTCAATAGAATATTGTTCCCTTTTCTGCTCATTCGAAAGTCCATAATGATTCATAGATTGGGTAAGTATATAAATAAGATTTTTACCCCATCTCCCATGACATTGTTTTGTTAATGAGGAAAATAATTGCATTTCCCATTACATTGATCAACATGGTTCCTTCGGGTTCCATCTATTATCTAAAACCTAAAAATAATAGTATAAGAGGAAAAAATCATGCTAGGAAAAAAATATAATAAAGGGGGAATACCTTCAATATCTAACATCTTAGGTTTAATTCTAATATAGTTTCCATAATTCTGGGACTATAACCTATACTTATACTTAACCTTAGGGACATCTCTAGACATACCTTAGAAATATCTCTCGGGATCTCACTAAAGTTCTCGCATCATAGTTTCCAAAGGTTGACTAAACCTTTCCTCTGATACCATCTATAGAGACCCAATGCTTGAAGTACATGGACATTACATTACTTTTTTGGAATAATTAATACATAAAAAAACAAAAACTCAAGGACCATAATAGTTTAGTGTCTTTGGAAACTCTGAACATAATCTTCTAATCATGGTAAAAGATCTGTAATATCTCCAACAATGATCTCCCCCTTTTTGTTTTCATACCTAAAACCTTTCTTAAAATCCTGGGGAAAAGAAAACATATAAAGGGTGAGATAAAATTCTCAGTAAGGGTAAGCATGGAGAAAATAAAACAAATCATATACATTTGAACTTAAAAAAACATGAACATAATGTTTAAACATCAAAATCTTGAGCAATGACATAAAACATGGTTGTACGTAAGGCATAGAACTCAAAGAAACATTAATCATGATAAAATATCCTAGTAATAAGACATGTAATTGTGGAAACCATTAATCACATGATATGATTTCCATAGTATCCAAGGCATTGCTTCCATGACCATCTTATTGGATAAAGTCCCTTTCTAAATCGAGTTCACTCCTCGTTCTAGTCCCGCATCACTAAGCCGGATTAACTTACCATTCCAGCCATGTCTATCTCAAGAGATATAGATCTTTACACAATGCATAATATGGAAATATAGGTCCCACCCATCTCATAATGAAATCATTCTTACGTGTGCCATAACATGAACATAAATCATTCATCATAACCCAGAGAATAAAATGGGTTTCATAAACATCATCCCATCATTACATAATCCATATAAAACAAAATGATATCATTCCATCATAATAAATTGAAAACATTTAAATCATAGAGACAATATACTTGAAACGTAATCATACTATATAATGTCATCTTAGATGGAAAATAGTTTTGACAAAACACTTGAAATGAATTCTTGAGGAAAATATCCTTTCTTCATCAAAATAATATTATTTTCACAAAATTACATGAAATATTAAAAGAAAAGGATTTTTTTTAAAATAAACCTGAAATCTTGTGGAGTAATATTCATGAAAATAAGGCTTTATGAAACCGTAAAAATTTGTTCATGCCGTATAAATTAAAAAACATTCCTCTCGTACTTTTGTCGGAAAAGTCAAAAAGTTCCTCGTATGGTAAATAAAAGAAAGATTCCTTCCATAACACAAAGTAGAAGTCAATGAGGAGTAAACATGACATTAAAAATACAATGAATAATATTAACCACCTTATGAAAAACATTTTATGGTCATGGATGAAAAATATAATCCCAGTAAATACTTATGTATAAGCAATCTCGGATAAAAATGAGATTTCAAAATTATCCCTTACCATAAGTCTGATATGCTTCGTATGTATCTAAAACTCCTATATAATAATTTAAATAATGTCATTGACTTATTAAAAAATTATATTCATTGTTATGATATCATATATAGTTCACTTATGACTTTATATTACCCGTTCTTTATTAAATTCCATGTTAAAGTAGCGTTTTCGGTAAAATCGTTTCATTTATCGTACGTGTTTGGACTTGTTGTTCTTGATATTATTATTACTTGTATCATGATTTAATAACGTAAAGAATGTAAAACATGATTTATATATAATATATATTCAATATATATATATTTATAATAGATAGATAAATGAAATGAAACACACCGTTCATGGAGACAGTAGGTCATACGTACGCATGAATGATGTTTTTCTTTCCTTATTGACTTGAATGGAAGTTTGTAAATAACATATAAATAAATCCAGTAGCATTATTATGTTATATATAACATTATTATTTATTATATATATTTTATAATCATTCTTTAACTGTTTACATGTAGATTGAATCTCATCGCGTCGTGGAGACGGTAATCCATACGTATGCACAAGCGATGATATTGTTCCCATAATTGTTGAATGGAATTGGAGTGGATGATATAATATCTCATAACAAGAATGATGTTATAATATCGATATATAGTTATTATTTACGCCATTATACCGACCCATGTATGTTGGTGGTGGAAAAACAGATTACACCACGGCGTGGAGACGGTATTTCGTACGTACGCATGCGTGGTGAATTTATTTTCTGTAGGATGGATAGAAGGGGAAATGGGGTTTTTCATATATATAATAACATATCAGTATATTAGAGATAATTATGTTTTTACATTATATTGAAAAAATTAAATAAGAAGAAGTTGAAGAAGAAAGAAACTTGAAAGAATCGGTTGAAGAGATTATCTCTTCCCGACGCACATCTTTTAAGCTTCCTCTTAAGGGATTAGAGTTGGTCTATTGAGAATGCCAGAACCTCCAGAATGTTTCTAGGGAAGTTTATAAGAGTAATTGGCAGGGTTTGGATGACCTTTAAGGCTCAAAGTGTTGTGAAGAGGATAGGGAGGAGGTTCCCTTTTATAAGGGAGGCGAGGGTAACTTTTAGAAACCTCTAAAATATTAATTTATAATAAACCTAAACCCCACATAAAAACTTCCAAAGTGACTCAAATATGGATTTTAAATAATATAGGGTTTTAATCTCATCAACCAATTAAATTTAGACATGTTTTTATTTTATTTCAAACCTTATCATTTAGATTTATCCTTATTTAATCAATTTAATTTTATTTGTGGTAATAATGTTATAAATTTTATATGGTTATAAATACTTACTTATGTGTTGTAAATTATAAATAATTTGATATTTTATGAAATTATTTATCATAAAATTTTTAATTTATAATTTTTAAATATTTGTTTGATTTTTAATCAATTTTATATTATGTTATTTTTATAAAATAACAATAGTTTCAATTTTAACACTATTCATTTATTTGAATTTAAATAAAATCCTCACATAAGATTTCTTATAAATAAAAGATTTAATAGATTCATATCGTGCGTTATGTATCAATAAAATTATTTTAGCACATTAAATAGTTCATATAATATTTATTTTAATATTTTTAAACCATTTATTTGATATTTCAAACAATAAAATAATTACAACATCACTATTATGTCACTTTTAATGATATTTATTTAATTCCTAAAATTTATAAATAAATTCAAATGATGTATATACGTTTATTATCTTTCTTAAGACTATTCATTTTCGAATTTTCATGATGTTTATCGCTAAATCAAAATTATTATACTTATAAGATTTAAAAAAGTGACATGTTGTCGGTTTCCTTGGTTTTAAAAATAATTAAATTATTTTCATGGTCAAAAGTCCATAAAATTAATCTATTCCGTCCCTTAGGAGTTAGGGTCGACTTTTAGTCAGAAAATAGAATTTTGGAAGGTGTGAAGATAATTTTATAATCTTATTTTTTCCTTTTATAACCCGATTTACCTTTAACTGTAGTAAATAAATATTACCGTAGTTACTATTCATAAAATCAAAAAAAATAAAAGTAACATATTAACATAATCTGGACCCACTAAATTCAAATATGTAATATAGATTTTAAAATTCAAAACACAAAAATTGCAGCAATTTATTTAAAATTAATCCCATTGTTAAGAAAACGGGTATTAAAAGTTGAAACATTGCCAAAGATTGAAATGTTTTACCTATGAAATCAATGTAAAATTAATGGTAATGACATAAATTATATTAAATGGTAAAAATATATTGTATTTATACTTTAATACCATTAAATATTATAATTTATCCATATAAATTATTGTAAAAAAAAAGTTGTTTTTAATTAAAATATAGCGCGTTTTTACTATTTATTAAAATATGAATGTTATCAGAATAATATGAAAATTTTATCCAAAGTAAATTTTTATATCCTGATTCCAAATATGACTATTATTTTGTCAAATTGAACTTATAAACCTTTAAAAACTAGATTTAAAGTGGGTGCATCATCTAAAGGAGGCAAAACTGCATTTTTTTAGAAAATACTTATTTTACCCAAACATTTTATTTTGATCACATACCATGTTTTAGAAAATGTGTAAGATTAATAATAATGTTAAAAAATTAAAAATTTAGTTAATACTATCCATAACTGCTAGATTATAATATTATAATAATATATCATTGTTTAGTGAAACCTGGTATTGCATACTACACACACTATAGAAGAAGGTCGTGATTACGTGTAATGCATGCCAAGTCAGGGATTCATATAGTTCAAGATCCCTTTTGTGTTGCGTATAATATAATCAAAACATATTTCATTTATACATTAAACAAATTCTATACATAATGTTGCATAGAATAATTCGTACAAAAAGAACTTGTAATTGTGTGTAACATGAGCTAAGAATAGTGTTGCGTATACTGCAAGCTAATACGGTGTTGTGTATAGCACAAGATAATTTTGGTGTATCATACTACACAAGACGTA
The DNA here is from genome assembly GCA_963277665.1 of Viscum album. NCBI lineage: Eukaryota > Viridiplantae > Streptophyta > Magnoliopsida > Santalales > Viscaceae > Viscum > Viscum album. The sequence goes on from OY728123.1 coordinate 339,158,900, forward strand.
AATGAAATTAAAAAGAATAATTCTCATAAAATCTAGGGTTGTTACATGCAGGGATAATTGAAGAGTTAATGTGGGACCACACTTATCCAATCAATTATAATAATCGAAGTGTTATTCAATTTTTAATTTTACACTATACCTACACATACACTTACATGTTCAGTAAAAATGTATCCAGTTTTATCATTATTGTTGATATTATGTTTTTCTAAACATAGTTATGAAATTATATACAATTTTAATACTTATATATATACCCCCCTAAACCTTTTTAGAATATCACCCTAGTCCAAAAATTAGTATCAAATCTAGTTCCTTTTAAGGATTATAATCTCTAATAGATTAGTCTATCTCTTCTTATATTTTCCTTATCTTATACTTAATTATATAAGGAATATGTCTTTATTGGTATATCATGAATAATTTCAATGATAATTTGTTTCCTTAGAGACCATTGTATTTCCCTAATAATGATTTTTGATAATTGTAGGATGAATATAAGCATATCATATTCACAAAAAATTTTATCATTAAATGAGCATAATAAAATGATATTTGATAAATAATATTTTTCTAGGCACACTCAGTAGTAACAAATAAATGGTACTAAAATAATGTTTTAATTAATGTAATCATTAATTTATAAGAAAATATTCAAGATCAACTCATTGGTTTACTATTATATTCTAAAGTTGAGCGGAGTAATATCATAGTAGATGAGACTACTAAGAAGAAAGTTATTTATTTTAAAGATATTATTACATATTTTTGTTCTTCAAATTATGAATATTATTATTCAACTCATGTAAAATAGAAGGAATTTTTTTTTAAAAAGAGTTTACAAGAATATTATCATGTGTAAATCAATGATGGAGAGGAATAAAATAAAATAAAAATATTAAATGTAATTCTCACTTGAATTTAAATATTTTATTTGTATCGTGTTATGAATATTGAATGAGTGGGAAAATTAATCAATATTTTGAAAGATTGAAAATTCATATGAAATATTACTCTTTTTAATAAAATACAAAATGCATATAACATCAAAAAGGTAATTTTAACTTCGATAATAAATTAGTAAATCTTAAAGTGAAAACTAATCTCTAAGGAATTATAGTATAGAAAACTATTATATGGAATGATTTTTTGGTCATTGCAATTGGTATTTATTTTATTTTTGATAATAAATAATGAATAAAAAAATTAATGGATATAATGGATTATATTTAAATTTTTAACTCCAATTTTAATTCTAATAGTTACTTTGAATGTTAAAAACCTACTGTTAGATATCCTCAAATTAAAATTAATTATTTTCAAAATAATTTTTTTCTATTAGATTTGAATATATTTTTTTAAAAATTATTATAATATATTTTTAAGATAAAAAAATTATTGGTACTAAAGCAAAAAATCTAAATGGATTTAATAATTATTTTATGGAAGAGAACTAATAACTAAAACACACATACTCTTACTCAAGTAGAAAGGTTTAGCGAATTTAGATGTTGTAGAAAAAATTAAATCTAGCACAATAAAAAATATTTATAGTCAAAGAAATATTTATATTAGTTCACCATTGAAATAGAAATATCATATGAATTCATTAGATTATAAATTATTTCTAAAGACAAATTAAAATAGGTACACCATTTTCTATACTAATAAACAACTTATATTAAACAACATTATTTTGTTGACATATGAAATATTGGTATTTCAGTATTTTTATGGTTCATGGATGGGGATTTGTTTAATTATACATCAAGTTACTCTTTATTAGATGTTAAATATTTTTACTATAAAAATAAATTTCTATTAACAATTAATTCAATTCTAAAAATATCTAACACTTATGTAACAAGGGATCCCAATGAATTTTAATCAAATCCAAATATTCAAATGATTTTTTGTCTTGAAATTTTATAATAATTAATTAGCCATCATGTTTAAATATTATTACATTATTTATATAGTATAAAGATCGGCATAAAACTACTAATGTTTCATTTTTTGATATTAATAATTCCATTATTATTTATTTTTATCTCAATGGAATATATCTCACTATAATTTTTTAATACTTGAAATACCTTTTTGAAATTCCTTAAATGTAATTTAACTTGTTTTCAAGACCCCTTCAATTATTTTTTTTCTTTTATAAATATTTAATTTTTAAAATATTTATATTAAATGATATATCATTCAATATTGAATGTAATCATTAATTTTTAGTGACTGTTTTTATTGAAAATTTATTATTATTTATTTTTTTCATTTCATGTTGAAAATATTTTAAATCGATGAACATGGTGAATATTCAGTCATTAAATTCTAAAAATAATTATGTTTTATTTATATTTTGGGAAGATTAAAATTTTTTAATGTTAATTATTTTTGAGGTAGATATTATTAGTTTTTTATGTTTTGAGAAATCGATAATTTCAGATTACAATATTTGGAATATCAAGGATGTTATTATTGTTTAATGATTTCTTATGTTTCATATGTATAAATATGTGTATATAGGTATTTTTATTAATTAATTATGGGAAATTTTTTGTATTTTAAATTTTATCTGACTCATTTAGTGTATGAAGCTTTATTACTTATTTTATCAATGTTTTGGTATGAAATGAATTGATTTTATTCTTGGAATCATGTTAAATATTTTTCATTTTTTCATGGAAGATTTTCAAAATGAAGCATGATTCTATATTAAATTACTTTTTTATATTTTATTTGATAAATATCAAAATGGGTACATGATTCTGTATAATTTTTTTATATTTTCAAAAATTAAACTCTTTATATTATTATAACAGTTTTTTGTTTCTCCTTACATTTTAAATATTTATATTAAGATAATTTAAAAACATCACTTATTGCTTCATCATATCATTATTATATATAGGATTTTATTGGATATTTTTTAGTCATATAATATTTCATTATTTATTATATTTCTTGTATTATAAATCGATTAGTTGATGTTTTCATGACTATTAATATACACTTTGTTCTATATAATTTTTTTTTGCAAATGTGTGGGAATTTTAAAAAGAAATTTTTTTTCTACAATATAATCATTGATTTGTACCTTATAAAGGAACTATTTAAATATATTTTCTTGTTAACTATATTCTGAAATAGACGTGTACCTTATAAGATGAAAATATACTGTATGGTTTTTTTCATATCATTAAAAAATCTAAACATATGTATATAAATTGATATTAACCATATGATATATGATAGATAAATGGGTGGGTAAATGGAAAATAAATCTATAAAAATAGAGTTTTGAAAACAGGACCACCTCAACTAACCACCATAGGTACAATAGGGGCGTAACCATAGAATTACACACAATGCAGCAATGATATTATAATTTTTAAATATACTTTAGCTTTAAAAATCTATATTACCCTAATGAAATGATCATTTTTAAAACTATAAATATTAAATTACACTTTTTAACATAAAATTATCCTTAAAAAATGTTTTTTCATCAAATATATATTTCACCAACAAAAATTGTGTTAAATGTCTTCAAAATAAATTTATCATCTTATTTTTTACTTGCCTTTTGGTTTTAATATTTATTTCTTATAATCCTACTTAGTGTATCTATTTTAATTTTAACTAATATATAGATGGTTTTTAGGTATACGATGTAAATATGGGTATTGAGTTGTTTATTGATTTTTTCATACTCTATTAGAATAAATGATCTAAACTATAGTATGGAAGTATAATTTGTTTTCAATAATAATTGAGTGGAAAATATTATGTAAAGAAAAGTCACATCCTTTAGTGTCATTAGATATCTACTCATATATGTAAATGAGTGAGTTAGTGTATACTCAATCTCATAGAGTTATCCTGATCATAAGTTTCATGAAAATAATTTTACAGTCAACATCACAAATGATTCGCCTAATGAAAATGAATATTCTACTATTACATATATTATATAGTCTAATGGATGTTTTATCTTTTTTAATAATTAATTTTTATTATAGTATAATTAATCTTAAATATTATTAATATGTGATAATTATTATACATTTGTTTCAAATGTTCATAATATTTTCTAACCCATTCAAGGGCGATTCAACATGAAAATGTAAATAATTTGTCCAAAAAATATCATAATAGGAAGAATGGATATATATAACAATATAGTTGATTAATATTTTTAATACAATTATAAATAAAACTAATATTTCATGAGGTGTAACGCTTTATAATTAGTAATATTATATGGTGTTTTACTTTTCAAATAATTCATCCAGATCAGATGGGCAAGAAATATGAGCCAGTGAGACAACAATTGAATAGCCAAACAACTCAAGGGACACAATAATTTATGGTATAAATTTTATGGAAATTAATTGTGAATGAAAACTACAAAGTGAAGGCATAGAGTGAATTGGTTCACAATAGCGTTTGTTTGATAGCAAAGGGGTTATGTTCACACAATGGGGTGATTCACACCATGGATGAGGCTATGTGTAAGTGTTATAGGTGTTGGTTCTTATTCCATGGATTAATTTTTATATTCATGTACCAATTTAAAAACTATGATAGAGTAAAATTGTAATTATTATATAGGAATCACATTAATCATTGTGGGATTTATCAATTAAAAGTCAAAAACATTTTATTAATACATTTCTACACTATTTTTTCTATGGGACCATGTGGATTCTTGCAGGATGGGATCTCCAAATACCACCATAAAAAATCATTTTTTCTCATTCATATAATCCATAAACCATTTGAAACATAAATTGATATTATAAATTATATGAGTTTGTGTTATAATTTGAAGGATCTATAAAGGGTTTATTGACCATATGTTGAATGATGATGTAGAAAGTTTGATGATAAAACTAATTATGATAGATTATGAACACACATATATAATTAAACTACCACACAATGAAATGTCAATCAAACATTGGTGTTTCTAGAAACATTCAATGAACTACATAGATAGAGAATACATAGAATATTCTAACCACCAATCTACCAAATTATACCATGAATGGCCAAGAATGTGTCAACTAATAATATAGTAATCCACTTATCCGGTGAATGAGATTAATCAATTGGGGAAAAACCCCTAATAAAAAAAATTCAACCACATTATGAGTTCAATACTAACCATGAATGAGATGTATCGAACACTTAAATTATGGAAGAAAAATTGTATAAAGGTTGATGGATAAATTAAAAGGAGGAACTATGTAACAACTTGAGTTTTTATGGACCATTTTTTTAAATAAATTATAATTTTCATTTCTATATTGTATGTAATTAAGAAAAATATTCCTTTCACACTATACCGAGTTGTTGTATGTCACAACCAACACCGAGTTGGTATATGATACACGCAATACTAAGTATAGATTTTGTTCCATGTATAAAAGAACTAAGTATTGATTATATTATATGCAACACCAAAGGAATATTTCACTACACACAACATTGACTTGTCTTGCGATAAATGCAAGGGAAACCATCCTTAGTATCTTTCGTTGTAATCAATACCAAGTTTCACTAAACAACGATATATTATTAAAATGTTATTATTTAATGGAATGTAAACTAGATTTTGTTAATATTATTTACCAAATTTGGAATTTTATATAACATGAATAGTAATCTAATTTATTTTCCAGACAATATATTAGAAGAAATTAAATTTTCCAGATATAAGAAGTATTTTTTTAATGTGGTTTTTCATCCCTTTGATGGTGCACCAATTAATAATTGAGTTTTTAACACTTATGTATTCTATTTGACAAAATAAACATTTTGTTTGAAATATAGACATTAATGTTTACTATTTTTTAATTTTTGGTATTTTTCAGATAAAATTCATATTTTAATGAATAGTAATAAATATAGCTTTTCAATTTAAAACTGCTATTTCACCTAATTTATTTATACAGTTAGATTATCTTTTCAATTGGTTTAAAAGTGTATTATTATTATTATTTTATCATTTACTCAATTTTATGTCATTTAACGTCTTTTCACATTTCTATTAAACATAAAAACACGTCAAGATTTTGATATTTTTTTACTTCTTAAAAGCATGTTTTCTTATTTTGACAATAGGAATTAATTTTAAATTAACTTCAACAAATTCTGTGTTTGGAATATAGAAATATAGATTCCAAATTTTTAATCATAAGGTCCAAATTATGAAAATAGTACCCTTTTAATTTTATATGTTATGAATTCTAACATTAGTAAATATTTTTATTTAACACGGATAAAGGGTGAATGAGGTAAATAAGGGTAAAAATAATATTATATTTAAATAATATTATGTATGACATAGTGATGATATATTGATTGCCTTATTAATGAACGATTGAAAGAAATGATATTATAAATATTAAAATAAATATAATCTGAGATTTTTTATTCCATTCAATAATTTTTTAGATATAATTGACTTTTTAGGGATGATATAATATTTTTTTCGATGGATTCATGTTTTTATCACTTTAACAAAAATCAATTACTAAATAGTGTAAAAATTGGCATAAATGTGTTTTTAAATCAAATAAAATTTTATAAAATGATATAGTAGTCATAAAAATATAAGATTCAACCAAAATCTATATATAGTGTTAAACATGGCATTAATGATACACCTATGGTTCACTTTAAATTTTATAGTAACTATATTAACTCTATAGTATAAAAATACAAGATAACATATTAAGAGTAAAAATATTTAACTAAGGGTTAAACAAAAAAGATAATGTTAAATTTGTAACCTAAACGTGTCTAAAACACATAGGTTTAGACTATATAACAATTATCATGTTATAAAAGAAATATATCACTTTATATATATTATAATTTGAAAATAAATTTATAAGAAAACAATATTTCAAGACTTTCCTAAAGTTCCCCTCCTCCCTCTTATAAGAGGCTACCATATCTACCCATTAAATCACACCACTCAAGCCCCTTTGCTCATCCAAATTCTAATAAAATAATATCCCAACATCCCACCATTCCTCTTAGTGACCACACTGGGTAGAAATCCATAATAAGGAGAGATTTTGTGAAAATCAAAATAAGATACTGGAAAAGGAGGTAATTGTTTTACCACCTCTTTCAAAATTATTTTCTACTTATACTTTATATTATTATTTGTTTCCATACAAAAGTAATAAATCTCATATATTATAAATTATTATATGTTTTTATCATTATGGGAAGGCCTTATAAATCATTTTATCCACCCTACGAATAAAAATTTCATCATGCGTATATAAGTTTGTCTTACCATCTCCACACCGTGTTGTAATTTTTAATTAAAAAATACTTAACTTGGATCGGTATAATGATGAGTATAATGGATTTAAAAAATGAATATAACATGATCAGTAATCTGTAAAATTAATATACAATCCAATTAAAAAATGTTTAACCATTAAGAAAATAATATCGTTGATCATGCATATGTATGACCAAATGTCTCCATGATGCGATGTGATTCACTCTACATGATCATAATTAAAACCCGATTATATAAATGAATGGAATTAATAAATATGATATTTATTATATTAATATAATTCATTAAAAGTTATTACCATAACCAAAGAATAGGAACATGAACTTATTCGATAAAACTTGCATAAGAACATAAAGTAGTTAATATCGGAATAACAAGTGATTATGAAATATTAATAATAAATGGATGTTAATATAATCATATATGATATTATAAAAATTAATATCATTATATAATTAATAAATAAATTTTTTTAAATATTTATACATGAGGCTTAGATAAATATAAAGGATATCAGATCATAAGTAATCGATAATGATGCAATCTCATTATTATCTAAGATTGTTTATATATAATTATTTACGAGGGAATACTTATCATCAAAATCCATATTACCTAAATATTTAATACTATTTCTATTCATTAACAAATTTTTAAATTCAATTTTACCCATTGATGAATTATTATTAAGCTATCTAAAATAAATATTTTTCTTCTTTCGATATGATGTAATTTTGGTTTTTTCTACAAAATTACCAGAAGAATGTTTTTTAAATCTATACGGCATGAATGGGTTTTTCAGTTTCATGAAGCCTTATTTAAAATAATCTTACCTTAAATTTTTTCAAGGTTATTTTTTATGTAATTATTTTCTTTTAAAATTTCATGGTGTTTTGAGGAAGGAAAACATATTTGAAGAAGAAATTATATTTTCATCAATAATTAATTTCTAGTGTTATATCAAAATTCTTGTATATCTAATATGACATTATATAAATACAGTTCTGTTTCTCTTCATATTAATAATATGATTTTATTTTGTTTATGATTGAATGATATGTATTCTAACCATTTATTTTATATGTATTATGATGGAATAATGTTTATGGAATCGTGTTTTTTTCCTTAGGTTATGTTATGATTAATGGTTTATGTTTTTGTAGAACTTGTAAGAATGATTTATTTATATGATGTGTGGGACCTACATCTCCCCACAATTAATTTGGTAATGATTTATATAACATGAGATAGACATGACTAGAATGGATATTCAATCATGTTTAGTAATATCGAGATGAAATTTAAAAGTATATCTAATTCTGTAATATAGGGCTAGAATGAGGAGTGGTCTTAGTTCAACAATGGAGTTTTTCTACTATGGTGGTATAGGATATGAGCCTTCTCTAATATGGAAATTATTTTCCGTTCTTATTTTTTTCAACAAGTGTATGTTTTATTTCAATGAAATGTTATCAGGGATATTGGTCCTTTATGATTTATTCCTTATGAACAACTATGATTTATTTCATGACTAATGATTTTGATATTCAAAAGTTATTTTCATGTTTTTTTACATTCATATGTTCATCTATTATTTTCTTAACCTTACTGAGCTCTAATCTAACCATTTCTTATGTTTCAATTCCTCAGGTTACAAATAAATCATTAAAGTAGTACTTGTAAATGGGAAGATATTTTTGGGGGATGTTAAAGATATTTCACAAGAGAGAAGAATGTATTCCCAAATTCATTGGAACTAAACTATTAACATCCTCATGTGTGAATTCTTAAAATGTAATGAATATTCATCTAAAAATATTTAATATTTATATATGTCATGATTGGTTCATTATTATTATTATTAGAAGAATTTGTTTGTCAACCATTGGAAACTGGGATGCGAAATCTTTTGATATATCCATAGATATATTTCTAAGGGATTTTTTTTGGAAATTTATAATTATAATTTATAGTCCAATAATTATGGTAACGATCATGAATAACCTAGAGATAAATCTAAGATGATATAGATTGAAAATCCAATTCCTTGATTATGTTGTTTTCCTAGTATGATTTTTTCCTCTCACACTATTCTTTATAGGGTTTTAGATAATGGTTTGAACATGAAGGAATCTTTATAATAATCAATGCAATGGGAAATGCAGTGATTTTCCTCCGGAACAAAAAATTGTTATGGTATATGGAATGAAAGATATTACTACTATACTTATAACAGATGTCAATCACTATGGACTTCCAAATAATAATAGAAGGTAACAACATTCAGTTAAGACCTTCATGAGGCAACTCCCACCTTCATTCAGTGGGAATTCTGATCCACGAGTGTCTTAACAAAGGATCTGTACCATTGAAAAAAAATCCATACTTCTCTATTTGGAACATGAAAACATCATTTTGGTTGTATATCGTTTAGAAGGGGCAGTAAATGAGTGGGGGACTCTAATTAATAATATGAGGCAACAAGATGAAATTGAATCCATTGAATGGGGACAGTTCAAGAAGATATTTTTCAATGGGTATATTCCTCATATTATTCAAAAAATATATAAAAGGAGTTACTTGATTTTACAAAAAAAAATTATGATGAATCTGTTGGTACAGATGAGGAATATTTTACTATACTTGAAAGGTATACTTCCATATTTATCATCCAACCTAAAAGTAATGTTGATTGATTCTTCAGTGGATGAAAATAATGTCTTTGAGCGTCATTAGATATGACATACATTAGTTTCTATAAATAGATTGTGAATTGTGATATCAATGTATAAATGGATGTTTATGTTACATATCAATATCATGGTTCTAAAAAGAAACAAAAGATGAAGTTCAAAGAAATTCTCAAAATGATGGTGAAAAAAGATGATTGTTTCTTTATGCTCAACGTGTGGAATGAAGCATGGTGGAGACTGTCATAAAGGTACAAGAAAATATATTTAGAGTATAAAATAATGTCATCATGTATTTGAGATCCAAAGTAATGAGAAAAAGGAATTAAATTATGTAAATGGAGAAAAGGATACAAAAAATGCACCACCCACACTTCAATGTTGCATGTGCAAGGAAAAAAGGAAATTATGATAACCAATGCCATAATCCAAGGGTGATAAAAGATGGTTGAAATAAAAAAACAACATAAGGAAAAATACAAAGGGAAATCACATGTGATCACTATTTGTGATGTTGAGTATGAAAATGATGTGGTGGATTTATTGAGTGCTTATGTAATGGGATTTGAGTATTATGTTATACAATAGCTTTTATGGTATTATTGAATAATGAGGTATCTATATAGTTTTCTACTATGGTTTTCCACCTGTATTTGAAAGTATATGTTGATTGGTACTAGTAAACATGAATATTCATTGAGGTAATAAAGTGATGTTGTTAGAAAACACGTGATTTAGGGAAGAATGATCCTTAATATAAACATGATGTTCAAACAATGATATTTGAATAAAGGATTGTTTGATTGGAATTACTAAATTTGAAAATGTTAGTTACATTGAATTTTATTAAGGATTTATTGACTTATGGTTTATGATATCATGGATGAATAATGTAACTTTTTTTATAGAATAATAATAAAACGTGCATGTTTTAAAGAAGGATATCTGATAGTATAGGTTGTTACCACGACTCAAGAAAATACATCACTAAGGTACTCAGAAGTTTTGAATGTTACAACAAATAACTAACTTATAAGTTATTGGAGATAAATGTTAAACAAATTTAGTTCACCTATTTCTAAAGATATAAATTTTCAATATTTTAAGGATTTTAAGGTTATCCAATTTCGGATAGTATAAATTAATCTCTGGTTGAAGTTTGATAGGTTAATGTATTATCTCATTTTTGGTACAAATATGCATATATGATAACAAGTGTTAACCTTTTTGAGACATATGGAATGAACTATCATTCTATTTGTAGATTTCCTGATCCTATAACACTTTATGAAGGAAACAATTCAACTTTATGTATTTTAATAGGAGATGAAGTTGAAATTTTTCAAGGCTTAAGCAATGGTGATATTATTCTGAAACCATTTAATAATTTATTCTCTTGTCATTCAATATTAGGGAAAGGATCCTGAAAATAAAAAAAATTATCATAGTACCTTCTTATCCAATTAATCAGATGGCCTGTTAAATCATCACAGATTTAAGGATTTCTGGTTGTTATCTTTCTCTAAACCTTGTTCTCTATCACTCTCCATTAAAACATTATGTTATATTTTTCTTCTATATCCTTGTTTTCTCATCCCACCTATGTTTTTATATATGTAATCCCAATGATGAGAAACATTGGTTATCCTTTATGTTTCAAACGTTCCTTTTTTAAAATGATGTTTTAGTATTTATTATTTATGATGTTGGCTTCTATGAAAGAAACATTCAGGTAGTAAACCTTTTATAAACCGGAAAATTTTTTAGGGAGAAATTCATTATAAGGGGGTCGAATCAAACAGCTGAAGTTATTATTGACAATTTTTTCGATGAAATATAAATTTTTATTTATATCTTTCAATTCACTATGTCAAACATTCCTTTCACAGGAAAATGGATTGCCATATGTTATGTACAACACTGATTTTTCATAGGATACATGTAACATTGAGCATAGATTGATTTCAATGTATAAAAGAACTATGTTTGGCTTTTTTAAATGAAACACCAATAGATTCCTACAATACATACAACATGTACATGTATTGTGTTTCACGATAGAGTAACCTTCCTCTTTATCTTGTGTTGTACATAATACCGAGTATCACTAAACAATGATATATTATTAATATTTTATTATTTAATGGGAAATAATCAAGACATTATGAATATTATTAACCAATTTTTTATTTTTATATAAAATTAATATTCATATTATGTATTTTAATGACATGATATAAGAAAAAATTCAATTTTTCAGATAAAAGAATTATTTTTAAAAAAATGTAGTTTTCCTGCCTTTTGACAGCAGACAAATTTTTAATATATGTTTTTAACACTTTTATATATTAATTTTGACAAAATAAACATTTTATTTAGAATACTAACATCAAAATTTACATTGGTTGAATTGTTTTTATTATGAAGGAAAAATTCATATTTTAAGGAATAGTGAAAATTACTCCATTTTAATTCGAAACGTCCTTTTCATCTAATTTATTTATATAGTTAGATTATATATTTAATTTGTTTTAAAGTGTAATTGGATTTTTTTATCATTTAATTATAATATAGATATTTTATGTAATTTTACATTTAAATTGGACATAAACACATGTCAATATTATAATAGTTTTTTCATCATAAAAACATGTTTTCTTGTTTTGACAATGAGAATTAATTTTAAAATAATTTAAGCCAATTCTGTTTTTGGAATTTGTTAAAAAAAATTCATATTTAGAGTAAGAATTTTCAAATTATGTAAATTCACCCCTTTCATTTTTGTCATTATGAATAGTATCTTTAGAAAATGTTTCTATTTACCACAATTAAAGGGAGATATGGTAAATAAGGGTAAAAATAATATCATAATAATATATAAATAACCTACCACTTATACTAATCATATTGGATGAGTTATGGGAGACACGTAAAAAACTTGTGATGCACATTTGGCTTTAGAGAGCCACTTGGGTGTGATAATGACATATTATAATAATTAATTTAACGTAAAGAGAAATATCACATAAACAAGTTTTTTTAACCTAAAAAATGCTAATATTGTGTTATATAAATTATATATTTAGATATAAATATTAATTAAAAAGAAAAAATTATTTCATATGTCATTGTATTTTATTTATAATTTTTATAAATTAAATAAATAAATTTATTTATGACACAATAATGATGGAGTGATTACCTTATTAATGAATGATTGAAATAAATGACATTATAAATCATAAAATAAATGTAATTTGATATTTTTGATGCAATTAACAAATTTTTTGGATAGAAAATACATGTTACAGATGATATAATTATTTTTTATAAGGAACAAATACGTTATGACTTTAATAAAATGAATTACTAATGAGTGTAAAAATTAATGAAAATGAGTTTGAAGAAATACTATTTTATTAAATGATATAATAGTCATAATAATCTGGGATTCATAAAAATGAATTATATAGTGTTGAAAATGAATTTAATGATCCTCTTTGAGATAATCTTGTAAATTTATAGTAACTATATAAACTATATATTATAAAAATACAAGAAGATGTGGTAAAAGTTATTTTATTTAACTAATGATTTATGCTAAAAGATGTGGTTAAATTTGTGACCTAAACATGTCTAAAACCTACTAGAAGATAATATTGAGAACCATAACCATATTATCCATGAAATATATCTCTTTAGAGCTATTTTAAATTTCAAATCAATTTATAATAAAATAACATTTCATGAAATTCTTACAGTGTCCCTCCTCTCTCGTATAAAAGGGCTCTACATCTACCAACATGCTCACACCTCTCAAGCCCCTTGGATCATACAAATTGATATCAAATAAGCTCCCAATATCCCTCCAATCCACCTAGATACCACAATTTTGGACTAAATCTTTATTAAAGGGTCCTTTTATGCAAATCAAAAATAAATACTCGAAAGAGAGGTAATTATTTTATAACCTCTTTCAAAATTATTTTCATCTTCTACATCCTATTCCTCAGTTTCATCCATACTAATGTAATAAATATAGTATCTTATATACAATGAGATGTTATTATAATTATGGGGAAAACGTATACCTCCTTTAATCCATCCTATGAATAACAATATCACCATATGTGTGTGTATAGCTTACCATATCTATGTTATTGTGTAATTTGTTATTCAAAAATACATAATTTGGACAGGTATAATGATTAATATAAAAAAATAAATAATGATTATAACATGAAAATTACTATTTATATTTAATATACCATCCAAGTCTATACCTTTTAACCATTAAGTGAATGATACTATAAATCATGTGTACGTATGACCAACTGTCTCCACGATGTGATGCGATTCATTCTACATGATATTCATTATACCACGATTATATACATGAATTTACTTAATAAATATGATATATATTATACTAATATGATTAATTAAATGATATAAATATTACCTAAGAAATGGAACATGAACTTAACTAATAAAACATGCATAAGAACACAAAAGAGTTAATATCTGAATAATAAGTTACAATGAAATGTTACTAAAAATAGATGATAATATTATCATATATTATATCATAAAAACGATTACGATTATAAAATAATTCAATAACATTGTTTAAATCATTATACAGGTGTTTCAAATTCATACAAAGGTTATCATACCTAAGTTAAGGCATAATTTTGAAATCCCAATATTATCTGTGATTGTTTATACTTAATTATTTACTATGGTATATTTATCATTCTCATCCATGTTCCCAAAATACATAATACAATTTCTATTCTTCTAAAATTGTTTAATGTCAATTTTACCCATTGATGAATTTTTATTAAATTGTATGAAAGGAATATTTTTTCGGTATGATGTACTTTTTGACTTTTAGTAAAAAGTAAGAAAAGAATGATTTTTAACATATACGACAAGAATAGATTTGTACAGTTTTATGATTCCTTATTTACATGAATACTTACATATAAAATTCATGGTTATTTTCAAAAAAATTATTTTATTTTAAAATTTCAGGGCATTTTGAAGGAAAAAACATATTTGAAGAAGAAATTATATTTTCTTAAAGAATTAATTATATGTATTATATTAAAATTACATTCCTTAGAATAAGAAATACATTAAATAGGTATATATTTTTATTATTATTAATACTATGATTTTATTATGTTTATGATGGAATTATATTTATGAAATCAAATTATTTTACATGGATTTTGACAGTATGACGTTTTAGAAAACCATTTTTTTGTCACATGGGTTATGCTATGATGAATGTTTTATGTTTATGTTGAACATGTAAGAATGAATTTATTATAGGATGGGTGGGACCTATATCAACATATAAAGCAATGGGTAATGATTTATATCTCATGAGATAGAAATTAATATCATGAAAAGTAAATTTGGTTCAATAATACATGGATGAAATGAAAAGTATATCGAGTTCAGTAATATAGGGATGGAATGTGGAGTGAAATTGGTTCATTAATAGACTTGTTTTCTTATTATGGTCATTCTTTTGAGCCTTTGCGAATTTGATAATGATTTATTATTATCATTATTTTTTACACAATTTCATTTTTTTTGAAAATTATATGTTATCATGTTTAATGTTTCTTTATGATTTATGCCTTAATAACTTCAATGACTTATTTCATGACTCGGGATTTTCAAATAAAAAGGTTTTGTTCTTGTTTTGTTTACATTCATATGTCCATGTATTATTTTATTACCCTTACTAAGAATATAATATCCCCATTTATTATGTTTACATTCCTTAGGTTATGAAGAAAGAAATTATATAGTAGTAAAAAAGGGGATGATCCTTAAGGAGGATGTAGAAGGAATTTCATAAGTTATGATTTATTCCTCATTTCGAAAGACACTAAAAAATTACAATCATCGGGAAGGAATTTGTAAAATGTATTGAATATTGATATAAAAATATTTAATATTCATATATGTTACACTTGGGTTTTTATAAACCAACATCAAACACATGATAAACCAGACTAACTAACAATTGATAATGATTTTTTGAGATTCCACGTTCTTATAGGGAGACTGTCCCACTATGTTGTCTGTTGGATCAAATAAACCACATGAGTGAGAGTTATTATTTGATTTGTTTAGTTATTATTCTTAATGTGATCATGTTGAAGTAATTATCTTCACATTAATATTCATTTGAGATCATGGGATACTTGATTCAATAGGATTGAGAGTGTGGGTATAATTTACTATTATATAATTTTTTCTGTTGAAGTTATACATTGAGATGATTAATTTACCAAAATTTGTTGAATGTATGTGGAAGTTCCAATATTCACAAAGAATCCTGAAAAACCGAGTTAAAAACATGGTTTTAGGGAATAAAAAATGAATATAAGGCATTTATATTGATCATTATTAGATATTTCTATAAATAATAAGTGAATAACCATGTGATAAATCCATTATAAAATATTTGGTTGATGATATTTTGAATTTGTATGATTAAATATGATGATAGTAAGATTACATTTTCTAATTAAAAAATTAATATTATGAAAAATATTTTTCTAGAAGTGGAGATAGTGAAAACGAGGTAATGTTGTGAGACATGCACATCATAAAATTAAGATATGTAGAGATGATAGATATATTTTGTCACGACCCGTCCTCGGGGCCCGTGTCGTGACTACCCCAAGCCCGCCTTCCATTGGCCAGGGGCTGGCGACAAGCACCAAGGCGTAAATCCCGGCAAAAAGGGAAGGCATTGCCTTTGTAAAGTAAACAAGCACCACAGAGTAAGCAAGCAGAAAAGAAAACACTAAGTAAAAACAGAGTACAACTGAAAGTGAGGAAAAGTAAATGGGCCAGTATACAAACCCAATATGAAAGTAAAGTACAACTCAAAAAGGGAAAACAACATCTGTAAAGTAAAAGCCGCTACGCCGAGCTTTCCACTGGAAATCCCACCTGTAGGGTGGGTACAGATAGCTCCACTGCTCCTCGGGTCCCGCCGTCCGCTCTAAGCACGTCCCACCCAGTGGTCAACCTCCAGGTACCGTCCTGCTCTGTGAGCCTCAACCACGATCAACGCTGTCCATCGTCTGCAACCAACACAACATAGTGCGGGCATAGCCCGTGCAGGGGTGAGTATAAGCTACTCAGTAGGGACCCCGAGACCCCCGAAGGTCTCCCAAAATCCACAAAGGATAAACCAAAAAAGAAAGCTACAATCACGAAGTAACAACCGACACTTCTTAGGTATATCCCATATATATACCTAAGTCATAAATTCCAATATGCTCCAACCTCTGAGCCCAAGTACAACTCAGTCCACACAGGAAAGTATACGTATTCCACACAGGAAAACAAAACGTAATCCACATAGGATAGCAAAACACAATCCACAAAGGAAGGTAAACAGGATTCAGCTCACACAGGTATACTTTTTCGAAAGACGATAGAGATGATCACTGATCCATCTAAGTCGTCAGACCTACAAAGGATCGATAGGTATTAACCCCCGCAAAGACCCACACAGGATCGGTAGGAAACTAACCCCCGCAAAGACCAACATAGGATCGGACCCACACAGGATCTGTAGGCGCTGGCTCACACAGGACCGTTGAGCGCTGACCCACACAGGATCGGACCCACACAGGATCGGTAGCACTGATCCACACAGGATCGCTGCTTGTTGTAGTCATCATCGTCGAATCCACGGAGGATCTCTGCACAGTCGTCGTCACAGTCACAGTAGTAGTCGCAGCCAGCTCTAGGGTTCCTGCACACAGCAATCTTGTTCGGGAGGGTCCACTCCATGAGCCGAGAGGCTGATACATCAACTGTCACAAAGACCAGAGTTGAGGTATCCAAAAGTTCTGTATCGTCAACAGGAACTCAACGCAATAGACGGCGCGTCAATCAGATGCCCGGTCTGAGAGTTATTGGCTTTTCCGTTCCAGGGGCCCGGTTGGTTTTTAAGGCAAAACCAACCCGACCGTACTCCACCTGCATCCAAACCATGGGTGGAGTATTCCAAAAGATCCGTCTCACTAAGAGGAACTCACCAAAGCTGACGGTACGTCAATCGGACGTCCGTAGCTCAAGATATGAGTGTTTCCGCTCCGAGGGCCCGGTTGGTTTCGTGTACGAACCAACCCGGCCGAACTCAAAGTATTCCGAATCCTTGAGTGCGATATACCAAAATGACCGTCTCTATCCAAGGATCGCATCGCCACGGACGGCACATTGTTTGGAGGTCCGTAGCACGAGTTATGGGCATTTGAACCTAAGCAGTTCGGTATCGGGGGTTTCGGGCCCGGGCCGACCCGGCCCGAGACCCCCCCCCCCCCCCCCCCCCCCGGCTGGGCCGAACCGGGTCGACCCGCCCCGGACAGGGTTGGCCCGGCCCCGCACGGCCCCGCCCGGCCCGGTGCGGCCCGGCCAGGCCTGGCAGACTGGCCAGGTGCGCCGGTCCGGCTCAAGGCAGCGCGCTGGGCGCCCTGCCAGCGCGGCCTTCGGCCGAGCTGATATAGAAACGGGTGGCGCCTGCCCACCTTTTGTGAAACTGCGGCACCCCTCATTATGGGGGGCCGTTTTTATGCTGGCCGGTGGAATTTAATTCCCCCATCTTTCCCACTTTCGGCCGGTCCGACCTGGCCAGCCGGTTCCTTCTCAACAGGACCGGCAAAGGCCGGTCCCCTTCCAGCTTCCGACACCGGCGGCCCGGCTGGCCGCCGGTCAACTTCTACCACCGCGGCCCGGAACCAGCTGCGGCCTTTGTCGTCCGGCACGGTGCGACGGCACCGCGCCCCTCCGCCGTGGCCCCGCTCTGGCCGCGGCGTCCTCGGTTTCCTTCGACGCGGCGCGACAGCGTCGCGTCCTTGAAATTTCTTTCCATGACGCGACGCGACGGCGTCATGCGTATCTTCCGCAATATACTGTGTGCTGCGACGGCACCACGTTTTCTTGTACCAACCTCAAGAAACCATCACGAGAAAAAAGGAGGAGGGTCGGCCATGTTTGTGTGGTCGGACCCCCTCGCGTTATTCGATAACAAAAAGGGTTTTAATCCATGATCATCACCAAGTTGGTATTCAAAAACAATTAAATGAATAAAACCCCTACATCGGTTTAAAGAGAAGAGCACGCCAACAATCCGCAGAAGAAAAGCGTCGCGGAGGTTGGGCGTCGCGGTAATCGTACGTCGATTCCGTTGACATCGAGGTACATTCGAAGAGGTACGTCGCTGGTGAAGCTTCGTAAGCTGACGAAGAAATTCCAAGGAGGAAGCGGCGTCTCCTTTCGTTAACACGGGAAGAAGATCGAAAGAAGCGGCGTCGTTGATCTTCAGAAACACACCGGCTGCAAAGATGAGAAGAGACGGCACGTCTTTCTCTTCTTATGGTGACGGTGTTCTTTGTCGTAGCCTAAGTGTTCTTCGTGTTCTTCTTCGTGGTTGCAGAAGATGAATAATGCTTCCCAAATTCTCTCAAGGTGGCAAGAGGAAACTAACCAAAATAAAATAATCTTAAGCCTTATTTTATTTACACAACATCACCTCTTTGAATTTCAAAAGTTTGAAAAACAATAACTCATCTCAATTAAAACTCAAGTTGACAGAATTAAATTGAGTGGAGTTATTGGGTGTTTAAAGGGGAGGTGAGGAGTTAGGGTTTGTATGGGCCCCACTACACTTAATCCTTTCAAGGGAGGTTAAGTGGATGTGGGTCCCACCTCTAACACCCTTTGGGAGGATATAACCAACATGGATAAAAATAAATTGTGTTTCCACAATTTATTTAACTTCATTTTATTTCCCCCAAAAATTAACTCTCAACCCGCATAAAACGCAACCTCAAAAAAGGTCTCCTTAAGCGAATATCGACGCTGCGAGTCTATCGGTGCCCTCAGAATTCGATTCCGGGCACCGGTTCAAAATTTAGAAATTCCCGCTCGTTCGTTCACTGAACGTACCCGAGCCAAACATCGGAAATTGATTCCGGGCACACTGGGCCTCGGAATCAGGTGCCGTCAGAAACCACGCTCTTGTAAAATTCCAAAGGAAATTAAGAAAAAATTTCCCTCGAATTTTATGGGTCTTTACATTACTCCCACCTCAGGGCTTTACGTCCCCGTAAAGATACATCTAAACTATAGAAACAAATGAGGGTACTGAGCAGGCATCTGAGCCTCCCACTCCCAAGTGCTCTCCTGGAGATTCCCATGCTGCCATCTAATGCGCACTAGAGGAATCGACCGTCCACATAGGACCTGCTCCTATCGATCCTCGATCACCACCGGGACCTCCGTAAAAGTCACCCCATCGTCAACGTCATGCTCCCCATGGTCAATGATGTGCATCGGATCGTGCACGTATCTCCTCAACTGAGACACGTGGAAGACGTCGTGCACCCGGTGCAACTGGGGTGGTAGAGCCAGACGATAAGCCACCCCGCCTATCCTGCTGAGGACCTGGAAGGGTCCGATGAAGTGCGGAGATAACTTGCCACCTCGTCCAAATCTCTGTATACCACGTTGAGGTGAGACACGCAAGAAGACGTGGTCGCCATCCTCAAACTCCAGTGGCCTCCGCCTCCGGTCAGCATAAGACTTCTGCCGGCTCTGAGCTATCCTCATCCGCTCCTAGATGACCTGGACCATCTCTGTCGTAGCCTGGACCATCTCAGGCCCCACAAGTTTTGACTCCCTAGGGTCTTTCCAGCACAAATGAGATCTACAAGGTCGTCCGTACAATGCCTCGTATGGTGTCATCCCGATGGTGGAGTGGAAGCTCTTGTTGTACGCGAACTCCACCAAAGGTAGGTGGTCCTCCCAGCTACGACCAAAGTCGAGGACACATGCGCAGGGCATGTCCTCAAGAGTCTGAATGGTCCTCTCCGTCAAACCATCTGTCTGAGGGTGAAGGGATGTACTCAGACGTAGCTGCGTCACGAACGCCTCCTGTAATCCCTTCCAAAGACGGGAAGTAAAGCGAGAATCTCGATCGGAGATGATAGATGATGGCACACCATGAAGCCGTACAATCTCCTAATCGTAAAGACATCCCAAGCTCTTCACTGAGCCCTGCTCTCGGATGGGTAAGAAGTGAGCCGACTTGGTGAGTCGGTCGATAATCACCCAGATGGAGTCGTGACCTCTGGAAGTGCATGGAATTCCAGTCACGAAGTCCATATATATCCTGTCCCACTTCCACTCCGGGACCTCCAAGGGCTGTACCAAGCCAGCTGGTACCTGGTGCTCAGCCTTCACCTGCTGGAAGGTGAGGCATCGAGAAATGAACTCTTCCACAGCCTTCGTCATGCCTGGCCACCAGTGCTGTCGTCTGAGATCCTGTTACATCTTCACCACTATGGGATGTACCGCCAAGGGAGAAGTGTGAAACACTCTCAGCACCTCCTCCCGTAAAGCAACTGGTACCATGGTACGTCCTCTGAAAAGGATGTCGTGCTCTGCTCCAAAGGAGAAACCATCAGGTGCATGTCCTGAGGATATCTGTGCATGCCGCGTCTCACAGTCAGCGTCCCCATGTTGTGCCTCTCTGACCAGCTGTAGAAGTGGAGGAGGGATTTTGAGAGACTGATGGAAGGCTGATCCATCTCTATCCACGAAGGATATCTTCAAAGAGGATAGCTACTCTATTGCCTCCTCAAGTAGCTGAATGCCCGTCCTCCTGCTGAGGGCATCGGCTACTACGTTCTCTTTCCCAGGAGTATAGACTATCTCAAAGTCATAGTCCTGGAGGAACTCGAGCCATCGCCGTTGTCTCAGATTCAGATCCTTCTAAGAGAAGTTATACCAGAGACTCTGGTGGTCAGAAAAGACTATAAAGAGCTCGCCCATCAGATATTGTCGCCACGTCTTTAGGGAGAAGACCACTCCTGCTAACTCCAGGTCATGGGTAGCGTAATTCTGCTCATGCGGCCTAAACTGACGTGATCCATAGGCGATCACTGCCCACTCCTGCATCAGGACACATCCGAGTCCGGTCCTTGATGCATCGCAATAAACTACGTATCCTACTCCCTCGTCAGGCAACCTCAAGATAGGAGCGCTGGTCAATCTCTGTCTCAGCTCCTGGAATCTCTGCTGACATCTGTCTGACCACACGAAGGGTTTCCCCTTCTTCGTCAAAGCTGAGAGTTGTGCTACAACTCTAGAGAAGTCTGGCACGAATCTCCGGTAGTATCCAGGTAGTCCCAAGAA
Organism: Viscum album; assembly: GCA_963277665.1. Taxonomy (NCBI): domain Eukaryota; kingdom Viridiplantae; phylum Streptophyta; class Magnoliopsida; order Santalales; family Viscaceae; genus Viscum; species Viscum album. Next base: position 339,181,169 of record OY728123.1, read on the forward strand.
ACTCCGAACCTCCGTCATGCTCCAGGGTGGCGCCCAAGCTAACACTGCCTCAATCTTTGCAGGATGCACTGCAACTCCCGCCTCAGAGATGACGTGTCCCAAGAAGTGGACCTCACGTATCCATAACTGACACTTCGAGAGCTTACCATAAAGCTGGTGCTCTCGGAGTGTGTCTAGTACAACCCGTAAGTGGTAGGCGTGCTCCTCCTCAGTCGTCGGGTAAATCAAAATTTCTAAGATGAAGACCATGACAAATCAATCAAGGTATGGCTGAAAGATCCAGTTCATGAGGGCCATGAACACTTCTAGAGCATTGGTTACGCCGAATGGCATAACCAAGAACTCATAGTGGCCATACCGACATCTAAAGGCCGTCTTCTGGACGTCCTCATCTATAACTCTGAGCTGATGATAGCCTGACCTGAGGTCTATCTTCGAGAACCACCGTGCTCCCTTGAGCTGATCAAAGAGGTCATCAATCCTAGGTAGCGGATACTTTTTCTTCACTGTCACCTGGTTCAGACGATGATAGTCAACACAAAGTTGCAAGCTCCCGTCCGCCTTCTTGGCGAACAAAATCGGGGAAGCCCAGGGTGAAACACTGGGTCGGATGAGCCCCTTGCCCTGCAAGTCCTCCAACTCTACCCGTAGCTCTCGAAGCTCATCGGGGACCATCTGATATGCTACAGTCGATATAAGGGTTGTCCAAGGGTATAGGTCAATATAAAAGTCTACCTCTCTGTGAGGAGGTAGCCCTGGAACGTCGTCGGGAAAAAACGTCTGCAACCTGATCCACCACTGCAGGAAAACCAGGACTCCGCACAAAAACTACTCCTAGGATGAGGCTAGCCAACTGATGAGTGATGGGTTGTCCTCTCCTCTGCAGAAGTCCATCCTGTGCTGCAAAGGCTCCCTTCTCGCCGATGAAAGTGAACTTGCTCCCGTCAGTGCGTACACATCGCACCTTGCTCCTAAAACAGTCAATCTGTGCATAGACCATAGATAACCAATCCATGCCCAAGATGACGTTGTAAGGCCTCAACGCTGCTACAAGAAGATCCAAGCTGAAGCTCTCACCTCCTAGAGTAAGCTCACACTACCGGCACCAGTGCGTAATCATCGAGTCTACTCCCGTAGGAGTCTCTAGCCGTAAGGATCGAGCCAACGGCTCTGTCGGAATCTCTGAGCTCCAAACAAGGGCAGCAGCTTTGAAAGAGTGACTCGCTCCTGTGACTAAAAGTACTGTAGCAAGGGTGGAATAGACACAGATAGTACCTCGAATCATCTCTGGTGCGCCATGGTCGTAGGCCTCTGCTGCCTGGAGCTGTGCCTGTCCCTGCCCACCAGCTCCCTGTGGTCGGGGTGGACCTCCTGGTGGTGGTGGTGGTAGAGCCTCAAAGTGTCGCCCACCACCTACTGCTCGGCCAGCTCCCCTGCCTCGTCTGCCTCCTCCCTGCGGACCACCACGGTTGACCCTCTGCCTCTGCCTCAGTGGTCCCTCAACCGTCTGCTGCTCCTCGGCACGGCGGGTCGGGCAGTCACGAGCCCTGTGGCCCTGCCCACCGCACGAGTAGAACTGTCTACCTCTCAAAAGACTGGCTCCGTGCTGTGTGCCCCGCACTGCTGAGCTAGTGTCCTGAGGTCGTCTGCCTGAGGGTCTGCTCTGCCTAGACCCCTGAGTCATCCGTCGACTTCCTGCTGCAGAAGACACTGCTACGTGCCGCCCTGCGGTGGGTCTCGGCGCTGGTGTAGACTCAGCAAGAAAACTCTCGATCAAAAGAGCCCGCTCCAGTACTCCCGTCTGAGTCGGAATGCTGAGGGAGATCAGCGATGCCCTGATCTCGTGTCTCAAACCCTGCTCAAAGGTTTGGGCCTGGAAGAATGGGTCTCGTACCATGTCGGTCATGTAGCGTGAGAGATTGGTAAATCTCGCCGAGTAATGAGCGACCGTCATGCTGCACTGTCGCAGCTGAAGAAGCTCCTGAATGCACACCGCACGGAGGGTGGCTGGGACGAACTCCGAGCGGAAGATGCTCTCAAATTCCGTCCAAAGTATAGATGCCTCATCGTGCACCTCAAGCATCAAGCTCCTCCATCGGCCCGCTGCTGCGTGCAGTAGGCTCGCAGCGAGGATCACCATGAGGTCTGCTGGTGTCCTCACTAGCCTGAAAACTCGTACGACTGCCTCCAGCAAGTCCTCGGCTTCCTGGGGATCCGTCTCCCCATGAAACCTAGGCGGTCGCTGGCGTTGAAACTCATGAAGTGCGCTGAGGCGGCGTGCATCATCAGCAGTTGGTGCTGGAAGTATCGGTGGCTCGGCGGGTAGTGCTACCGCCGGTGCCACTGCTGACAAAGGGCCATGCACCGAGGCCTCGTCGCTCGGTGGGCTGTTGTCACGCTCGACTCTCGAAACCCTAGCTGGCTGCCATCGTTGGGCCATCCTGAAAAGGAAACAGGTGTGCCACGGTCAGAACAGTATACCTGGTGAGCTGATATAAAGTAATCACAAAGAAAACTTGAAACACACATGCAATCAATGTTTCCGTGCATTAAGTCGGAAATCAGAAGTCAGGGTCCTGGTGTACGGATACGTCGGCCGCCGAACCAACACTGGACTCCCTGGACTGATAACCACATTCAATACACTAAACATTATTGCTTCACATAGAAAGATCAGAGTTCGCGGTAGAACCGAACTCCTTTGATACCAATTTGTCACGGCCCGTCCTCGGGGCCCGTGTCGTGACACCCCAAGCCCGCCTTCAATAGGCCAGGGGCTGGCGACTAGCACCAAGGCGTAAATCCCGGCAAAAAGGGAAGGCATTGCCTTTGTAAAGTAAACAAGCACCACAGAGTGAGCAAGCGGAAAAGTAAACACTAGGTATAAACAGAGTACAACTGAAAGCGCGGAAAGGTAAATGGGCTAGTATACAGACCCAATATGAATGTAAAGTACAACTCAAGGGAAAACATCAACTGTAAAGTAAAAGCCACTACGCCGAGCTGTCCACTGGAAATCCCATCTGTAGGGTGGGTACAGATAGCTCCACTGCCTCTCGGGTCCCGCCGTCCGCTCTAAGCACGTCCCGCCCAGTGGTCCACCTCCAGGTACCGTCCTGCTCTGAGAGCCTCAACCACGATAAACGTTATCCGTCATCTGCAACCAACACAATGTAGTGCGGGCATAGCCCGTGCAGGGGTGAGTATAAGCTACTCGGTAGGGACCCCGAGACCCCCGAAGGTCTCACAAAATCCACAAAGGATAAACCACAAAATAAAGATACAATCACCAAGTAACAACCGACAATGATTAGGTATATGCCCATACATATACCTAAGTCATCAATTCCAATACGCTCCAACCTCCGAGCCCAAGTACAACTTAGTCTACACAGGAAATTATATGTATTCCACATAGGAAAGCAAAACGTAATCCACACAGGATAGCACAACACAATCCACAAAGGAAGGTAAACCGGATTCGGCTCACACAGGTATACTTCTTCGAAAGATGATAGAGATGATCACTGATCCATCTAAGTCGTCGGACCCACAAAGGATCGATAGGTACTAACCCCCACAAAGACCCACACAGGATCGGTAGGAAACTAACCCCCGCAAAGACCCACACAGGATCAGACCCACACAGGATCTGTAGGCACTGGTTCACACAAGACCGCTGAGCACTGACCCGCACAGGATCGGACCCACACAGGATCGGTAGCACTGATCCACACAGGATCGCTGAGTGTTGTAGTCGTCATCGTCGAATCCACTGAGGATCTCTGCACAGTCGTCGTTGCAATCACAGTAGCAGTCGCAGCCAGCTCTAGGGTTCCCACACACAGCAAGCTTGTTCGGGAGGGTCCGATCCACGAGCCGAGAGGCTGATACATCAACTATCACAAAGACCAGAGATGAGGTATCCAAAAGTTCTGTATCGTCAACATGAACTCAACGCAACAGACGGCGCGTCAATCGGACGCCCGGTCTGAGAGTTATTGGCTTTTCCGTTCCAGGGGGCCGGTTGGTTTTTAAGGAAAAACCAACCCGACTGTACTCCATATGCATCCAAACCTTGGGCGGAGTATGCCAAAAGATCGATCTCACTAAGAGGAACTCAACAAAGCTGACGGCACATCAATCGGACATCTGTAGCTCAAGATATGAGTGTTTCCACTCCGAGGGCCCAGTTGGTTTCGCGTACGAACCAACCGGGCCGAACTCAATGTATTCCGAATCCTTAAGTGCGATATACCAAAATGACTATCTCGATCCAAGGATCTCATCGCCACTGACGGCGCATCGTCTGGAGCTCCGTATCCCGAGTTATGGGCATTTGAACCTAATAAGTTCGGTATCGGGGGTTTCGGGCCCGGGCCGACCCGGCCCGAGACCCCCCCGGCTGGCCCGAACCGGGTCGACCCGCCCCTGACAGGGTCGGCCCGGCCAGGCGCGGCCTGGCCCGGCCTGGCGCGGCGCGGCCTGGCCCGGCTAGGCTCGGCTCGGCCTGGAAAACCGGCCAGCCGCGCCGGTCCGACACAAGGCAGCGCGCTGGGCGCGCTGCCAGCTCGGCCTTCGGCCGAGCTGATTGAGAAACGGGGGGTGCCTGCCCCCCTTTTGTGAAACCGATGCTGGTCAGGGGAATTTAATTCCCCCGGATTTCCCACTTCCGGCCGGCCCGACCTGGCCTGCCGGTTCCTTCTCAACGGGACCGGCAAAGGCTGGTCCCCTTCCGGCTTCCGACACCGGTGGCCCGGCTGGCCGCCGGTCAACTTCTACTGCTGTGGCCCGGAAACGGTCGTGGCCTTTGCCATCCGGCGTGGTGCGACGGCACCGCGCCCCTCCGCCACGGCCCCGCTCCGGCCGCAGCGTCCCCGGTTTCCTTCAACGCGGCGCAACGGCGTCGCGCCCTTGAAATTTCTTTCCACGATGCGGCACGACGGTGCCACGTGTATCTTCCACAATATACCGCGTGGTGCGACGGCACCAAGTTTTCTCGTACCAACCTCAAGAAACCATCCCGAGAAAAAAGGAGGAGGGTCGGCCGTGTTTTTGCGGTCTGACCCCCTCGCGTTATTCGATAACAAAAAGGGTTTTCATCCACGATCATCACCAAGTTGGTATTCACGAACAATTAAATAAATAAAACCCCTACCTCGGTTTCAAGATCGGAGCACGCCAACAAGCCGTGGAAGACAAGCGTCGCGGAGGTCGGGCATCGCGGTAATCGTACGTCGATTTCGTTGACGTCGAGGTGCGTCTGAAGAGGTACGTCGCTGGTGAAGCTTCGTAAGCTGACGAAGAAAGTCCGAGGAGGAAGTGGCGTCTCCTTTCATTGACACGGGAAGAAGATTGAATGAAGCGGCGTCGTCGATCTTTCGAAACACACCGGCTGCGAAGAAGAGAAGAGACGTCACTTCTTTCTCTTCTTATGGTGACGACGTTCTTTGTCGGAGCCTAAGTGTTCTTCTTGTTCTTCATCGTGGTTGAAGAAGATGAAGAATGCTTCCCAAATTCTCTCAAGGTGGCAAGAGGAAACTAACCAAAATAAAATAATCTTAAGCCTTATTTAATTACACAACTTCACCTCTTTTAATTTCAAAAGTTTGAAAAATAATAACTCATCTCAATTAATACTCAAGTTGACAAAATTAAATTGAGTGGAGTTATTGGGAGTTTAAAGGGGAGTTGCGGAGTTAGGGTTCGTGTGGGCCCCACTACACTTAATCCTCTCAAGGGAGGTTAAGTGGATGTGGGTCCCACCTCTAACTCCATTTGGGAGGATATAACCAACATGGATAAAAATAAATTGTGTTTCCATAATTTATTTAACTTCATTTTATTTCCCCCAAAACTAACTCTGAACCCGCATAAAACGCAACCTCGGAAAAGGTCTCCTTAAGAGAATATTGACGCTACGAGTTTATCGGTGCCCTCGGAATTCGATTCCGGGCACCAGTTCAAAATTTATAAATTCCCGCTCGTTCGTTCACTGAACGTACCCTAGCCAAACTTCGGAAATTGATTCCGGGCACACCGGGCCTCGGAATCAGGTGCCGTCAGAAGCCATGCTCTTGTAAAATTCCAAAGAAAATTATGAAAAAATTTCCCTTGATTTTTACGGTTCGTTACATATTTCATGAATCAATTTCCATGTGAAGGTTCCAAGCATATCCAAAGCTCATGGGTGGATGTGCCCACTTGTATTTTTTTCATTAGTAATGATCAGTCCAGGATCAATATGAAGATAAATTCCAGTCTCCACAGATTGAATCGCAGAAATAGACAACGAAGAAGAAAATTCCCGGAAACATAATGGAGGATTGTCACAAGTTGATTATAATTAATTTAATTAATTGACAAGAAGTACCTTTTACGACATTCTATCTTCATTGATATTTCTTTTCAAGTTCTAATGTGATTCAACATTGCGTCATAGAATCCAAGTGTAGAATTCGTATAGGAGTGATCCAAACGTGAACTACATATATATGGACGTCGCCAAAGGAATCACCGGGTGCTAGCGTGGACAAGCCTTTGCTTATGTTTTCTGCCTTAGATTGCCTTGATTCGATGGAGGTGGATCTCTCTCGGTCTTGAGAGCATTCTTGGATGACAGAGTTCTTTAGGTCTTGTGAGAATTCTCCAGAATTGTTGTGCACAATTATTCTTAGGAAACGTGTTGGGGGTTGTGAGGATATTTATAATCATGTTTGAGGTTATAGATGTATGATAATAAATAAACATGTTATGTGTTTTATTTATTTCATTAACTATTATTGAAAACCCCATTTCGAATCATTAATTCCTTCACATGTTCCCATGCTAATTATAATAAGTATCATTTAATAAAACAAAATTATCTCATCAAAATCCCGACTAGAAAAACTACACGGCATGTAATCATTAATACATGATGTGTAATTGTTTTTCATAAAATGACATGGAATGTAATTATTAATACACGACATGTAATTTCATTTCATTTACTTTCCAAAATGAAAACTACATAGCATGTAATCATTAATACATGGTGTGTATATCTTGTTTTCATTTTATTCTTCTTCCATTATTAAAATGATTTAGGATTCCTTGAATAATTATTAAACCACGTACAGGAATAATCATTATTCTACTTGAGATACATGGATACACTTAGTGTCTGACCCTCTAGACATCTTTCTCGTTGGCATTAGGAGGGCTTGCCTAAATTCCCTGATTACTATCTAACAATGGTTCAAGGCACCCAACAGAAATAATTTGACTCCACATTGACGTGTCACCTCATAAAAATGATTTCCGTGTAATTTAATCCCTTTGTCTCAATATCTCATCAAGTAGGTTTCATGGAAGTGTCATAATCCTATGTGCTTGATCTGTCATTATTTGACTTCCAAAAATAAACTCATCATTACACTATGGACCTGGAATTTGAGTGAATGTTCTATTTTAATCAAATGGACCGATATATCTACATCCACAAATATTGAAGGGACAAATCCTTCCTTGACTTAACCATTAACAACATGTCATTCGGGACACACCCAACATACCTGACTTCCTGCAAAGTGTCTTCGTTAAGGTCTTAGTCAAAAAATCTATGTGTGCGAGTCATGTCATTAGTTAATGATAATCTTCTAGTCTAAGGAATATTACACATGCTCATAGATAGAAATTTCAGATAACACCAAGACATGCGTAATTGCTACTGGCAGTTCTATTCTCATAATCTTCCATCTTGGAGATTACCAAGTGGGAACTCCATGAGAGAGTATCTCATCTTCTTACGAGTACTCACACATGAAGGCTAGTATATTATGTGTCCTATCATAGTATGTCATCCGACCGTAGAATTTTATTTAAAGAGATTGTTATAGAATTTTAAGGTTCTCATCATAACGGGGATATTCCCTAACCTTATTAATGAAACAAAAATTCCATGTCATTATAATATTATAGTCATGCAGAACAATGAAAAATATATAATAAGTGTACAGTCATGTAATCAAAGTTCAAATAGTTGGTACTCAGGACACCAACTCTAAGAAACTCCCACTTAGACTTGGGCCAACTTCTTAGGACTTTTAGTCTAGAAGGCCTCCCTTGATGATCAGGTTTTTGCTGAGTTAAAGATTTATTCAAGGGGTCTGCCTCGTTGTCTTCTCTGGAAATAATGCTCATTGTAACTTCACCTCTCTGAGAAAAATCCCTCCAGAGATGATACATCCAATGTACGTGCTTTATCCTCTGATGTGACCTTGGCACTTTTTCAATCGCCACCACTATAGTATTATCACAATAGAGTGTTATAGGATCTTTTCTGCTAGGTACTAAATCTAGCACTTGGATGAAACTTCACATCTATACTACTTCTTTAGCTTCCTTAGAAGCTGCGATATACTCAGACTCTGTTGTATAATCTTCCTCCACACATTTCTTTGAGCTCTTCCTACTCACAGCTCCTCCATTAAAACTAATGATGTATCCAGTCTGCGACTTCTTGTCATCTTGATCAGTCTGGAAACTACCATTTACATGTCCTCTAATGACTGGTTCCTCATATCCTCCAAAAACCCAGAACATATCCTTAGTATGCCTCAGATACTTAAGGATAGTCTTTACTACCATCAAATGGTAGTCTCCTGGATCAGATTGATATATTCATAATGAACATAATGCATTATAAAAATATAGCCTTGTACATAGTATAGAAAACAAGACTGACCCAATAGCGGATGCGTATGGGATCCTTGGAATTTTCTTTCTTTCCTCATGTGTCTGAGGACACATTTTCTGGGAAAGATGAATGCTATTTGACACTAGAAACAATCCCCTCTTGGACTGTTCCATACTAAATCTCTTTAGTATCTTGTCAATGTATGTACTTCGACTCAGGACCCTTATTTTCTTAGATCTATCATGATGGATCTTGATCCCAATAATATATGCTTCCTCACAATAATATTTTATAGGGAATCCTTTATCCAAAAATTCCTTAACTTACTCTAAGACAGGTAATTCATTTCTAATTAGAAATATGTCATCAACATATACTATTAGGAAAACTGTTGAACTTCCACAAAACTATTTGTAGACACAAGGCTCACATTAATTCTTAACAATTCCAAATTCTGTTACAGCTTCATCAAAACGAATGTTCCATGACCTTGAGGCTTTCTTTAATCTATAAATGGATTTATCCAACTTGCATACACTGTTGGAATCCTTTGGAGTGAAAAACACTTTAGTTTGTGTCATGTAGACATCTTCCTAGAGATTCTAGTTACAGAATTCTGTTTCGACGTCCATTTTCCAAATTTCATTTTAATGGTAAGTGGTAATGGACAATAGGATTCTGATGGATTTTATCAATTCAACCGGTGAAAAGGTTTCATCATAGTCAAATACTTGATGTTGTCGGAAACCTTTTGTAATCAGTCGTGCCTTATAGGTTCTTACTTGTCCCTCCATGTCTAGTTTCTTATTTAATACCGATTTATTACCAACAGACTTTTCATCAATTGGAGGATTAACCAAAATCTAGACTTGGTTTTGTTACATGGAATCCATTTCAGAATTCATGGATTCTTGCCACTTGGTAGCGTCTGTGCTTTCAACTGCTTCCTTTTAGGTAAGAGGATCATCATTTTCAACCAATAATGATTCACCATCCTCAATGATAAGAAAAAAATATCATTCTAGTTCTCTCACCTTTCTCATGCTCCTACGCATTTATTGTGTCTCTAGAACAGATTGTCCATCCAAGGGGCTTTGTGTAATATGTTCTTATACCAACTCGTGTGTATCTTGAGCCACAACTTCATTTAAGTCTAACTCTCTCCCACTATATCTTTTAGAGATGTTCTCCCTCTCAAGGAATATGGAATTTCTTTCCACTGTAACCTTTTTATCTAAGGGGTTTTATAGGTAATATCCCCTTGTTTCCTAGAAATATCCTATAAAGATATAATGTTTTTCCTTACTATGAAAGTTTGTTACCTGATGAGGCCTTAACAAATGTTATGCTACCCCACACATGTAAATTTGATATCATGGATTTACATCAACTCCATAAATTGTATAGAATACCATTTATCAATTTAGTTGGTAATTTGTTTAGTATGTGTGCTTCTGTTTGTAATGCATATCCCCAAAGGATAATGGAAGACTCGCATGAATCATAATTGATCTCTCCATGTCCAATAGGGTGTGGTTCCTCCTTTCACTTACACCATTCCATAGAGGCGTGCGAGGAGTAGTGAGTTCAGACAGAATCCCAAACTCCCGTAAGAAATCAATGAAGTTCTGGTTGAGATATTATCCTCCTCTGTCTGAGTGGATTTTCATAATATTCTTACCAATATGGTTCTCAACTTAATTCTTGTATTCTTTGAACCGATCAAAAAAATCTGACTTATACTTTATTAAGTAAATATATCCATATCTACTAAAATCTTCAGAAAAAATTATGAAGTACAAGAACCCACCCCTTACATTTAATTGAAATGGTCCACACACATCTATGGGAACTAATTCTAGATGCTCTTTAGCCCTTTCACCTTTCCCACTAAATGGGGCTTTGGTCATTTTTCCTTGTAGACATGAATGACATACATCAAATGGTTTTAGTTTGAAAGAATCTAAATACCCATCTTGCTATTATTTTGTCAAACGTTTCCCATTGACATGACCTATATGGTGATGCCAAAGTTGGGTGTGGTATGAGTCATGTGAATTAACACTGTCATCTATTTCCATTACCTGGTTTGTGTAGTATAACACGTAAATATCGTTATATAAATGTGCCCTACCAAAACAAATGATATGTTTATAAAAGTAGCAACATTCATTTCCAAACATGAAGTTCAATCCATCGATATATAATCTGGATACTGAAAATAGATTTTTAGTTATAGAAGGCACATAATAAAAACACTTTAACACCAAGATCATTCCAGTTGACAATGTGTGGTGGTAGTCCTCGATAGCTACAACAGCAAGTATGGCTTAATTGGCTGCTCGTAGATTTACCTCACCATGATTAATCTTCCTGAATCTACTTGGTTCATGTATTTGGATACATATGTGAGCACCACAAGTAGTATCTAATACCTAATTGGTAGAAAAATATAGATTGAATTCGATGACAAATGCACCTGAAGCTTCCCCATGCTTCATTGCCTAGGTGAAGTTTTTCTTCTAGTGGCCCTTCTTGACACATACGAAACAAACAGCTTCATGTTCTCTTGCCTCCCCTTTGATCTTCTTTTTCATGGAGGTCCATGAATAAGATTTGGTCTTAAATATCTTCTTCTTCCCTTTCCTTTTATTCAGAATAAGGACAGAAGGCTTTCCACGCATCATATCATTGTCCACTTGGTGAATGAGGATAAGAAGATCAGATAGTGACTTCTTAATATTGTTCATGTTCAAATTTACAACAAAGTTAGAGAAGCTCTGGGAGAGTGGTAAATGAATGAAATTGGTATCGAGTTCTTCGGGGAGTTTAAACACTATAACCTCCAAGTGCTCAATGTATCCAATGATCTGGAATAAATGAGGCCCATATGGGGTACCATCTACATGATTTCTCTGAAATAGAGCCTTGGAAATCTCAAACATTTCATGTCTTTCTCTCCCCTGGTATAGATCACGGAGGTGATCAAGCATGATATAGTCTTACATGTCTTCATGAGACATCATGAGCTCACTATACATTGATGACAACGTCATATATTGAATGTCGAGTGCATCACTCAAATGTTGATCATAGACCAGGAAATCTTCTTCACTTGCCCCTTGGGAAGGAAAATCCAGAAGTGAGGACTCCATCACGTAAAACATTCATTCATGGTGTAGGATAACCAGAAGGCGCCTAAACCATTCCTAAAATTTACTACTAGTGAGGATATTGTCTTTATCCATAATTGATTGCAAATAAAATTTGGTTGGCGGGTTTTCATATTGATTCTACAAATTAAAATAGCATATTTATTAGTACTTTCTTGATTACATTTTATGAGAAATAATAAAATTTTATTAAGCCTCCCACTATTTTATCATGTCTCAATGACCCTCAACATTGAACTCAGAATTTATAGTTTCTTTGACATTCTAGTGGCAAGGATCCATATTCCCCTTCGCATAACCCCAACAAGGGTTGTTCAAGCTATTAGAAGGTATTTAGGTAGGCAGGTCTTTTCCAACTTTGAGCTTACAGTTCCTTGATCCGTTGAGTGGACTCCCCAATCCTAAAATCCAGACTTGGATTTCCTCATCACATGCCACTATTTTATAGCAATTTTATCAAGGGCTACTCCTCGTGATGTTAAAAGTTTAAGTCAACCCAAAACATTCATAATAGCTTCCTTTATAAAAGTTTGTTTCCCAACAAAGGTTGGTCAAACAAATAGTTTTATTGAGCCTTTCCCGTAATAAAGTAACAGAAGGCTTGGTCTGACATAATATGGTATTTGAGAGATTTTTTTCCTGTATACATAGTTTCGCATTATAACATGCTTTTTAATATTAGGTGATTCTTGCTTAAGTGATTAGCCATGTTCTGATAATGATTACTCATAGTCTGGTTTTTATTTTATTCCATCTTTGGATTCTTGTTTATTATTATTAACGATGTTATCATGAAAAAATATAAATAATAAATAAACCGTGGAATCAGACAGAAATAAAATAATATGGAATGATAATGAGATTCTATTGGTTATCTTATCTAGCGGTTTTGATAAGCTAACCATGGCCTATGGAAAAAACACCTTCAACTGGTGGTTCATGTTTTGTAGCTCCCACCTATCCACCTTTGTATCTTCTTGGGTTGGTTTTGCCTCAGCTTTGGGTTTTATATCGTCTCCTCTGTCTTGGGAGATCCTCCATTACATGGGTTTTACATTAAAGAAACCATGGGAATGCATGCCCTACATTTTATTGTAAGAAGGCCCATATTCCAATGAATTTAAATAAGTTTAAATTTAAATGAAACCATACACATACACAGGGTCATTGGTCTAGCTCATGATCATCCATAGCATGCATCAACATTTACGCATATTTAGTATTCAAATTATTTTAATAATTCTCTTATTTAAGATAATTCAAGCTTGAATTCAATTAATAATGATCTTATAATTAATCAATTATTTATCTTAAATTCCTTTCTGAATTTCTTGAGATTCTTCTCATCCATATTCCATGTATGGGTCTTTATACTTTGGAGGAAACCTGGTGAAATTCCATATCTGGAAATTACATAGCATGTAGGTTATATTACATGGTGTGTATTTCTTTTCACCCGTTATCTAAAGTACGTGCAGGGGGATTTGGTGTGTTTCTGTACATTGTAAATTTTGGAGTACACGACATGTAGATTAATCTAACATGTCATGTACTTCCTTGTTATGTAGTTACCAGCCTAACAATATCGTGTAAATGGTACATGGATTCTCCTTGTACATGGTTTCACCTGGGTCGGATTGGACTATATGGAATGTTGATTCAACATACACACTGTGTATTCTGGTTTCCATGCGTCATTCATTTCTGGTCAACACGGTGTAATAAATACATAGGTATACTCAATTCAAATAGCGTATTTTGGTGGACCAATATCGATTTGTTGAACCTAAGTACACGATTTGTAGTTTTCACTACACGCCATGTATTCTTGTGTTGTAAAGACATAAAGAGTGGCTCCTCCGGATGAGTTTCTCTTTTTTATTTTAATCAAAATTAAAATTAAAAGGTTGTTTCTAATATGTGAATCAAGAAACGAAGGAGGAAGAATAGATCTCGTTCATTCAGATTTATAGAACGATATATCTTGAATTTAATCAAATATAAATGCAAAAATTATCAACAAAAATTAAATAACTATAATCAACATTGTAACCTCCCTCTTATACCAATTGAAGATTCAGGGCGTAGCGGAAGCTCGTGGGTGGATGTGCCCACATGGCTTTTTGTCATTAGCAATGATCAATCTGGGATCAATACGACTATAAATGACATACTCTATAGATCGAATCATAGAAATATTCAAAGAAGAAGAAAATACCTAGAACCATAAAAGAGGATCGTCACAAGTTTATTATAATTAATTTAATTAGTTGACAAGAAGTACCTTTTACGGTATTCTTTCATTGTTGATATTTCTGATCATGTTCTAATGTGATTCATCATTGCGTCGTAGAAGCCAAGTTTATACTTCCTCTAGCGGTTATCCACACGTGCACTGTGTAACTTTGGACATTTCCAAAGTATTCTCTAGGTGCTAGCATGGAGAAGCCTTTTCTTACGTTGTCCGCCTTAGATCACCTTGCTCCGATGGAGGTGGATCTCTCTCGGTCTTGAGAGCATTCTTGGAGAATGGAATTATTTCGGTCTTTAGAGAATTATCCAGATTTGTTGTGCCCAAAAATTCATAGGAAAAGTGTTGTGGTTTTGAGGATATTTATAATTGGTTTTGAGGTTATAGTGTTATAATAATAAATAAATGCATTATAGGTTTTATTTATTTCATTAAATCTTATTGAAAGCCCCATGTCAAATAATTATTTCCTTAACATTCTCACATGCTGATTATAATAAATATCATTTAATAAAACAATATTATCTCCTCAAAATCCCGACTGGAAAAACTACACGACGTGTAATCATTAATAGACGGTGTGTACTTGTTTTTCATAAAACTACACGGTGTGTATTTGTTTTTCATATCCTTTCAAAAATGAAAACTACACGGTGTGTAATAATTAATCCAAGGCATTTATATCTTTTTTTCATTTCATTCATCTTCTATAATTAAAATTATTTATTCTTCCTTGAATAATTATTAATCCATATATGGGAATAATATTTATTCTACTTGAGATACTTGGATACACATAGTGTGTGACCCTCTAGGCCTCTTTCTCGTTGGCATTAGGCGGGCTTGCCTAAAGACAAAGATTACTATCTAGTAAGAGGTCAAGGCACCCAAGAGAAATAATTTGACGTCGGAATGATGTGTCACCTCATATGAATGATTACCATGTAATTTAGTCCCTTTATCTCAATATCTCATCAATTCGGTTTCATGACAGTGTCATAAACCAATGTGCTTGATCTGTCATTCGTTGACTTCTAGAAATAAACTCATTGTCACACGATGGACATGGAATTTGGGTGACAGTTCTATTTCAATCAAAGGGTCCAAGAAATCTACATACACAAATATGGTAGGGGAAAATCCTTCCTTGACTTATCCATTAACAATATATCCTTTTTGACACACCCAACATACACTACTTCCCGCCAACTATCTTTGTGACGGTTTTTGTCAACAAATCTAATTGCACGAGTCATGACATGAGTTAATGATAATCTTCTATTCTAAGTATTATTACACATGCTCATAGATATAAATGTCTGGTGACCCCAAGACATGAAAAAATGCTACTGGTGGGTCTGTTATCATAATCTCCCGTCAAGGAGATTACCAAGTGTGAACTCCATGAGAGAGAATCTCTTATTCTTATGAGTACTCACACATGATGGTCTGTATACTATGTGTCCTATCATAGTTTGTCATCTAACTGTAGAAAATTATGTAAGACTACTGTTATAACATTTCAAGGTTCTCATCATAGTGGGGATCTACCATGACCTTATGAATGGATCAAATATTCTGGGACATTATTATATTATCGTCATGCAGAACAATGAACAATATATAATAAGTGTACATTCACATAATCAAAGTACCAACAGTTAGTTCTCAGGACACCAACTCTAACACCTTGTTTGATTAATACTAATATAAAATCATGAGAAGTTATGATATTGTGTTTCCATTGTAAATGTAATAATGGAACCAAGGTAAAGAGTCTACATGAACTCATGCAATCAGGGTTTTTCTAATGTAGTTATTTCATGGGATATTTATAAATAAATGAGTTCATGTTTTGTTTGTGTAAGTGTTAAATAGGGATAAGGAGAAATTATATTAACGACTCATCTAGTGTAATATAAATCACAAAGAAGAATAAAATAAATAAGTATATATGAAATTGAAACCATTAATAATATTATGAGTGTTGGATGAACTATAACTCCATGTTATTATCAAAAGGAATAAAATGTTTGATATTGTACGTGATATGAAATACAATGTAAGGACAACAACGAAATATTATTATTTAAATATTATTATTTTTAACAAAGATATTAAATTGGAAGGTTTGAATAAAAATAACCACATTATGAAATATATATTTTTCCTACTCAATGAACATTTTTAATTAATTATAAATAAATAAGTATTCATTTTTTAGTAATATCATATTTTCATTTTATATTAATTTTTCTTTAATATTTGGTTTTATTATTTTAGGTTACAGAATATTGAAATTAATTTACGTAAATATTATTAAATTTATATGAAAAAATGAACTTAATTTTTGAAAGAACCATTTAAAATTTATCAAAGGGATTTGTTTGGTTAAATTTATAAAATGTTTGGTTTTTCATTGAATAGTGAAAATATATGTTTTCTTTATACAGTCTTTTTTTGTTTCATGTATTTACTATGTTTAATTTTTTTTAAATATTTAAATTTATAATTATTCCATTCATATCAATATTAATCAAATTTAGGTTTTTGAAATAAATTTTATTCTTGATGTGAGTGTAAAAACATATCTTATATAAGATGGAACTATATTATGTAAAATTGATTTTCATCACATTTTTCAGGTTTAATTTTAAATTAAATTATACTTTAGCAATGAAATAAATTTTATAGAATATATTTTCTTACCTAGGATAAAAATAATAAAATAAAATTAAATAAGCTTAACTAAAATTTGGTCCATGATGAATAGAAAAAACATTAAAAACTTACAACCATAATATATGGGAAAATGTGTTAATTAAAATAAAAACTAATGTGAAAAGGCCTTAAAATAGTCCATAATATTTACTTTGTTCTATTTTATGTGTTTGGTTTTTTTATAATCATATATAATTTGAATTTATATTAAGATGGATTATTTTTCTTTGATAATACTATATATAATATTTTTTTTGAAAAAAATACACAATGTCAGTCCTTTGATTTTCAATACATCTTATATTTTCACATAGTGATAAAAATATATTTTTAATTGATAATAATTTTTTTTATATAATCGTAAAATAATTTTAATAATTTGATTTTATTTATATTATTTTTTATTTAAATTAAATGCATATACAACACTAATTTAGTGCCTCTACAACCAATAAAAATATAAGAGTAAATGATTTTAAAAAATAAGGTGTAATATTTTTTGATAAATTATTGTATAACACAAATTTTAGGGTTAAGAATAATTTATAAATGAATTTTATAGAGTTTAAATTTATATTCCATCCTAGTCATTATGTTTTTAGAGTCAATGTATGACGAGAGTTATTAAAATGAAAATAATGATAATTTAATATCCATAATATTGTGATAAATGATTTCAAAATTTATAGCATCTTAAAATAAGACAAGCGGAATGGGAAGTGCTATATAATTTCACCCATTTTCCATTTATGGACAATTTTTTAATATTATTTCCAAACCTATAACAGTTAATGATTCAAAAAATTGTTATCAAGGGTAAAGATAAAAAGGGTCATAAAGGGTTAAATAATAGTGACATGTATTAATGTGGAAAAAAACCTTTCTTAATCCTATTTTTTGGGATTATTTTGATAGGATATTATTTGGAACATGAAAATAAGACAATGATTCCATCTTTTTAATT
The DNA here is from genome assembly GCA_963277665.1 of Viscum album. Classification (NCBI taxonomy): domain Eukaryota; kingdom Viridiplantae; phylum Streptophyta; class Magnoliopsida; order Santalales; family Viscaceae; genus Viscum; species Viscum album. Next base: position 339,198,958 of record OY728123.1, read on the forward strand.
AATTTAAATTTATCATATTTTATGGTTTTGAAAGATTACATGTGCTCCACTCCCATAACTTTTAAAAAGTAACATCTTATCCTCTCTCCGTTACATATTTTGATCATTCTATATCAACCAGTACCTTATCATATTCTTTTAAAACATAACACCCCACATCTTATAGTTCTTATATTCTATAAAATACTAACCTTAAATGGTTTATGTAGTAATTAAAAATATATTATCCGAAGAAGATGTATAACTTTTAACCGAATGTTTTAGTATCATTCATCCCTTTACAAAATGAAAATTTTAACAATATATTATGACAAATATAATCAGTAAAAATAGTATAATAAGATTTTATTATGATAATTTCTGAAGATTAATCCATCTCTTTCTTACATTAAATTAATAATTAATCCATCGTCTGTTTGTATGTTGGACTATCGCCTCTTGGACCGATGTAATTCATTTTCAATCACCCAAACTCATAGTTTTTTATAATTTGTGATTTTATGTATATATATGATATTAATGACATAATAATAATTACTTATGTATAATATATAATCTTTTTTATTACCATTCTATCAATTTAATAATGATATCATCATTCATGTGTATTTTTTGATTAACCACTCCATAAAGATATGGGATTCGTTTTTCATCACTAAATCAAATGGATATATTATATAAGTATAATTAAATATAGAATATGATATTTGTGTCATAATAATAAATTGGAAATTATTATATATTGCATACATTATTTCCTTCATATTCAAAGAAAAAAGGAAATGTTCTATATGTGAATGTTTGATCAATCGTCTCAATGATTGTAATATAATTCATTTTTCATACCCAACAATCATTAATGAGTTTGAAGGTATAATTAATTTGTAAAAATAATAATTAAGTTATTGTTATAATATCATGTATATGTCAAAATAATGACAACATTTTCAAACTTCATCATACTGAATTTATTTTGGGGTATGAACTAAATTTCCCTAAAACATCATACGTAAACATAATTGATGAAGTAAATAAATAAAACATTATATATTTAAAATAATGTATAAAAACAATGTTATTGACATGAAAATGTTTTCAAATTAATTTAATAAATATTTTTAATTCTAAATTAAAGAATATACATTGCAGGGTAGTTGAAAAGTTAATGGATTTCTAGTCTTAATTTCCATTATTTTAGAATTATGTTATATTCACCACATGTTTTATTTATGTGTTTTATAATAAAAACTAATGGATATATTCTATCACTAAAAATAATATATTCAACATTCTCTTTGTAAATGTTTTATTTTGCAAAAATTTATCAAGATGTGTATGACACATTATATTAAAAAATCCATTTTAAATGTTTTAAATACTAATATTATAAATATTTTTATTCCATGACAATATTATTAAATTTATTTTACATATTTATTTATATTCTAATTAATTAATTACTGAGTAATTATTATGCCACATTTTACATCTATCATTGGTTTTAAAATTTAAGTTTTTATGTATTTTGTAAATAATTTTTTGAAAATCATTTCCAAAGAAAAATGAGTGTTATATTTTAATAAATAAGGGATAAAAAACCCTTCATTGTCCATTAAATAGTGTTTTCATTCCATTAATATAATACATATTTTATTTAATAGAAACCATTATTTTCTTTTATTCTTGGTATATTAGTTTTGAAAAAATATATTTGATAGAGATATACTAAAATAAAAATTGTTTTATTTCTTAGTTTTAAATGATATCTTTATCCGAATTATTTTGAAAAAGAAATCATTTATTTGTTCAATAAATATTATGGAGATTTAAAATTTCTTATATTTATGGGTGAGCTCAATATACCTATCCAATACCTTGGGTAATGATTATGTTCTCTAGAGAAATTTTTTGAAAGATGACTGTATAGGCTATTCATCTTGTAATAGTTATTATAAGGGTTCTTGGAATGGTTCCATAGGATGCTGTTCAAAGGAACCTATATTTTTTTTACTATTCGTATTGAGTTTTTGTGGAAGTCTATCGATTTTAATAGGTAATATAATGTTAAATTATTTTAATTAAATAATTATGATTTTTTAGTGAAAATGTAACTTTTAAAGAAGATGATTTTTTGTGCTCAAATATATTATAGAAAAACAAAATATTATTAGTATTTAAAATTAATATTTCATTATAATATTTTTATGAAATACTTTTGGAAATTAAATTGATTTATTGTTGAATTAAATGATTATTTAAGATCAATTAGTATAATATTAACGAAAAACTGACCATTATTTTCTAATTATTTTGAAATGGTCTAATGAGTTTCATTTCATCTATGTTTAATAAATATCTTTCTATTTACATATCAAATTATCAAATAATTTTCAGAAGTTATAATACTGATTTAGAATAATGATGAAGGACTAATATGGGAACAAATTGGGTATAATGGAAAAAATACTCACTTAAAGACATGTGTATTGTTACGTTAGTGTTTTTCCTAATTATATAAAACTATAAAAAGGTCCTTATTTATTTATGGGATTCATTATTTCTATTTCATAGTTAATGATTTTTCTAGATGAAATTAGATTGTTTTAAGTGGTATCAATTCTAGTAATGTATATAATATGTTTTAAGAACAATATTAAGGGAGTTTTTGTTCAATTTTATTATAGTTAGTTTCAATGAATGGTTTAGAAAAAATTATAGAATTTTATGTATTCATGTGAGGAAACATAAGAGTTATGAATACTGTCATGGGTTAATAATTTTAATGTTTTTATATCATAATTAAAGGAAATTCACTTTTTATGGTCAAAAGTGATTATACAATTAGGTAATTTGATTATTTTATTTGATTTTATAAAGAATATTATGTTGATGTTTAAATCACCCTTTATGTAAATATATAATTTCATGTTAAGGTAATTTTTTTCTGTTGGATATTCAGGTAATGATAATCATGATTTTTGAATATGGATTCATTTTTAAGATGACATTTTCATAGATATATATATATGACTATACTAAGGATTGACATTAAGATTATTTCCTAAATTTTGGGTTATTACATTTTACAGATACTGAATATGTTATAATATTATATTGTGATTTATCATGGTGATTGATTGTATATTTCGAGTTATTTCATTTTTTAAGAGTATATGTAATCCTTATTATTTTGAGGTTATTTAATATAAATTATTATGTGGGACGAATTATGATAATTTTTTGAGTTTATTAGCTAATATTTATGATGTCACCAATAATGTTATTGAATTATTTAATGCTATGGTTATCATGGTTAGTTGGGATATAAGTTTAGATATTAATGGACTGATAAAAATTAACCCTATAGTGTTATTTTGGATATTTAGGAAATAATAGTATTATATCTATATTTAATGGTTTATTAATTTTTTATATTAATTTACATTGTGATCAGAATTTTTTTGTTAATTTTTTATTTTTGTAAGAATAAATCCTTTTCCTTTTGTGGATCATTTGGTTCATTATATTATGTTTTTGTGTTTTAGGATTGAAAATTTCATCATGAATAATCATAATTTTGAGAGAAAAATACTATTATGTTGTAAATTGATTAACAGATGAAATTATACTCCCCAATAAGTGTATTTACTTATTTTTTTAAATATGGTAAAGGAATTTCTAAACTCTATGAGGATGATCTTGAAATTAAAATATTATCCTATTAACTAATTTTCTACTAAATTATTAATGTTTTTCGCAACACATTTTATTTTTTGTTCTAATTAAATTTATCATTATCATTTACTTTATTATGATCAATGTTCATTTTCGACGTCAATCATTATTTTGAAATAATTTTTCCTCTATGCATATATTTTCACATCCCTCTAATTTTCTTGTATTTCAAAACATTGTTTTGTGTTATATTATATTAAATTAAAATTTCTCATTCCCTCTTTATGAAATGATGTTAGATGAATGATTTTTATGATCTTTTTTTCAAAAATTATATTTTAAAATGATGTATACCTTATTAAAATGGTCAATATAAATTGTTTTATATGGAATTTATTAATGGGGTTACAAATAAATAACTTGATATTTTAAAAAATAATATTATGTTTGATGGTTTGTCTCACCGTAAATGTTGAGCTTAAATAACCAAACATTTTTAATTTTTAAATATGACCACATTGTCCTAGTTGTTAAATTAGAATACCTCTATAGGAGTTACCATATTACGATATATATATATATATTGACAAATCAATTTAATTTAATTTATTAACTATTTTGTAAAAATTACACAATTTTGTGTAAATTAATTTAATGCATCAAAAATACATTTTTTATCAAAATTAGTTTTTAGTTTTTTATGGGAAAATATTTTAACCAATTTCACCAAATTTTATAAAATCTATATGAGAAAATTTTTTCATTTTTGAAATAATCATGTCAAAATTATATTATTGATAATTTTTTACAATTTTATGGAATGTATGATATTTTAATGAATAGGGAAAATGCTAAATTCTATTGAAAACCTATTTTTTATTTCATGCATTTACAAAGTACCATATTTTTTTTAAATCAGTTAATAGAAATTTTATTTAAATTATATAATTAATAAAAAAATTAATATCCTTCTAACTAAATTTATTCTTGATTTTTGTAAAAATATTTTCTACACATCAGAATAATGTTTTCTGGAAAATCGATTTCCATCATGTCTAACAGTATTAATTTTAAATTAAATTCTATAAAAACTATGAATTTAATTAGATAAAATATATTACATATATGAATAGTAATAATTAATATAATTTAACATATTCAACTTAAATTTTCATCATAATTATTCTATATATGGTAAATAGGTATTATTACTATAAAGGTTAAAACAAGTTACATAGTGTTAAAAATAATGTGAAATGTCTTCAAAATATATCTAAAAATTTGTGTTATCCTATTAAATGTGGTCACTTCATCCATAGTCATATTGTTTTTGAATTTCATGTCGCTTGGAATATTTTTAATTAATAAATAGCTTTATAATATTTTATGTAATGAGAAATATAAAATTTCACTCTCCAATATTTTAATATCTTTTCTATTTTCACATAGGGATAAAAATATATTCTGAATGAATATTAGAGGCTATTTATTGAATAAATATTTTTATTGAAATTTATTTCTAGTTTTTTTATTTATTATATAAATTCCTTAAAAACATATACAAGTTTAACACATTTCAAGTGATAGAAAATGAGAAAATAAAATTTAGTGATTTTAAAAATATAAAAAGTTTTATTTTCTAGATCAAATATGATTTCTCATGAAATGTAAAATTAATAATATTTTATAATTAACTATTAAATATATTTTATTCTAATTCAATACTTTTCTTGATGTTTTTAAACTCAAAATATTTTAATTGTTCTTAAAATTAAAATAATGATATTTTATATTATATAATATATTATTAAAATATTTTAAAATCATAAGTATCTTTAATGATAAAATTGAAATGGTATATATTCTAAAATTTCATCCAAGTACATTTCATGTTTTTTTTATAATTTATAAGTAAATCTCCAACCCTCAATGATTGAAATATATGTTACCACGTTTAAAGATAAAAAATGGATAATATAGGGTTAAACAAAAGAGATAAGGTAATATAATGATATGAAAACATTTATAAATCCAATTTTTTATGTTTAGTTCAATTTCATATAACATTTACTTATATATTAATCAAATTCTCAACCTATTTTCCATTAATTTTACTTCATAATATTGTAATGTTTTAAAAATTGTTATAGTGCCCCTACCCTCACATATAAAAGGGTACCCCATCCCCAATATATATATTTATATCACTATATATCATCCCATACCATCAAAAATTAATTCATAAAATAATTTTTTCAGTCCTATAGGTATTATAGTTAGTATAACATTAACCTTCTATGGCTTACTGTTTAAAGAAAATGTTATAGTCTAAATATGTTGTAAAACATTTAATTGATTTTTTTATTTTATATAACCATAAAAACACTTATAAAAATTATGATATAATATCACCATTATCCAAGGAGGAAAGGTATTTATTATTTTTTTATATTAATCTTTATAGATCCTCTTCATATTTCAAATGGGAATTGGATCCATTATTTTTCATGTATGGTGGAAAATAGCCTTGAGAAATGATGTAACACATTTTTCATCACCACCTCTCACAGATGGTAATAATTGTAAAATTAAATTATATATAAATGATATTAATGACAAAATTATAACTATATAAGATAATAAATCTTCTTTTTCAATATCTTTCTATACATTACGAAACGATTACAATGTTCGCACATTCGTGTAGATTACCAACTCCATGAAGAGGTGCAATTCGTTTTCTATCATATAATCACACAGATGGAATATATAAATATATTAAATTATAAACTATTTATTTATGATATGGATATAATTATAAAATTATAAAATAATACTTTCCTTACATCCCTTGGGTTCTTTGATAAATGGAAATGTTACTCATACATATGTATGACCTACTGTCTCGATGATTGTAATGAAATTAATTTTTAATACCAATTATAAAAGAATTGTTTTAAATGTATTATGAATTTTTAATCATGATAATTTTTTCTATTTTTATTCTTTATAAGATATAAAAACTACCTATTTGACCGTGTTCATCATACCAATATTGTTTTGGGATTATGAAATTAACATCCTCAAAATGTCATATGTAAACATAACTAATAAAGTAACTAAATAAAACATGGTTGTAAATGATATAAAAGAAATAATAATGATGACATGATCATGAAAAAATATATTAGAAATGTAAATGACAATTATAATATTATTATTTATAAATTATAGACAAAATGATACAATATATTTTCTAAGGAATGGGATTTCTTGTCTCAAATATATTTCTGTAATACTTATGTTATTTTCTCCACAATTATATTTACCTGTTTTACAATACATTATTATTGAAGAATTATATATGTAATTAAAATCCATTAAAATATATTTTCCCCATTTTTTATTATTTTGATGTTTATTAAGTCACAAGGGATACTATATGAAAAATACCATTTTAAACATTTAATAGATTTTTTTTATAAATCATTTTATTCCCTACCCATATTTATTAAAGTAATTAATGTATATATTTATATTGAAATTAGTCATTTATGAAGAAATTTTATATCCATTTTTATATTATTAATGGTTTTTAGAATGAATCTATTTACATATTTTATACAGAATATATTTACTTTTTTTAAAAATAGTAAGATGAATGTTTTATTTTAATGTATATGATGTTGCTATCTTTTCTTAAGTACATAAAAATTATTTGATTTTTGTATTCCATTATTATATTCCTTTATTTATTCATTAATAAACTATCCTTCCATTTTTTTCTGAGTATATTATTTTTTTAAAATTTATTTTTAACAGAAAAGGATGTTACAATATCCAAAAATGTTTTCCTTTAGGGTTTTAAAGGATACTTTTGGAATTTTATGATATAAAGGGATAATTTAATGTGTTTCATTATTTCTATGTTCTTAATAAATTGTTTATTCTTATCGTTGACCCTAATATATCACTCCATTTGATAGGATAATGATTATGTTCCCCAAAAGAAATTATTGGAAGTTGACATTATGAGTTTTACACTTTTATGGGTTATTATAAAGGTTCTATGAGGACATTATACCATGAAACCTATATTAGTTTTTTAATATATATAATTATTTTTCATGGATGTTTTTTTATTTCAATTGGAATGAAAAAGATATTTTTTGTATTGATATAATTTTTACCATTTAATGTTAACAAGTATGTTTTTATAAAAAAAATTCATATTTTCTCATATATTATAAATTAACTCTCAGATTTAATATTTTTCATTAATGTATTCTTATAATTTTTTTGAATATATTTGTGGTTTAAATCTGATTTAAATTGTATATAATTTATTATTTAAGATCAATGTTTGTTTTGATAAAAGTAAAATATCTTTTATACTAACATCGTTTTAAGAGAGACAAATAGGTATCTTTTCTTTTATTTTCCTTACTAATATTTATGTTATCATCCTATTTTTAAAAATATATTTCTATTTATTAGGATTATGTTGAAAAATGAAGATTAATTAATATTGGAAAAATAAAATATGGGTTTAGTGGAATAAAAATTTAAATTAAACAAATGGGTATTGCTATGTTAGTGGGTTTCCTATTTCTCTAAAACCTGAAAACATAAAATGTATATCGGTATAAAAGATATGAAATATTTTCATATAATGTCATACGTATTGGATGGTAAAAATAGTAACAAATTTATTTGTATCAAATCATTAAATCATTTATATCTTTTAAGGATAGGACTCCAGAGTGTGGGTTCAGGGTGCTTATATGAAGTGTGTAATCTAGAGGATCTATGGAGATTGTTATTATCCTTCCCTGAGTAATCATAAGGAGAATAGAATGGTGAATTTAATAACTAAATTTATAATTTCCATGAAAATAATATTAGGTGTTAAATTTTATTATAAATATATTTTCTAGAAACCAAAAGAAGATTGTGGTAGCCCATCTGATATTTTCAGATAGGAAAAATATCAATCTATATGATCAAGGAGGTGATCCATCCATCTCTGGTGATCTATCATCAAAGATGAAATATTTTATTCTCTTATATGAAGATATATCAATTTTTCACTTTAAAACCCCATTATTTTAAAAAAACAACTTTATGTTTGATATTATATATGTGGTGTAACACGAGGCTTAAAAGTCCAAGAAATATTATTATTGAATTATGACCTTCGAATATGAGCTATAGAAATGGAGGTTATGAATCATAATAACCAAATTAGGAAATATATATAATGATCCTATTCAATTAAAAATAAATTTTTTATTTTTAATAAAATAACAAATCAATTTTTTGTAAAGTCATATTATTCATCAAAATTATATTTCCTACAAAAGTCATTTTATTAAATTTTTTGAAGAAAATTTATATTTAATTTTTTTATAATTTAAAAAAGTTTCATTAAAATATAATAATATTTTTTTAAAATTACATTATCCAAATTAGATCATCTAAATATTTGAAAAAATTTATGATAAAAGATAGATTTTTTATGAATAGTGAAAATTATTTATTTTTATTGAAAAGTGTATTTTTTTAGGATTTTAAATTGTTCCAGTTTATTTAAATATTCCACAAAAGTATATTTTTTATATAGTTAATGTATAATGAAATTGATTTTTTTGGAATCATTTTTATCACTAAATTTTTTATAGAAACATTTATTATTCTAAAAATAATATTTTTCTAAAAAATTATTTTTCAATTTATTTTTTTAACATAAATTAAAATCTACCCCTTATAGTGATTGAATCCTGAGAAATGGATTAAATATTTTGAACAAGGTGGATAAATTGTGTTATGTATTAAACTTTTTAATTTGGTAAATATTATTAGTAACAATATTATTATTTTTACCATGGAAAGGAAAAAATGAGCTGATTAGTGTTAGAAAAAACTGTTATGGTCAAAAATTTTCATCTTAATTCATATTTGTTGGAGTTAATTTTACCATAATAAACATAATCCTAATATAATTTTTTGTATGAAACAATGTCCAATAAAAAGATCCATTATAATAGATAAAAAACTAAAAAAAATATGAAATGCCACACTCATACTTTTTAGCATCTCTTATGTGTTAACAAAGTTAAAAATGAAAGTTGTATAAAGACCCTGACTCTAGTATCCATGATTTAGTGGTTAAATTATTATATTATCAAAGATATGTGGCTTAAAATACTATATAAATGACCATTTTAGTTGTTTTGGAAATCATATTATATATATATAACCCATTTTACATTGGAAATAGAAAATGAAACATAACACATATCAAAAGCTAAAAAATTGCATCCTTGTGTTCTATTTTAGATATTTATTCTTCATAATATTGTGAAATGAAAACAATAATGGTGAGATAAAATTCATATTTTGCATTAAGGAAATTGGAATATATCTTTAATTAAAAATCATAATCAGTATGGAATGGTAATTAATTGTGTACTCATTTAATTTAATCAGAAAACAAAAAATAAAATTAATCCATATATTTTTTCATGTTGAAAATAATTTACATATTAATAACTAAATTCTGAATGTAAGAAATGAATAATAATTGGAAATCACGTATCTAGAACATAAACCACTTCATTCAAGACCATTAACAGGATAGATTAATCTTCATATAAAAGCCCTTTTATTACTGGCTTAGATGATTCCTCAAAAGGGACTACCGATGAATTGATGGTCTATCTATAACAAGGTCCCTCTCGTGTCTATATTTCTAAAGGATTACTTATATATATAATAATTCAATTTATTAATATAAAATTTTTCATATTATCAAATATCTAAATTCAATAAAACATATTGATTTATCAAACATGCAAAAATTAATAAACTAATATTCATAGTGGACACAATAGGTAAAAGTGATATATGATCTATGAAAGAATCAAAAGAATAAATTATGGTTATCAAGTATAAATCCAAAAAAAAACAATTGAAAATATAACATAAGATAATAAAAAGTTATTTCAAACATATTCTTATCTTTAAATAATCAAGGAAGTAGTTGTTTAACAAAATGAATGGAAATTGAGGGAAGAAATCCATTACTATTTTTTAATCAATCGAATCAAATTCTCCATAAAATTAAGAAAAAAACCTTTAAATATCATTAGAATAAATAAACTCCATAAATAAGATATAAAATGGGTCTATATACAAAAAATTGAATGAGTGGTGAAAAATAAATATTTACCACATAAATAAAATGGATATGAAAATCCATAACCTCTTTTTTTTCTTTTAGTTAAATGTGCTTCAACCTCCTCTTCTTCCACGAACTGTATATTGATCTATTCTTAAGGGATCTATTGTTGGATTTTTTAAAATGACGAGATATCTAAAAAATGGATAGTTATTTTTAGAAGAGAAATGGGTATGATTTGGTTGACGTAAAAGGATTATTGTGTTGTGAATAAGAGAGGGAGGAGGTTCCCTTTTATAATTGAGGCGAGGGATGTTTTTTGAAACACCTTATATTTTAATAGTATAATTTAATTTTAAATTCCAAATGGATGAAAAATGATTTATTTTACTAAAACAATGTGGATGGGTCTAAATCATATCATACAATAACTTTTAGGCATTTTTAGGTCACATTATTACATAAATATTTTTCTTTTGACTATTGTTTTTGTACCTTTAAGTATTACCTTGAAAACATGGATTTTACTACTTATGAGTTAATATTGTTACTATAACATACAAAAAACCCCATAATAAAAGTATATAGACTAAAAGATAAATTTGAAGAAAATATTTTATTATATCACTAGGATATCAATGCCATATTAAATTATTTTATAACATTAATTATCATAAATTATATTTATTTTATTATTTTCAATAACACTTATTTGATTTTCCAATTAATTAGAAAATTATTGCGTCAGTATTGTGATAGAATTTAAGGTAATTGATTATTAAAAAATTATAAATAAATTACTCCCATGTAGATAATTTTATTATAATTACATGTAATCTCTATTATATAACATATCTCCTGGTCGATCCTATATTAAAAATATTATACTTATTAAAAATAAGAGTGTGAGATTTTGTAACTTCCTTTGTTTTTTATAATATCTATGTAATTTTCATAAACAAGTTTACAAAAAATAATTAAATTTATATAAATTGTTGTTTAAGGGGGGTAATTTATTCAATAAAAAAATTTGTAATATGTTAGTGTAATTTTAGAATCCTTATCATATTAATTTTAACCCTTGATAACCCAATTTACCCTTAATCGTGGAAATATAAATTTACCAAGGTTATTATTTATATTGAAAAACAATAAAAGGGACATGTTGAATAAATTTTAACCTCCGAAAACAAAATAAATCATCCATTTTTATAATTCATAACGTATATCTTTTAAATTTTTAATTTAAAATTAATCCTCTAAAATTAAATGAAACATAGTTTTATTGGGTAATTTATTTTTAAGCACAATAAATATACTTATACCAGAATAATGTATAAGGATTATTAAAATTAAATGGATTTTATTGTTATATATAAACATTTCATATGTTAAATTTATATTATATTAAAACTATAAAGAGTCTTTAATATACTAAAATTGACAGTTTTATAAAATTTACTATTTTCTACTATTCACTATAAAAATCAATAGTTGTAGAAAAATACCAAAATTTACATTAAACATTGAAATTATGATTTAAAGTAGAATTTTATTTTATATAATATAATTTTAAAAGTTTCAAAATTTATTTTCCAAAAAAGTGTTCCACTAAAAGGTAAAAAACTACCTTCTGATAAAAATAGTTTTTGTGTGTGTAAAATGTGATTCATTTTTACAACATGTGTAGAAAAAAATTGAATTAATGATAAAAATTATATTTTGTATATTATATATAGTTTTCATTAATGTAATAAAAAAATGGTAATATTTTTATTCTATTTATATAATGGGCACTTTTGATCATTTAAATAGTTTTCTACAAATATATTTCCTTTTATATTCAAAATGTGACTTATTTTTATTTATTATTATTTGGTCGCCAAATAATTAATTATATATACATGGGAAAATCATATTTCTATAAGTCAATTAATCCTATTCATAACCTGGATAGTAATGGCTAGGTTATAATGATCGCATAATAATATATCACTGTTCATTTGAGATGAGTGATCCATAAACCATAAGCTACCAGAGACATAAATTTAAAAGAGACATACCATACAATATTAGAGTGCTACATTATCCCCGGATTCAATAAATTTTGTCCATGAATTTTAAAATTAAACAAAATAATCAATGGTTTATACTTGAAAATTACTTTTTGGGAAACCCACATAGTCAATAGTATTAATAAAACATCAAATTAATTACAGGTAAAGGAAAATGTGAAGGTCACCACAAAATTAAGAATTTGAATATGAGAAAATTTTGGGGAAGTTAAAATAGGGGAATGAAAGTGAACTATAACAATAATATTCAAATGTAGAGTGATAGAGAATATGGTCATTGTAAATTTGACCATAAATAACTACAAATCTGTAATTGGATAAAAGATCATTGATTTCTCAGAAAATAAAAATAAAAGTGTACGTTTTTTTTAAATAAATTTCATATATATCAATGATTGTATTACAATATAGATACCATCTTAAGGAAATATTCATACATGATTTCATTAAATGTTATAAGAAAAATATCATCATTTGGGTGGGATTCAATATATTTTTATTTCTTAATACAGTAATTGCATATTTGAATTCAATTTTCCATGCCTTGTGAACATTAATGAATCATATGGTACAAAATTAATTCCTTTAGCCTTTATATTTTTACTATATCAAAAATGGTTAGCACATGATATCATTAAAAATAGTATGTAATGTTTAATATAATCCATTTTGTATGTGGTCAATCTTTAGACACATCCAAAATATGTATATCCAAATTCATTGACCAAAAATATTAGAAGGAAGGTAACAAAAATTCCAAAATAAATATAATATTATAATTCCCAAACAACATAATGTAACTCTTTATGTCACCTACCAATAATATTATCACCTTTATTGAATTAAAACCATAATGAATACATGAATTTTTCTAATAATATAATATTATGTAGAATTCGTAAATCGAACACGTATTACAAACAATAAATATATCCTAAAAAATATAATCACAAACCATATTCATATTCACTAATACAATCGGATAAATATTTATTTTTCATTTTTAACTTTAAATCAAAAATATATCAAGTGTTATATTCTATCAATCGTCATTTTTTCTAAACATAAATTATCAATAGAATAAATGCTCTTGGTTTATAGTATTATTCCTCACATGAATAGTAATCCATACAAGATATATACTATAGTACAGTCCTTATAAATCTCAGGATTCATATATAAAATATTGTCGTTGATAAAATTATTTTTACAACATATTTATTGAATCCAAAAACACATTAACATTTTTCTTTCTACTTAATTCTTAATTGATTAATTACACATCATCATCTTATTTTTAAATGCTGCTTTTAGTCTCTTCATCATCAATAATATAGCCATTAATTTCATGACCACATGGACTATCCTCTTGAGTATTCTATGTAGGACATAGATTTTAATAATGCCCATATTTTTTGTCTTTAAAACACTCAACCATAAATAAAAAATTTGGGAGACTATTATTCCAAAAATTTAATTTTTTACCAAAAATTAATTTCTTTATTTTATTCTTTTCTAAACTCAAAAGCATCATATCATTCCTTAAAGATATTAATTTTAGTGTTTCTTATCATAATCACTATATATAGGAAACTGGATATTCTATAATCCATGGTCATTAACCCCCAATACCTCTTCAAACTCAATCCTTCAATTATTTGGTGAGTCTGAGAGTTGGTTAACATATATATTCTATATTATATTGTATTATAATAGATGAAGAATAATCACAATATCCATTACTCCAGTAATCATTCCATTTTCTTCCTTATTAACATGTTGTTTATTACATTAAATGTTATCTCAATTCCTTTTAAATATAACTATTGACTGAAACCAAAACAATAGTGTAGAAAATATCAATCATAGTGATGTATTCATGAAGATTCATTTCATGGATATCTATATCACAAAACATTCTCAATCTATGAATCCTTGGATAGAGAATAGGTTATTCATTTTCATTACCAAATATATAATGTGTTATCCTATACATAGATATTTCCTCATTGTAAGTCATAGGTTAGGTTTTTCCAATCTATAATTTCTTAAATCTAGATCCTAATGTTTCTACTAAACATACTGTGAATCCAATAATAAATACCACAAATCCATTAGCCTAGTTTCAATTTTTACTTAATTACATTGTCATAGAAACAAAGTTATAAATCCCAATGCACTGACCAAATTAATTTTTTTGGAAGCAATATTAGATACATTAAACCCATTTTAAATTTGGAATAAATAATCAAACATAATATATATCAAATGCAAATAAACTGCATCCCTGAAAAATCATTCAAATATATATTATTCATAAATATAAGAAATCAAAAATTATAATGATGAGCTCAAATTCTTAGTATGAGATTTGTAAAGTGAAAAATAACTTGAATCCATTAGAATAATCAATATGTAATGGTAATTTACTGATCACACATTATATTAAATAAATAAAATGAGAATGAATTACAACCATATATTTTTTTCCTAGAGAAAATCCCCAAAATAATAATAACACAATTCTAAATCCATGAAATGTTTATTTATTAGACGTGATGTACATTGTACATGGACCACTACCATCAATACCTTTCACAAGATAGTAAAATATATAGGTAGACACCAATTTAATGATAGATTAAAAGCATTGTCCTATGATAAAACTGATGAACTGAGGGGCTATCTATAACCGGGCCCCACTTGTTTCTACGAGTCCAACGAATTTCTTTTTTTATCTAATAAATTATTCAAAATAATTCTTATCATGAAATATGAATATTTAATAAGTCACATGGATTTACCAGTAATTCTAAAATAAATCAAATATCTATTAAAGTAAACATAGTATATAAAACTGTATACTATTTAGTCAATACTAAACTGTATTTTCTATGTTTATCAGCTGTAAAACATTATAAAAAAGTGGAAATAAAAAATATGACAATAAATAGTTATTTTACATATTATTATAGAATGAACTAAACACTAAAATTTATTCTTAATCTAATTAATTGAAATTCAGTTAAGAAATTCATTCAAAATTTGTAAATAGTATAATTATAACCACCATAATACAATGAAGAAAATAATTAAATATATTTAGCAGATATAAAATTTTTTTATGACATTTAAAAGGGGAATTATATACACTACAAAGAAAAAATAATTTGTAAATAAATATTATTTCCAACAAAAAATAAAAGATATGTGAAATAATCTTACCTTGTGGTTTTCGTTAGTTGAATGTGCTTTATCCTCATCTTCTTTACCATAATTCCATTAGATCTATTGTTAAAGGATCTAGAATTTTTTGGAATATCAGGACATCAATATATTGGATAAGGATGTTGATAAGAAAAATGTGTAGGTTTTTGTTGATCTATTAGGCTCTTTGTGGTGGATGAAGTGAGGGACAAGGTTCCCCTTTATAATTGATGTGGTGAAAAAATTTCAAAACATGAAAAATATTTATTTAAGTTAAATTAATTTTAAAATAAAAAAGGCACATAAATGAGTAATTTATATTATAATATGAGTATGTGTCAAAATAATATCATAATATTATTTTTATACCAGTTTAGGTCACATTATAACCATTATATTTTGGATGAAACCCTTTTTAATTCCCTTTAACTCTTACCATGACAACATTGATTTTTCTACTTAAGGCTCAATATTATTAAAATATAATTCCAAATGACCCATAAATTGAGAATTTATGAAACTTTAACCCATATACCTACTAGATGTATAGATATATGTTTTTTAATAATGTTATATCATTTATAAAAATTTAATTTATTTTAAAATATCATTAAGGACTATTTTCACACTATTCAATAGATTGAATTTTAAAAATATGGCTAAAACCTTATAAATTCCAAATAAATATTTTGTTATATTGAGGATATTTAAAGTTAATTTATTAATTTAGTTAATGAAATTAGTAATCTGAAATAAAATTATTGAAATAATTTCACAAACCTTTAGTTTATATTTGTATTAATAGAAAATTTACTACATCAATGTTGTGTATGAACTTATGGTAATTATTGATTCCATAGAAATTATAAATTAATTAACATGATGCAGATAATTAAGTTATATTAAATAATAATATTTATTATTTAATAAATGTTATTTTTAACATGGTATTAAAATCTTATAATTATTAAGAATATGAGTGTGATATTTTCTCAAATTATTTGATTTAAATAATATTTATGTCTTTTTCCTATAAAATTATTGATTAAGGGATTCCATTTAAAATATTAGTGGTTAATGTTCCAATTTAATTCATCCAATAATATTTAGAATTATTTTAGGGTAATTTTATAGTTCTTATCATATTATTTGTTCCCTTCATTTGTCGTTTTACCCTTAACCATAGTAAGAAAATTACTAAGGTTACTATTCATATTGACCAAAACTAAAAGGGAAATACATAAGAAATTTTTACCTTGTGAATATAATTGTTTAACCCATTTTAAAAAATTATAAAAATCTATGTTTTATAAGATAGTTAAAATTAAACCCATAAAACGCAATGAAAAACAATTTTATTGAAAAATGTATTTTTATACCCAAAATTATACTTCATCATAAATAAGGTATTTCAAATATTAAAATGAAAACTAATAGATTAAAAATAGCTAAATATTTCTTAATTTCTACTAATATCCAATTAAAATCATAAATATTATTTAATAAAATGAAATTAATATTTTTCAAAAAAAATGTTTTTTACTATTCACTATAAAATCATACATTTTATAAAAAACACAATAAATTCACCCTAATATTTTTTTTCAAATAAATATTTTAAATATGAAATTAAAATTGAAATATTATTTATAAATGTGTCAAAATTTAGTTTTCAAAAAAGTCAGGTGATTAAAAGGTGACAAACTCGCCTTTCGAAAAATATAGTATTTTATACGTAAAGTAGATTTTATTTTTATATCATGTTTTTATAGAACATTGGTTGAAATTATAAAAATTATATTATATATATTAAATTTTTTTATTTAATATTTTTCAAAAAGTATATTTTGTTTTTTGGGGTATAATACACACTTTCCATAAATAAATAGTATTTTAAGAAAAGTTATACTTTTTTTCTGAAACGATTTTTTTTTCATTTATAATTAATTGATCAGAAACTAATTATAAATATATATATGTATGTAATCAATATTTTAATAATTAAAATGATCCTTCTCATAATCACCATTTTAATGGTTATGTTCTGACGATCACATAATAATATTTCATTGTTCATTTAAGATGGGTGTTATGTTCAACATAAGATATCAAACAGATTAATTTTTAAATAGGAATACCATAAATTATTTTGTTTTTAAAATTTGTTAATTAAAATTAACTATAATTGTGAAAATAATAAAATTATATTAATCATAGTAATTTATTCCCAATTTTAGTGTTTATATAATTACCTTATATTCTTATGCAATACTGACACAGTGTTTCTTCAAGTAACAGAAAAATAATATAAATTATTTTAATTATATTAATATAAAAATAAATTTAATTCATTATAGTGTAAAAATAATTTTTTATAAGAATATAAAATATTAATTATTTGGTAAATTATAATATTAAAAATGTATATAAGTTTTAATGTCATTAATTTCAAATTAAATGAATAGTCTCCAAATGAAATTAATTATATATTATATAAAAATATATTATTAATATATGTAAAAATTATAAAAATCCTGAAACAGGAAATTATGGATATTATAAAATCTAAATGTCAAATTTTCTTATTTAGGAAGAAATTGGGACATTATATGTAATGTTCGAACTATTGAAGAGTTAAAAAAAATTTGTCTAGGCTATAGTTAAAATAGGATAACTAAGGGGGTAAACAAAAATATATCATTTAAAACACTGCTAATCAGAAGATAAATTTAACTGGCTGAATGGATTTTGACCCAATAATAACTTACCATTTAATCCCTCTATATTTGGTGGCATTTATCTATAAAATTATTTTTATATATTTATATCTTGTAAGAAATTTCAATACTTCCCCTCCCTTCACTAATAAATGGTCACCCAACCTTTCTTTTATTTACACCACATTGTTCCCTCTAACTCAACTAAAACATAAAATCTTATATTCTATTCAACTCTAAGAACATTTTAATGGTTTTTTCTCAAATGATTTACCCTATAATCCTTAAGAGGATATCTAAAGGACACCATTCAAAGAAGATTTAATCACCATAAGAAATCACTTTTGTTATTTTCTTTGTCTTTTACCACCTATATGTCTATTTTATTTATCATAAAATTACACCTTAGGTGTCATATATAATCTTAAATTTTTTTATTTTTTTTTAAATTATATTTTTTGACACTCTTTTCCATAAAATATGATGTGAAAGTATAGAACAAGCGTTTGTACGGCTTACCATATCCATGTAGAAATGCAAGTCCTTTTTCTTAAAAAAATTATAGATGGGTATTATGATGATTTTAATGTTTATATATTATATTAGGGATATAATTATGTTTTAAATTTCAATATCATATCTACCATATTACTTTTTAATATGTTAAAAAATAAAAATGTTAGTGTGTATGTCTAGACTACCACCACCATGACGCAATGTGATTTGTTTATCATTTATGCTTTATAATGATGGTATTAATGTTTGGATTTATGATAATATATGATTTATAAAATATTATAATTATAAATTAATGGTTATTTATTATTTATGTTTTATTCATTACATCTATTGAAAAGTGAAAACAATGTTTACGCCTATGTACAACCTACCGTCTATATGAACAATGTAATTCCTTTTTCTATCATCAAATTTAATTCATTAAACTATATGTATATATAAAATTAATATAAAATATTATTAGATAATTATAAAAATTCTATATATAACAGAACTATGATCAATGTATAATGACCAGGATCTCCAGACCAAAAAATACAATAAAAACAGTTTCTTTATCACACATAATATTAATTTTAATATAAATTTTTAATAAATAGGTGATAAGATATTATAAGTAAATCATAAATTAAAATATAAATATGTTTTTTATTCTATAATAAATTTATAACAAATATATATTTGTTGTATTGAAGGATTGAAAATATATGATGAAATACATGACTTAAGTTAAGGTATTTCCAGTCAAAGATTTATTTCATTGAGACATATAAAATATTCAACACCCATTTTTTGGTTTATATATTCACCCAAGACATATTATATCATGAATATATATATATATATTTTATAATTTATAATTTATTTTATTTTAGTATTTCGTGGGTGGGATAATTGAGAAATTTACCATAGTGGTAACCGTTTTATATTCCAACCTCATTTTATCGAGATTTTTTATGATTATATTATGGAGATGAAATATTATCGAATAAGTATCAATTAAATCTTGAATTTTATTCTCTAATATTTTAAAATTATTATTTTTATTTCATTTTCCCATCTTTATAGACTCCTAATAACATAATAATTCTTTTAATGAAATATAAATGTGTTTCACTCTTTGGTTAAAAATTCATTCTCTTTTATATGCATTTTTTGAAATATGTTTTCAATATATAATTTCCCATTCTCAAATGTTTATTTAAATTCATATTTAAATTTTTTTTAATTTATAAAAAATGGATTAAAAGGAATGTTCTTATCATTATTTGAATGAGTTACATTGGATTTTTTTTTACCAAAAATGAGAAAATATTTTTTTTTGTTTTAGAGTATAGGTCATAAATTAAACTCCATTCCATCATGAACAATCAATTATTTCATGATTCCTTTATAAGATTAAAATTTTCTTTTAAAAATTTCTTTAATAGTTGACAAATTTATAAATTTTAAATATATGATTTGAAATTAAAATGGGTATTTTTCTAAATAAATTATACATGTTATCTTTTTGAAGGGTAATCCATCTAAGATGATATCCTTTGATGTTACATAATCATTACTGGTGATATTATCTGATTTTAAAATCCTTATTCCTTATATATATGATTTATTTTTATGATAAAAATATATATACAGAAAAAAATTCCTTTTATAAGGGTTATGGTATGATGAACTGCTGAAATTTAAGAAAATCGATTTATTTTTAATGGGTAATTCCATGATGCAATTTTTATTAAAATTATTAAATTTTCATGTGTTTTGATATGAAAAATGTTTTATTATTATTGTAAAATATCAATATGATTTTAATAATGTGGTATGCGGGGCTGTAATTATTTATCCCTCCAATATATTGGGTAATGATGGATATCTCATCCGATAAATAGGATTGTAATAGGGAGTGAACCTTATTCAGTAAGAGACTATGTTCACTATGACAATCTTGGAAGTGAACCTATACTACTATAATTGTATTGTGATAGAGAATAGTCTATAATGGTAGTCTTGTAAGTGATCCATCACAAAAAAGAAATCAATTTTCCATTATGGTTTTTCATTAAACATAATTTCATTCCGATGTGATTTTTTCATTGATCATGTTCTCTAATTTCATTATGATTCATGATTTATGAATGGTTATTATTTATTCCTTAACTCAAGATTTTGATATTTTTTTAAGTAGCATATAAAATTAAAATTTTAATATCATGTTTTCATACCCTTATGATCATGTCATATTTAAGTGATCATTAATACCATAATAATTGGCCTTTACTCAGAATATGAGTTCACCCTTACTATGTTTTCTTTCCAAGTGTTATGAAGAATGTATTTAAGTAAGATATGTATAAGAAGCGTTTTGGTTATGAATAATGAAGTGAGAGAGGATTTAGATCTCTTATGATCACATTTTTAATACATCTATGTTTCCAAAGACTATATTCTTATAAAATTTTACAGTAGACCGTAATGTTATATATTGAATATTCATATAATAAGTTGTGATATATATGTAAAATATTTATGGGATGATACATATGTTATTTTAATAAGTATTAGATAATATTAAGACACTAGGATTAGTAAAAATTGATATAAAAAACATTGGACCAACCAATGTGGATGATGATATACAATGCATCCTTTATCTCTTGGTTTTCTCCCTCGAGTAGGCCTCTCACTCTCAAGGGTTTCTTCCCCTTCCAAAGAATAACCCTCTTCTATCCAAACTTCTTTCCTTACAATTGAGTTTTCTTCTCTCTCCCTTATTTTCTCTCCATTAGCTTCTAGGATTATAATTTTCATGATCTTCTAATGGGTATCTCTCCTTCTCCTACATGGGATTTCTTATTTTGTCCTTCCCTTATATCCATATTTTTCTATCTTGATCCTCATATCTATTATCATCTCTCATGACATTCTTTGTTATTGGTGTTACATTTTATAATCCTCCTTCCCTGAGTTTTCTCATGATCTAGTTCTGAGGGGTTTTCTTGGGTTTTTCTAACATCGCATCAGTGTTGAGGGCTCATCTCATCTAGTGTTTTCAATCGATTTGGGTTACTTTTTCATTTTTTATTGTAGTTTGTTTTCAATTTTTCTCCAGTTATTTCCTAAAGATGATGATATATGAAGGGTATTTTGGTTCTCACTCATTTTTGGATTTCATGGGGGTCTTGTTCACTTTCTCTTTGCATTGGATTATAGGTATTTTTCTATCTCCCTGTTTGTATAGGTGTGATGAATCCTTAAGTGGTTTTTGGATGTGTTTTTAAAATAAATGCAGTGTTCTAGGATTTGTGAATAATTGTGAACTCTTCTTATTCTGGTGGGTTATTCGGTGATGTTTGTTTATATTTTTATTTAGATGATGGTTTCTTTAGGATTATTCTTTTTAATGTGGATAATATATTTTTTAGATATTATTCTGTAAATGTTGGGATCTAGTTTTGATGAGAGATGTAGTAAAGTAGACAGTGGTGTGATGGCTTCAATTTATCCAATGTCGCTGTTTCACAGTACTATATGGTTCTAGAAATAGATGGTATTCATGAAGGTGTTGTGTGTTACTGATGAAATGAGGGATGGTTGGCACCTATGGGACTATGGCCGATGGAATCTCACTAGTGAGGTACTTCATATTAGGGAACATAGCTAAATGTGGTTAATGATATATGATCTCAGGGCATGAAGATTTTTGGAGAATTCTGAATTGATGGGTACTTTTTTTGTTTGAATTTCAATTTTGAATTTCAATTTTGAATTTAAATTTTTAATTTGGGTGATGTTTTTGAATTTTGAGTTCGGGTGACGTTTTTCTGAATTTGGATATTGGGTGATGTTTTTTATTTTGAAAATGTGTCGTTACCACTAAACCATAAAGTGGATTTTGAAAATATGGAAAAAATGTATTTGGAGTGTAGGATAGTATCCTAATATTTTTAGTCAGGAATATATTATGATATTTTCCTAACAATACATCATCATATAGATATAAAATTTGGATGTTGTTTTAACACATATTCATCTAGGGGTAATAACACTAAAAAGAGTTGGTCTAGAATATATCATAAGTCATTCTAGTGCATAGTTATTCTTTCCTTATTGGTCATCTAGTTTGAAAATTATTAGGGATGTAATGATGTTAAAGCACATTATCCTTATGATCCATTGCAAAGGATTTTATTAAATGATCCCTATTAATGTACTAGGATAAACCTATGTTATTATTGACTGAAAATAAAATTTCTTGATTTAGACATACTATGAATCATTTTTAATGATTCCTCACTATAACCATTGTTTCTTAAACTATTTTTTAAGGGTATAATTATTGTATAGAACTAGGAGTATTTATGGTAATGCAAATAGATAGTGAAATGATTTTCCTTATAAGAAACCATATGGAATGAGATCTCAAATTTGAATCCAAGTTATTATGCCTAATACTATATCCTATTATATAATTATCAAAATCAACATTTTTCAATTTCTTAAAACAAATAAAAAAATTGAATTTTATAAAGAACATAGTTGACAAAAGATCCACCATTCTATATATGGGGAACATGGGAATAAGTACTCACGGGAAACACTCCAAGGAATGGGAATATAATATCAATTTGGGAACAAAGGGAATAAGTAAATTTATTTCTAGGAAAATAAAAATGGTTTGATATATGAAAATAAACCTCAATAGAATGTAAAATTTATATCTCAATGTATCATGTGTATGGAAATTTCAATTATTCAAGATAATTCCCTTATCTAAAGAAAAAACTCTTGGAAAATGTAAAGAAATATTCTATTCAATTTTTTGATGTAAAATTTTTATATTTTTTATGTATTGAGATTCAATAATTTTGTTTTATTATTATTATATAAATGATATTTTTAATATAATGATCATTTAATATGTTTCCATTCATCCAAAATAGTTTTCATTATGAATTTTAAAACATATTTTTTATGGTTCTAATAACCGATGAGGTATAATTTTCAGTTGGTAAAATGATATGACTTATAATTATGAAGAAAACTATATAGTATTATTGACCATGAAATTGATTAGATAATTGATGAAAAAATTATTTAGGCCATCATTTACATACGTCATTACATTTTAGAATTTATGGAATGTATTAAATAGCATGTTAACTTATTTTAATAATTTGTATTGTTTTATTTTTATAAGAATATATTTATTTTTATGGCCTTAAAATAAGTTTTATGATTATAATAACGAGTTTATATGTTTATTGCCAATCATATGTTCAAATGCATAAATACCCAATTTGAGATTTTTTGTGACGATATTTTTAGGTGACATGAATAATTTTCTGGGTTTAAGGATAAATATTGTATTAATGTTTTAATAACCACTTGGGTTAGCATATTATTTTATTTTACATTAATTATGTTATATTGGATAATGGAATATATATAATCTTCATGGTCTAAAGATGATTCACTAGAAAGGAAATAATTTTGGATATATTTAATAAAGATAAGTATTACCTTTCATGTTGTGATCTAAATTTTATTAATTATATTTTAGTTATGTTCACTATATAATTATATTAATCATGGTGATTAATAAAATTTTATGATCTCATTCTGTTGATTTATATGTTATCCATATGATTAATAAGTTATTTAAATGATTGATTAATTGGGATGATTGTATTTAACATTTTCGAATCATATCTTCCATGTATGATATCTCCTTTGAGGTTAAAAAATTATTTAATACTGACATTATTAAAGATGTGGTGTTAATTAATAAATGATTTAATTCAAAAATTTGTTTTTATTTTAGAAAGTTTGGAGTAAAATTTGTTATTTCATGGGTATTTCATTTTAAATTTATCTTACCTTATTCCATCCATTTTTGATATTTGATAATATATATATATAATATGAATTACTAGTTATTATTTTATGTATCTTATGATTAGTTAAAATATAACATTAGTGCTTGAGGCATTAAAATAATTATCTTTAATATTCTTATCTTAGAGTAATAGATTATATGGAAACTTAGTGAGGCACATCCAATGAGTGAAATTGCGCTTATGATATGAAATTAAATCATGTATGATTATTTTCTCATATTCTATATCATGAGAATTAAACAAATATAATAATATTAAGAAAATTATATTGAAATAAAATTTTATATTTTTACCTTTTTTCTGATTAATCAACGGTCTTTTCACCCATAACATATTTATAGTTTTATATTCCTTAAATTACTATTGACCATATTCTCTATCAATCTCTATTAGTCCATTGTTGTTAGATTTGCCCTCCTTGAATATATTATAACTTACAACTAATGTTTTCCTATTATGAAAGCTAGTTTTGTGTTTCTTTATATGTCCAAATTATTGTTTCCAATAATATAAACAAGAATAAGTTTTTAACACTATTTCTGATGATGGTTTTCAAAAATTGTCTTTTTTAAATTAAAATCCATAATTACTATAAAAAATTCAAAATTGAAAGGATATAATTTACTAAAGTTGGAGAATGTGACACCCAAAGATCATAAACAAGGAAAATTATGTAACATAGCGTATATAAGAAGAAAAAATGAGTTTAAATGAACATTAAATATTTTTATTTAATTATGAGAAGTAAAACCAATCCATTGAATTAGATAATATGAATATGAATAAGAAAATTATAAAATATATATATATTGACTGATCAGTACATATGTACTGATTATTCTTTAGAAATACACTTTCAATTTTTATATAGGTTATATTATGCTTTAAAAATATGTTTCCATCAAAAATATTTTAATAATTGTATTTCAGAAAATTTAATGATTTTTTTTTTAAAATATTACAAATTTAATAAATATAAATCATAATTTTTTATATTCAGTATATTAAAATTTCCCTTGGGAGATTTTTTAATTTTCCAGAAACACTAATTTTTCATTAAATAGTGAGAAATAATAATTTTTCTTGAAAAAAACATTTTCAATCATTAAAAAATAACCATGTTCATTCAATATAATCTGAGATAAAAATTAGATCTATTATATTTTTATTAATATAATTATGTTCACTAGATACATTTTTATCATTGAAATTGTTATTAAAATTTAACATTCTTTTAAAGAATTGTTTTTAGAAAAATAATTTGATATCATTTTGGGATTTTTTTTAAATTCATTCCATCCAATTATAATGATTGAATCCAAATAAATGGATACTAAATTTGGTATTTTGAGGCTTAATTTTTGTAAATAGGTCCCTTTTATTTTTTTTCCCAATATGTATAAGAACAATTGTATATCTTTTGAATGATGTTAAAGGTAAGATTAGTTAATTAGAGTTTAAATAAATTTTAATGTTCATAATTTTCCATCTTAATTATTATTTAATTAAGTTATGTAGTCCCTTATTACATTATTAGAAAAAAATTTATGGCTTAAGGGACACTTACAATGAAAAATTCTTTTAAAATATTTAATGTAATAAAAATTTAAAAAATATTGTTATGTAAATTTTAAATTTCTTTAAAATGATAACATCAGGAAAAATAATGTTTTGAATGAATATTATTGGTGAGTTTTATAAAACATAATTTATTTTCATTTTGTTAATGTGTTTATAATTTTTGTGAAAACATATTTTGATAACTTCTTACACAACATCAGTACAATATTTTTAAATTAATTGACTAATAAAATAAATAAATTTAAAAATATTAAAAGTAATATAATTTAGTTATATATAGAGGAACATGAATTTTTTATAAGTAAATAACATGTTATTGATTTATTAAAGTATTTTATTTTAATTTCATCTCTTTCATTATTTTATTAATGTGATATTAAATGAATAGTTTAAAAGGGACAATAATGGTATATTATGAAAATAATATTTCATTATGTTATTTAAAAATCATGAAAATCATTAAAGAGGAATAATTTGATATTATATGATATAAAATTCCATCCCCTGTCAAATTTTTATACAATTTACACATTAAAGGAATAATTATAAACCATTAATATTGAAATGGTATTATCATGGTAAATGTTAAAACTGTATAACAAAAGGGTTAAACCAAAATATAAGGTTTAAAAAACCACATAGATATATATAAATTTTATTTTTTGTTTACATATTGATATAATACTAACATATATTAATGTATATAGTGATTTGGAATCATATGGTTATGAAAAAACAATACTATATTTTTATCTTTTAAAAAATTCCTAGAGTTCCTCTCTCTTCACTTATAAAAGGGAACTTCTCCGTTCACTTCACTACAAAAAAAAATTTGAATTTAAAAACAATATAAAATATATTTAAAACATTGTTTTCCACCTTATAATGTTCAATACTTCATAAATTACCAACCCTAGGATCCATAATAGGATTTTTAAAGGAATTCATCAAAATAAGATGTAATCGATGTTATCGATCACTTTGTTCTTTTCTTTTATTATTTAATCATCACTAAATATATTATATTTATCATAAAATAAAAAATTTATCATAATAAATATATGAATAAGTTATTTTTTTAGTAATAACCCATTATTAACCATATTTCTTATAAATGGGATGCAAATGTATCACTCATGCGTGTGTACGGCTTACCTTCTCCACATAGTGATAAAATTCATTTTCCATCACCATGTATTACCGATGGGTATTATGAGGGGTTTAAAAAATTAATATATTATATTTATTAAATAATTTTTATTCATGAATTATAATATCATATCTACCTTCTTACCTTCTGATCAACTTGAAAATCTTATTGTCACGCGGGTGTATGTCTGGACCACCTTCTCCATGAAGTGAAGAGATTTTGTTTTCCATTATTGCAATACGTGGATGGTAATAATGACATATTAAATAAATATCTATGATATGTATGATATATTAATGATTATATTAATGTGAATTATTATTTAACTTTATTTCATTCAATTTTTCAAAATGTAAAACCAATGTTCTCGCATAAATACAGTCCACCATCTCCAGGAACGATGTCATTCATTTTTTCAATCTATAACTTTTATGGATGACCCTAATTATTTACATAATAAATATATTTATTATTTATATCATGATTAAAATTACATTGTTTAGGGATATATTATAAATGTACAAGGAAAATTACTTCTAAACAAAAACATACATGAAAAATGTAGTTATTACATAGAAAAGAAATATTTAGTAACCGATTTGTAAAAATGGGTTATAAAATTTTATAATTAAACCACATATGGTATAATATATATGAGTATAGTTATAAAATATATATACTGTAAAAATATATTTGTTACAGTTGGGGTTTTATTGTGTATACAGAACGATGAAGCATTATATAATGGATTTCTGGTCCCACTTTTATTTCATGGAGGCAAATTCCATATTCTCCACTCAGTCCGTTTTTTTGGTTGATATACATTATATTTGACATGTTCTATAATTAGAATAATTATTTTATTTATTTTTTATGTTTTATTTTATTTTATTAATTAATTCGGAATATGATTGATAATGCTACCATATTGGTAGGGGTTTCATTTAACAATCTCATTGTTTATATATATATTTTATGATTAAGTTATATCAATAATATATTGATGAATAAATACAAACACATTTAATATCTTATAATATGGTTATTATTGTAAATTACATATTTAATTTTATCTTCCTCTATTTAATAATGCAAGTGACCAAAATAATTTTTTTACAGAATGCCTACAATATTTATATCTCCCGTTGAAAATCACTTATCTTCCAAATCCATGTTTTTTAAAACATTTTGAATACTTTTTTCATTATGATTCCTTGTTTGATTGAATATATTTTTAATCATGATTGAAGTTAAAATAAATATAATAAAATTATAATAAATTTATGAATGATTTGTTTCTATATGTTTATAGAAAATATGAAAGGATTGTTTCTTTTAACATATAATACATTTATTTAATTTCATACCATCATGAATAATCAGTTATTTGATGAATAAAATATGAGATTCTATTGTTATTTTAAGATAACTTGTTTTTTAATAGTTGATAATCTTTTGTACTTTTAATAAGTGATTTCAAATTGAAAGGGTAATTTTACTCAAGAAGTGTTCTATGTGATCATTTAGAAGAATTTTATATCTATGATGACATACATTGAGGTTACCTAAAATTTAGTAGGGATATGATCCAGTGATAATATCCTTATTATTTATGTTGATGGATTATGATTGTGGTGAAATTTTGTTTAGGAAATGAATTACTTTTCCACATGATATTCTGGGATGAATTGAGGAAATTCTTACGAAATCCTTTTTTAGGGGGAGATTATACAATCATTTTTTCTGAAAAAATTATATTTTCTTGGTCTAATGATATGATCAATATATTTTTTATCTTATGAATCATATTTATTTTATTTTCATTTTGTGATGTGTGGGATTGTAATTTTATATCCTTACAATGTGATTGAAGGAAAATGGATATCTCCTGGAAAAATAGTACAAGAAAGGGGATTGAACTCAGTTTATCAATGGTCTCATTCTATGATGATAGTCGTGGGTGTGAATCTTAACTAAAGTGAAGGACTTAGGAGTAAACACAATCCACTATGATTTTCTTTTTAGTGATCCTTTACTACTATAGAAATTATTTTTTATAATTATGTGTTTTCAAAAAAAATCTATATCCCAATGTTATGATTTCATGGATCATGTTATTTGAATTATGATTCATTTCATAAGAAATTCAATGTTTTATTACATGACTAATTATTTTTATCTTTAACATTGATTTAATGGTTTTCATATGTCAATATATTGTTCATGTACCCTTCTGCTCATTTTTGTTTGAATGACAATTGAAACCCCCTTATTTACATATACTGAGCATCTTCTATCATAATTTCCTTTGTTCACGTTCCCCGGTTTAGGAATAATTGTTTTCTGTATGATATTTCTATGAAGGGTTCTATTTTTTATGAACATTGTGGTATGTTATTTATACCACTTATGGAAATTTTTTTATGTATCCATGTTTCTAATGAAACTGGAGCTATCTGATTCTTGTGTCGATTGTAATGATATATATTCAATATTAACCTAATAAGATGTGAAATTTTAACATGAAATGTATGAAACTCTATACTAACATTCATTGTATATATATTTGGTTAGATGATAAGAAGTATGTTGTCATACAATTTCTTATGCATCATTTGATAGTAAGAAAAATGTTGTGTGACTGGGCTTAAAACCACAATACTTATAGAATATAGTCATCCAAAAAGAGGTGACACCCTTTATCAAATCGAATTTCTCATGTGTTGATGTTTTACAATTTATATGTCCATGTAAATTTTCCAATGGAGACATAACATAAGGGAGATAAATCTATTCATCGAACTAGTGAAGAGGTGACATGAGATTACAAGTGAAAACTGAATATTATTTTTAATAGAATTGATTCACCCCCACTCTCAGTGTCAAATAAATATCTATATAATCATATCAGAAATGAAATTTCCCTTATCCTTAAATGATTTTTTAACTATTTTAAAATGAAATAACTATGAATGATAATTTCATATAAGTATTTGAAGATATATTTTATTTTTTCAGATTATTATTTTTCATGTTGGGGAGTATATTACTATCATTTATATATGTGTGTTTCAAGTGATTTTTTTATTTATTTCTCTATAGTTTTACATATATGATACCCTATGATATATATAAATTGTATTAAAGAACTAATATTCAAATAATGGTATATAATCACTATTAATTATAATTTTACCTTAAAAAATAAAATAAATAAATCATAAATGTGTTATTTTAATATACAAGTAACCCTTATGTCCCCTCATTTAAATTATTTTTTCCACATCAGTTTTTGAATAGTTTGTTAAAGAAACAACTACATAAGAAATTTTCATATTTCATTGAAGGAATTAGTATTTGATAGTTAGCCTATAAATTAGTAATAATGTTAACTAATCATTCGAAATTTGTGATCATATTAATTTTGAAGTGGTAAAATGTTCATTTTCTACATCATTTTATACTATAATAAATTTGAATTGATGAGGTATTTTTGGTTCACTCAATGTTGAATCATAATAAAACATTGATAAAGGTCTACATATTCTTATTTATTCAATATAAATACCATTTAATCCTTTAATTTTTTATTAATTTTTTATTTCGTTTTTATTATTATCATCCATTTTGAATAATTTTTATCCAGTTAAATAATAACTCACAAATGTTTGTGCCTTGACAAAATAATTTCTTACCAATAATTCTAATCTGA
Source organism: Viscum album (assembly GCA_963277665.1). Classification (NCBI taxonomy): domain Eukaryota; kingdom Viridiplantae; phylum Streptophyta; class Magnoliopsida; order Santalales; family Viscaceae; genus Viscum; species Viscum album. The sequence goes on from OY728123.1 coordinate 339,230,671, forward strand.
TAAATAATTTTGGAAATATTGGTTATAGCATCACTATATATTATACATATTTATTTTGTTCTGAGTCTAAATATATATAGACCTTGACCCTGGTAGCCCAAAGTCAGAGACTTCATTTTTACATTGACATCGGATACATGGAATATCACCTCAATGGATAAAATAGTTTATTATTTTTGGTAACCTGTATATATACCTGATTCCTATCAAATATTTGAACTGTAAAAATAGAAAAAAAAAGTTGATAATATCATTATTACATCTAGAATATTATTTTATGTTAAACATAGTAAACATCATGGATTATTTATAAAGGAAACAATATAAAAGTGAGTTCAAATTTTTAGTAAGGGTTAAGTACATTGGAAGTTACCATGAATCAATAAAAAAATTAGAATAGAAATTTAAATAACTAAATACAAATTCCTTTTAAATAACATGAAAAAAATTATAAGATAGAAAAAAATAAACAGGAAAATGTAAATTACTAAACATACATTCCATTTATATAACTGGGAAACGAATAACTAATATGTAAAAGTAAATAACTAAATACCCATACCATTTAATTAATAAACTGTGATTGAAATGAATCCAAAAATATATATAATTTCAAAACTATAATGGATAATGAAAAATAAATTATTAATGAAGTAAATAATAAATTATTGTAAATCGTGTCTCATGAATCAGATTCTACCCAAGAGACCTTTCACAAGAAGGTTTAAACAATAAGTAAAAAAATTTGTGATATATTTTCAATTTGACTCTAGAGACATAATTATGCATCAAGGGGATACCTATAACTTGGACCCACCCATGTCATCATTTATATATAATTAATCATATATCAAATAATCATGTTAATTCATGAACAATGTTCCTTATCAACAAATATCTATATTTAGTAAAGGATATGTATTAATCTAGATATCCCTATATTAAAATAGATTTATATATAGAAAACTATATGTTGATATAATATACAGTTTTAGAAAAAAAAAACTTATTCATGCTAAACAATAAATATATTTTGGGAATCTTTGTTGAAAAATGATTACATAAATGTGAAAATTTAAAAGGAATATTTATTAATTATAAAAATTTATCAAGGAAATGAATAACAATACATTCCTTGGTCAAATGATCTTAAATAATCCAGAGCTGGATTAAAGATTGTATTAATAAAACATATGATCATTAGAGAAAGAATAAAAGGTTTATTTTCATTAAGGAATACATATACCATGAAAATATCTTTAAAAACATTCTCGATGAAAATAACATTTTCATTTGGAAAATCAATTTTTAAACATAAAACATTTGAGGTATGTTTTTATTTTTATATATCATTTAAAAATACTATGAATTTCTAGAATATTAGTATAAAAGTTTCTATAAGAATAAACCTTTACATTAAAAAAATAAGCTTAAATGATGGTGGTCATTCCTATGGTTAATTCCTTACATGACATAAATATAAAAAATAACATTAATTTTTCACAGTAAAATGATTAGAAATGATCCTTGTTCAGAAAACACAAAAAAAAAGATACAGTTTAATGTTTTTTTTGAAAAAATAAAAAATGGAAAACAATTGTTTAATAATTCATTTTAAAAATATAAAAAAATTGAAAACACTTCATGAAAACAATTTTTTGATGAAAATAGATTTCCAATTGAAGAGACAAATAAATTCATATTTTCTTACAAATATTTTATCATTTATCTTAAGTATAAATGAGTGTAAAAATGTTTATTTTACTAGAAAAAATCTTAAAAAATAGGGATAATTAAAATTAAATGTTTTAATTTATTCAATGAATTAATAATTTAATTCAAATAACATTTCATGAAAATCAAACATGATTAGAATGAGATTGTGAAACAAATCATTAAAATGATCATAACATTGAAAATATAATTAATTAATGATTCAATTAATTTTATCAACTATAAATAAAAATAAAAAATTGAAAATAAAAAAATAGATAGTAAAAATTAATTAAATAAATCTTATAATATTAAATATTATAATGAAGTAATATAACCCATGGAAAAGAAATTGAGTTTTTAAATTCAATACCACTTTATGAATTTTGTGTCAAATTCCAATGTTTGAAATAATTAAAATTTAAACATATAATGGAATTAATTATAAATAATTCATCATATTACAAGTTAAAGGGGTAGTATATAAACTATATAATTTTAATCAAGTGCATAAAACTAAATTATTCCTCAATGAATGTAAATTGAGAGAAATACCTTAGATCATGCTTCCTTTTAGATGAACATTATTTATCATCATAAATATGGATTTTAAAATTGATATTAACTTATTTAAAATCCATATTAATATTTATAATATCATATATGATATTTTTATAATTTAATATGTCCTACTTTTTAGTTAATTTTCATTATTTTTTAAACCAAAAAAGTATATTCATAAGTAAATCTTATGTCCATTTATTAAAATGAAAGAAAAATACAAGGGAAGCGATGAGGTCAAACAAAGGGGATTTCACTAATATATCAGATAGAAAGTCAAAGATAATAAAAATATATGTCATCTCGATAATCAGAGTAATCAGTAGTGTCCTAATCAGATTGAGAATTACCTATATTAAAGATCTTAAGGATTTATTTATTTGCCTTTTTTAACAATTTAGAAGAGGATATAGTAAATGCAGTTTGAGTTTTGTTGCAATAATCCATCTATAGACTTCACTTTGAAGCAATGAGAATGAAACCCTATATGTTAGTTATATTGTTTGTTACCTTTAGGGGATATTATCATTAACCCCTTCAATATCCACCACAAAAATTATAATATGGTACAAAACCAAGCTATATGATGGTTTATTCCCACTATCACTCAGATTTTGGGCCACCTCAATTATAGGATTGTTGTCCTAAAGACACTGATCCTTAGTAGCTCTAAAACTAAGGCTACCCTAATATTCTTGGAAACATTCTACTTATTCTCGTACCAATGTTAGGTTAATCTCTAGCCCATATGTCTCATGTTCTATTAATGAGAACAGCTCCATGTCCATTTGTGGTGGACAAGGACTAAACTTCATTTTGTTCTCACCATGAGTAGATTTTCTATTTCCAATAGTGGTCACGTTATTATGGGTATCCTATTTCCCAATTTTATTCTTATATTTAGCTTCATGATGTCCCTTTAAAGGGAAAAAAGATCAATCCACATACCTGTGACATTTATCCTTAATGTGACAAATAATATGAAACTTAGATAAAAAATCATGAATTCTTTCCTATTCCACTTTTAAAGGGATATCATCATCTAGTGCTGCAAAAACAATATTTTGAATAAAATAAGAAATCAAGTTAGCATCCAAAAAGACCTATTAATATATCCAAATTTTGAAAACATAGTATGTCATGACCCGTCTCAGTGGGGCCCGAGCCGTAACTCCCCAAGCCCGCCTCCAAAAGGCCAGGGGCTGGTGACTAGCTCCGAGTAGGCATGCTAATAACATGGGAGGAATTGCCTATAACCTGTACACACACACACTAATCTCCAAGCCCATAAAGCTGAAAAGTAAAAACAACTAAACGGAAAAGATGCATGCATACACTAAAACCCAACTAAATGAGTACGGCAGGGAAGTAAGTTACAATAAAGTAAAACCCTGGGCTAAAAGTACAAGCCCATCAAAAGAAAGTCTGCTACAGGTCCAACCTGTAGAGAAAGGTACTGGGACTACAACCTATCGCCGAAGGAACGCACCTCGGCCCGTATGATCTCCCTAAGCACTAGCTGGTCCTGGTCCCCCTAGAATCCTGTCAAAGGCTCGCTCATCTGCACAAGACACAACATGTGCGGGCAAGGCCCGTGCAGGGGTGAGTATAACAATACCCAGTAGGACACCCCGAAAACCACAAAGGAAATACAAAAAATGAAAAATACCACAATGAAAGGTACAGTCATCTCTACACAGTATATGTCTATGGAAAATATAACAAGAATATCCAGATATACTCATACACATGCGACCATCGCGAAACCACCACTAAGATCCAACTATAAGATTCCACTAAGCATACCATCGGGAGAACACACTCCTAGGTCTGAAGAGAGAGACATGAATTACACGTTCTGGGAGAACACACTCCACAAATACCTTGGGAGAAAGATGCTCAGATGAGGATCACAGCCAAGTAATGGGGAGATTCCGAAAACTCAGTCTGATCTAATCTGATAAGTAGAGTATCGGCACCTGAGTAAAGATGGTCACGTCGATACTATGAACTCTACATAGGGTTCCATGAATAAATAGAGGATCCGGCTCTAAGTCTCACAGAGGGGATTCCAACAACTCTATTCAGGGAGTTTTGCTGAAGGGATCATACTCCTGTATAAGGGAATTGATACCAGAACCTTTAGGGGATTACCAAGGGTATGAACCCTAAGAACAAGTCCATGTCATAGAAGTCAAGTGGCTCAAGCCATGAAGAAAAAGTTACACGGTGTGTAGTATGGTTACACACCGTGTTCCTTGAACCTGGGTACTGCCCGTGTAAATGGCTGGTGTCTTTCATTCAAGCCATGCAAAACCAAACTACACGGCATATAGAAAAGTACACAATGTGTTCCTTGACCCCGGGTGCTACCCGTGTATCTGACCCGTGTCATTCGGCTCTTTGGATAGAAAACAACTACACGGCATGTAGAACAAATCACACGCCGTGTTCGAGCGCATGGACTCGCTCCGTGTACACTAGCCATGTGTTCGTACATGGTCTCTGCCCGTGTCTGTGTCATCTGCTCGTGTATCAGTACACGGGGTACCCCATGTATCTGGCCAAGTCTGGCCAGGGAGGGGTATACACGGCGTGTCCATGGTCGTGTACCCTGCCCGTGTTTGTGTACTCCCAGAGTACATGCCAGGTCATTCGCCGACGAACACACGCCAGGTAGCCCATACTACACGGTGTGTAGTTGGGAATTTTCCAGAAATTTCGTCTTCCTCCGTGTGCCTCGGATAACCCTCCGGATTTTGATCCAACCATCTTATCATCACGAAACGTCGGATTTGGGGTCTTACGGACTCTACGAAACCGATTCTGCTGGTTTCGGTCTCCCAATCGGTGTTGAAAACACATCCCGATCCCTCCGCATAAAAATGCCCGAAGAACGGGAACTTCTAAACCGCACTGATTCATCTGCCGCCATCGATGTCGCACCTCTGCTAGGTCGCCTTGACATTGGATCTTTGATTTCGGATCTTTGCGTCAACAAACGAATGCACAATGATCGATTTCCTCCAAGAACCTGTAGAACACAACGAAGAACGTGAGGGGGAAAACAAGAATCAATAAGAGGGGCGAACCTCGATCGTTGTTTGTGACGATCCGGATTTTCGCCGTTAGATTGAAAACCAAAACAATCTCTATAATCAAAGCCTCAAATCCCCGCATGAACCCGTCCCACAAGAACGACCGACACGCGGGCTAATCTGTTCATGGATTAGTCCGCGTTCGTCATGGAAATAAAAAATGGTGGAAAGAGAAATCAATAACAATCATCCTACCTGGATTTCACGGCGTTCGTTGGTGAAGATCCAGTCGCTGCGTTTCCGTCGCCACGTCGAGAGGTTTTCTCCAAAGCCTCCAGATCCGCCAAGGGTTTTCAGGGTTATGGGGTTTGTAACCCTAGACCATGGCACAAGACTCTATTTAAAGAGGAAAAAAGATATTTGGTGCACCCGATTTTAAAAAGATCTCACTGCAGAAACAATATTTAAATAAAAACAATTTTAAAAAAAAAATTATTACTGTTGCATCCAAAAAGAAGATTTCACCACCGACCTACGCCGGTTGATGCCAGGCCTCGCCTTTTGTAAAATCGTTGTTCTGAACGCAACGACACCCTCGTATTTCTGATCCGAGCACCCATTCGGGAGTTATTCCACTTTTTTAGGAAAACCTCGCGTGCACATAATTTAATTATTAAGTTAAATTCAAACATTTGTTTCGGGCTCACCGAGCCCCAGAACTGCACGCCGTCTCAGAGCCTGGTCTCGAAATAATTTCATATAATATTAAAATAATACATTGAAAAATTTGGGACATTACATCACACCCACCATAAGGATTTTACGTCCCCGAAAAGCCAAAACAAGGGCTACTCAAAAATGTGTTGGTACTGCACGCGAATCTGAGCCTCCCGCTCCCACATGCTCTCGTGGAGATTCTCATGATACCACCGGACGCGCACCAAGGGAATAGCTCACCCATGAAGGATCTTCTCCTACCGATACTAACTCTCCACTGGGTACTCAGCAAAGGTCTCTCCATCATCGATGTCCAGCTCGCCCTAGTCGATGACGTGCGATAGATCATGCACGTACCTCCGTAGCTGAGACACATGGAAGACATTGTGTACCCAGTCCATCAAAGGAGGTAGAGCCAAGAGATATGCCACCTCACTGACTCTACTCAAAATCTGAAAAAGGCCAACGAACCTCGGAGATAGATTTCCGCCTCGGCCAAATCTCTGCAATCCTCGTCGAGGTGAGACCCAAAGGAACACATGGTCTCCCTTCTCGAACTACAAAGGCCTCCGCCTCTGGTCGGCATAAGACTTTTGTCGACTCTGTACAGTCTTCATCTAGTCCAGGATGACCTGCACCTTCTCTGTAGTATCTATCACCATTTCTGGGCCCATGAGTGCTGAATCTCCTCAGTCAGTCCAGCAAAGTGGTGACCTACAAGGTCGCCCGTGTAGAGCCTTGAATGGTGCCATACCAATAGTGGAATGATAACTCTTATTATATGAAAATTCCACCAGTGGTATGTGATCCTCCCAGCTATGACCGAAGTCAAGTATTCATGCTCTTAGCATATCCTCTAGGACCTGGATGGTCCGCTCTGTCTGACCATCAGTCGGGGGATGAAACGCTGTGCTCAAGCGTAACTGAGTCCCAAAAGCTTCCTACAATCCCTTCCACAACAGGGATGTGAAACAAGCATCACGATCTGAGACAATCATAGGTGTTACTCCATGAATTCGAACTATCTCATGCATGTAGAGGCATCCCAAGATCTCTACAGAACTCTGCTCCCATATGGCTAGGAAGTCGGCCGCCTTGGTGAGTCGATCAACGATCACCCAGATGGCATCATGTCCCCTGGCCTTGTGTGGTAAACATGTCATGAATTCCATGGATATCCCATCCCACTTCCTCTCTGGCACCTCAAGGGGCTGAGTCAAACCTGCTAGAACCTGGTGCTCAGCCTTTACTTACTGACAAGCAAGGTATCGAGCAACAAACTCTTCCACACTCTTCTTCATCCCTGGCCACCAGAACTGACGTTAGAGGTACTGGTACATCTTTGACACACCTGGATGCTCCGCCAAAAGGGATTTATGGAACTACATCAGAACCTCCCCTCGCAACGTCACTGGTACAACCGTGCGCCCTATGAAAAGGAAAATGTGCTCCCCTCCTTCTGAAAATCCATCAACATCATCACCTGTGGATATCTGAGCACGTAGAGTCTCATAGCTAGAATCCACCTGTTGTGCTTACCTGACTCACTGTAAGAGTGGAGTGGTAACAACCATCAACTGATGGTATGCTCCCTCATCTCTATCCACGAAGGACAACTGCAAATAGGACAACTTCCTTGTCGCCTCATCCAGCAACTGCGAACTGGATTTCCTACTGAGAGCATTTTCCACCACGTTCCCCTTCCCAGGAGTATAAACAATCTCAAAGTCGTAATCCTAGAAGAACTCAAGCCATCGCCTCTATCTCAAATTCAGATCCTTCTGAGAAAAGATATATCTGAGACTCTTGTGATCAGAGTAGACGGTAAACAGTTCGCCCATCAGGTAGTTCCACCACATCTTAAATGCGAAGACTACTACTACCAACTCAATATCATGGGTCGCATAGTTCTTCTAATGTGGTTTCAACTGACATGAGTCATAGGCAATCATCTCTTGCCTCTTCATCAGGATAGACCCAAGCCTGTTTCCTGATGCGTCACAGAACACTATGTACTCAACACCCTCTTCCAGTAATCTCAAGATTGGGGCACTCGTTAAACACTGTCTCAACTGCTGGAAAGCCTGATGGTATCTCTTGGTCCATACGAAAGTTTGTCCCTTTCGGGTCAAAGCTATCATGGGTGCTGCAGTCATGGAGAAATCATGGATGAATCTCCGATAGTAGCCTTCCAACCCAAGGAAACACTGCACCTCCATCATGCTCCGAGGTGGCTCCCATGCTAGAACTGCCTCCACCTTTACTGGGTCCACTGCTACATCATCCGCTGAGATAAGGTGCCCTAGAAAGTGGACCCCATGTAAACAGAACAGACACTTAGAGAGTCTCCCATATAACTAGTGCTCTCAAAGTGTGTCCAGAAACATCCTTAGGTGTCTCACATGGTCCTTCTCGGACGCAGAGTACACAAGGATATCATTGATGAATACCACCACAAAACGGTATAAATAAGGCTGAATGATCCTATTCATGAGTCCCATGAAACTGCTAGGGCATTCGTTACGCCGAAGGGCATCACCAAGTACTCAAAATGACTGTAGCAACATCTGAAATTCGTCTTCGGTATATCCTCCACCCGTACTCACAACTGGTGATAGCTTGATCGTAGATAACCCTTTGAGAACCATCGTGCCCCTCTCAACTGGCCGAAGAGGTCAACGATCCTCAATAGTGGATACCAGTTCTTCACGGTCACCTGATTTAAGCATCGGTAATCCACACACAGCCTCAAGCTCTTGTCCTCCTTCTTGGAAAACAGCACTGGGGCTGCCCAGGGTGAAACATTGGGTCTTACAAATCCCTTCTTCTGTAAGTCGTCCAGCAACATCCACAGCTCATGAAGCTCTTCAAGAACCATCTGATAAGCTGATGTCGATATCGTGGTCGTCCCGGGTTGCAACTCAATGTAGAAATCTATCTCCCGATGGAGAGGTAGCCCGGGGACATCCTCTAGAAAGACATCCTCGTACTCAGCCACCACTGCTGGGAATCGGAATCACGTAACATCTGCCATGCCAAGGGTTGGTCTAGCCAACTGGTATGAAATCGGTTGTACCCTCTTATGCATGAGTCCATCCTTCACTTCCTGGGTATCTCTTTCACCGACAAAAGAGAACCTCATTCCATCACTACCGACACACCGCACCCTTCGCATAAAACAATCAATCTGGAAATGAACTGTGGATAACCAATCCATGACATGAATAAAATCATAAGGCCTCGACGCTACCCCCAAGAGGTTCCAACCAAAACTCTCACCTCCATTTTTCAGGTCACACTACCTTCAAAGGTGTGTGATCTCTGAATCTTCTCCAGTCGGTGTTTCTAAGCGTAAGGGTCGAGTCAACGGCTCAACTGGAATCTCAAGGTCTCGAACAAGATAAGTAGCCCGAAAGGAATGACTAGCACCTGTGTCTATCAATACAGAATCCAAAGTAGAAAAGACATAGATAGTACCTCTAATAATCCCAGGAGTACCTGGGTCATAAGCCTCTGCTGCCTGCAACTGTCCCTACCTATGTCCACCAGCTCCCTGAGCCTGGGGTGGACCTCCTGGGGGTGGTGGTGGTAAAGGGTCGAAACACCGACCACCTCCAGCTACTCTCCCAGCTCCTCTTCCATGTCTGTAGCCTTGCGAATCTACCTTCTCCACATGTTGCATCTACCTCAGTGGTCCATCCACTGCTCTCGTGGCTGTAGTACGGTAGGTCGGACAATCTCCAGGGAGATGTCCCCTACCGTCACATGAGTAACATCGCCACTCTCAAGGATGGCTGGATGCGCCCTGTGAACCCTGTATGGATGATCCCCTGTCTTGGGATCTCCTCTGGAAACGTCTCTCGTGCCTGGGTCCCTGACGTCGGCTCCCCGCTGCCGAGGTCTCTGCTCCTGCATGCACAATACTGACAACTGTCGGCTGTCCCTAATCCGCCAGGAAGCTCTCGACCACCAAATCCTACTCGAGCACCACAAAATATGTAGGAATTCTCATAGGGATGAGTCTAGCTCGCATATCCCTGCGCAATCCCAACTCAAAAGTATGAGCTCTGAAGTATTGATCTCTGACCATATCCATCGAGTACTGTGAGAGGTCGGTAAACCTCGATTAATAGTCAGCCACCATAATGGTTCCCTAGTAGAGCTGAAGAAGCTCTTATATACGTACTGCTCTCATGGTAACCAGTGAGAACTCCTCTCTGAAGAGATGCTCAAACTCCGACCATGAAATTGTCGCCTCGTCGTGATTCTGGATGATCAAACTCCACCATCGCCCTGTCAATCCCTGTAGATGGCTCGCTGCCAGAATCACCATCTGGTCTGCTGGTGTCCTGACCAAATGGAAGACTCTGGTCACTGTCTCAAGCAAGTCCGTTTCTACCTAAGGGTCAATCTCTCCTCGAAATATGAGGGGTCTCTATCTCTGAAACTCGTGGAGTGCGCTCAGCCTGCACTCCTCCTCCACTGGTACAACATGGGCTAGACACTGCTCCATAGGTGGCGGGATAACTGGCACGCCACCTGGTGGTAGAACTGGGGGATCTGGTCCCTATATCGAAGCTTCATCACTGAGGGGGTCATCCTCATGATCGAGCTGCTAGGTCCTAGCGGGTGCGCGTCGTGTAGGCATCTTGTTTAAGAAACATGATGTTTCACAATCAGTGAGTATATCTGGATTGCTGACTCAAAAAGGATATGGAAACCACATCCCATTCCTATATGATGCATGTACCATTATTGTTCCCCATGCAACTAGTGTTTTCTTGTTCTGAGTCGAAAAGAAAGTTATTAGAGTCCTTGTGTATGGATACGTTGTCTGTCGCCCCAACACTAGGGTCCCTGGCTTGAGATCCGAACTCAAAACACTTAACATTGTTTCCCCAAACCAACTCACAGACTCTATGTCCTAATGTAGAACCGACCACCTCTGATACCACTCTGTCACAACCCATCCCAGTGGGGCCTGATCCGCAACTCCCCAAGCCCACCTCCAATTGGCCAGGGGCTGGTGACTAGCACCAAGTAGGCATGCTACTAACATGGGAGGAATTGCCTATAACCTGTACACATGCACACACATCTCTAAGCCCACAAAGATGATAAGTAAAAACAACTAAAAGGAAAAGATGCATGTATGCACTAAAACCCAACCAATAGAGTACGACAGGGAAGTATGTTACAATAATTTAAAACCCTGGGCCAAAAGTATAATCCCACCAAAAGAAAGTCTGCAACAAGTCCAACCGGTAGAGAAAGGTACTGGGACTGCAACCCATCACCGAAGGAACGCACCTCATCCCGTCTGATCTCACTGAGCATCGTCTGGTCCTGGTCTACCTAGAATCCTGTCAAAGGCTCTCTCATCTACACAAGACACGACACGTGCGGGAAAATCCCGTGCATGGGTGAGTATAACAATACCCAGTAGGACACCCCAAAAACCACAAAGGAAATACAACAAAGGAAAAATACCATGAAGAAAGGTACAGTAAGCTCTACACAGTATATGTCTACGGAACATATAACAAGAATATCCAGATATACTCATACACATGTGACTATCACGAAACCACCACTAAGACCCAACTCGATGATTCCACTAAGCATACCATCAAGAGAACACACTCCTAGGTCTGAAGAGAGAGACACGAAGTACTTGTTCCGGGAGGACACACTCCACAAGTACCTAGGGAGAAAAATGCTCAGATGAGGATCACAGTTAAGTCATGTGGTGATTCCAATAGCTCAGTCTGAGCTAATTCGCTATACAGAGGATTGGTGCCCGGGTAAATTTGGTCACGTCAATACCAAGAACTGTACCTAGGGTTCCAGGAATGAATAGAGGATCTGGCTCTATGTCTCACAGAGGGGATTCCAACAACTCTATTTAGGGAGTTCTGCTGAAGGGATCATACTCCTGTATAAAGGAATTGATACCAGAACCTTCAGGGGATTACCAAGGGTACAAACCCTAAGAACTAGTCCAAGTCGCAGAAGGCAAGTGGCTCAAGCCATAAAGAAAAAGTTACACGGTGTGTAGTATGGTTACACGACGTGTTCCTTGACCCTGGGTACTGCCCGTGTAAATGGCTCGTGTCCTTCGTTCAAGCCACGCAATACCAAACTACATGGCGTGTAGAAAAGTACACGTTATGTTCCTTGACCCCAGGTGCTGCACGTGTTACCGGCCCGTGTCATTCGGCTTGTCGGAAGGAAAACAACTACACAGTGTGTAGAAGAAATCACATGCCATGTTCGAACACCTGGGCTCACTCCATGTACGCTGACCATGTGCCCGTACACGGTCTCTGCCCGTGTCCGTGTCGCCTGCCCGTGTACCAGTACACGGGGTACCTCGTGTATTTGGCCGGGTCTGGCCGGGGAGGGGTATACACGGCGTGTCCATGGCTGTGTACCCTGCCCCTGTCTGTGTACTCCCGGAGTACACGCTAGGTCGTTTGCTGACGAACACATGCTGTGTAGCCAATAGTACACGACGTGTAGTCGAGAATTTTCCAGAACTTTCGTCTTCCTCCGTGCACCTCGGTTAACCCTCTGGATTTTGATCCAACTGTTTGATCATACTGCAACTTCGGATTTGGGGTTGTCCCGCCCCTATGAAACTGATTCTGCCGGTTTTGGGCTTCTAATCAGTGTTGAAAATGCATCCCAATCCATCTGCATGAAAACGCCTGAAGAACGGGAACATCCAAATATCACTAATTCATCTGCTATCGTCACTGTCGCACCTCTGCTAGGTCACCTTGACATTGGATCATTGATTTCGGATCGTTGCATCAGTAAACAAATATGAAATGATCGATTTCCTCCAAGGACGCATAGAACGCAACAAAGAATGCGAGGGGGGAAAACAAGAATCAACAAGAGGGGAGAACCTCGATCATTTCGTGACGATCCGGGTTTTCCACCGTTAGATTGAAAACCAAAACAGTCTCTAGAATCAAACCTCAAATCCCCGCATGAACCCGTCCCACTAGAACGATCGACTCGCTAGCTAATCTGTTCGTAGATTACTCCGTGTTCATCGTGGAAATCAAAAACTGGGGAAAAGAGAAATTAATAACAATCAACCAACCTGGATTTCACGGCATTCGTTGGCGAAGATCTGGTCGCCGCATCGCCGTCACCGCGTCGGGAGGTTTTCTCCAGAGCCTCCAGAGCCGCCAAGGGTTTTCAGGGTTATGGGTTTGAAACCCTGGACCCTAGAGAAAGCTTCTAATTAAAGAGGACAAAACATATTTGGATCAGTAGATTTTAAAAAGATCTCGCTCCAGAAACAAGATTTTGAATAAAATATTTTTTAAAAAAATATTATGTTATTGTTGCGTCCAAAAACCAGATTTCACCACCGACCTGCACTGGACGATGTCAGGCCCCGCCTTAGGTAAAATCGATGTTCTGAACGCAACGGTGCCCTCATATTTCTGATCCGAGCACCCGATCGAGAGTTATTCAACTTTTTCAGGAAAACCCAACACGCACGTAATTTAATTGTTAAATTAAATTCAAACATTTTTCCGGGCTCACCGGGCCCCGGAACTACATGCCGTCTCAGAGCCTGGTCTCGATATAATTCCCATATAATATTAAAATAATACATGGAAAATCCATGACATTACATAGTATTTATATCAATTTAGATCAGAATACCCATGTAAATAATACATTTAAAATGATCGTAGGATGTTAGAAGATCCAAATTGGAATAATAATATTGATTAAAATTTGATATTTAGTGTTTTTATGTCAAAATTATTTAATTGAGAATCCCAGTCCTGAAATTACATATTAACTGGTATAAAAGTAATTGATTTGATGCCCGTAATCCCTTCACTTGAGATCATCTAAGGAAAAAATGACATGATAGTAACCCCGACACATTGGGACACATCTCCAATCATTAAAAATCCATATATAGTAAAACATACAAATTAAATCATTACATTTCCATAACCTTTATTTATTGATATGATCCATTCGAGAAATGACTAGGTGATTACAGATTTTGAATCTCTCTATAATCACAACTCTATTTCCAATCATGTGGGATGTGTTGCCTTTCACTATTATTCACTCTAGAACAACATCATTAACATGCATAAGAAACCATATATCTGAGTTATGCTCATTTTTTACATAACCAAATTGATACCTCTATCCAGTTTTCAGTGAGTATTATTAATCAGCAGTATTACAAGGATTACTTGCTTCTTCCAGAAATGAAAATTAAGATAGAAAATTAATATCATCACACATCAGCACTAAAACTATTATAGATATAGAATCTTTACCCACTAAATATCAGCCATTTCTCATAAATTAATCCACTTTAGTAGACTCGGAATAGTGAATCGCACCAACCTCACCCCCCAAATACATTATCAGATGAGGGATGTTTGTATCTATCACTGTAATTTATCAAGTTCTGTATTGATCTGTAGAAACATTATCGATTCTCCACATATAGGGATAAAAAATATACATTGTTATAGATCAAGGAAAATCATCCGAAAATCATGGAGATCCAGTCACCTCAAGCGAGGAATCTAATCCGGGTTACTCAGAAAGGCTACTTCTATCCCTCTAGTCGATCTTCTGATGAATCAATCCTTGTCCAAGCCCAATACATAGATGATCCCATTGACACATGCATATGAAAAAGAATATTTGGTAACATCATACGAAAATTGAATTGATAAACATTCGTTGACACCATGGTAGAGCTCCCACCTTCACCTACATCACACCCCCATTCATTATTATTTTCATTACTATGGGTGTTAATTCCTATGTTTTCTCACCCATGTTTTTTCATGAAGGATTATGTTATTATGAAACTTATATAGTGCCATTATCCCCCCAAAAAATAATTATTATATTATTAAGATACTTATTCATCAATTATACTTTTAAAACAAATCATGAAATATTGTATTGAAAAATGTGGTATATTAAGATCATGGAGAAGGAAGGCCATACATACACAAAGGAAGCATTTTTAGTTTTTAATGATCAATATGAAAATCAGATATGTAGTATATTATTTTTTAATCATGATAATAATAAAATAAATACTATATTATTTTTTTTATATACTGATATATATCATCCATGTCTTTTGGTCATGAAATGTGAGTCCCAACGCTTCAAGAAGGAGGTAGTCCAAATGTACAAGAATGACATTATTTCTTGTAAATATTAGAAGGAAAGTGATATATTGTAATTTTTTAATGATAAATATGTAATTAAAATTATAATTATTTAATTTATATCACATTTATTAATTAAATATATCCTTATCACCTTTCATGTAAATAGTTAGTGAAACATACCACTTTGATTCGCAAGTTGGTAATACCCCAAACACATGAGCAACGTTATCATATCCCCTACATAATGAAATGTAAAAATGATTACATCATATAATAAATAAATATTTATAATTATTATATAAATATAATATATAATTTATATCCATTATCATAACCAACAGTGAGAGGTGGTATTAGAAAAATGACTGACATAATTATGTGAGGTGGTTGTCTTCTGTACACATAAATGATAATTTCCCAAACCATTTGATAAAATTGGATATGGTTTTAGGTAATGAAATTCTTGTAAAATATATATATATATAAATATATTTATGGATGGTACAAATTTTATTATATTATCATGGAATAAGAATAACTAAATTTTGGTGTCTGAATAAATAAAATATATATGCTCATTGAAGAACGTTACGTATTCTTAAAGTGTCGTTACGTTTACCAAAAAGTCCCTTCTCATTTTGGTTTCGAACCAAACCTAGGATTCTAGGATTATCATAGGGGTGTTTTGAATTAATTTTGGAATGATTTTTTTTTATGAAACAAAATATTTTTTAGGTTTTATAAGGAGAGGAGAGTGGGTGGCCATCTACATGTAATCGGAATGGCACAATTATAATTTTTTAAAATATTTAGTTATTAGAGTGTTTTTATGTTTTTAAAAGATTAAAAATTGAGATATTATAAAATGAATCATATATGAGGTCAAAATATTGTTATTCAATGGGTTTTGGATATTTTTTTATGATAATTTAACCCTAAAATTATAAGTTTAATTTCCTTATAAATAAATTTTTACCTTAACTTCAATAATTAATATTTATTGTTATAACTTTTAATTTTGGTAAAAAAAATAAATTTTATATTATAAAATGTTATATATTATGATTATTGTCAATATTTATTCCATTTAAAATATTAAAATCATATATGTAGAAATTTAAATTTAAATTTGATCTCATTTTAATGATGAAAAAACATGTATTTAAAGAGAATATGTTCAAAAGATTACTATGCTTTTTTATCAAACTTCAATATGAAATGAATAAAATTAACAGAAATGGGTTACATGATATAAAAGATAACTAAATTTACTTTAAAACAAATTATAAGTATAATTTAACATTATAATAATTTAAATGAAGATGTAGTTATGAATTAAAAATCTATATTTTCATTATGTATAAAAAATAAAATATTTTAGAAAAATTTAAAAAACACACCCTAACATATCATTGAAATTTTGATTTAAAAAATAAATACTTTTTTTCTAAAATTGTTATAAAAGTGTTAAAAAATAATTTAAATTAATCAGAAGCGTTTGAATAATGCAGATTTTAGAAAAATACAGTGGTTAATTTTTTGGTTTTAAATTAATATTATTTTATTAATTATCAATTTATAACTACTAAAAATGTATAAACTATATATTTTCAAAATATATTTGACACTACACATAGCCTCCATTCCAAATTCTAGGTTATATATTAAATTATAATGCTAGTATGATATTATTGATCTGTAAAACATGGTATTTCCTATAACATAAGAAATACAGGAAACCTTTTATTGAATGTAGTGAAATATAAACTATGTGTTGTGTGTAATTCATGATAATGAATGGAAATAATTTATTTAGAGAAAAATATATTTTAATGTCCAAGGGTTTTATATTTTATACTAATCTTGTGTGTGTGTCATATGCATTATTGAATTCAACGTTCTTCATTTAGAACATCGGGGAGTTCAATTATCCCCACCATAAATAAATTGCATCATTATAATTTATACATTATCTTATCATTAAAGGGTTTTACAATTGGAAATACCATTACTAAAATCCCACATTCATATAGGGTAATTAAAATAACTTCTTAATAATAGTAAATGGAAGTATGAAGGTCATATGTAATATCACATAACTATTTTTATATATAGGAGAACATTGAAGGTATGTGAATATATAAACAAGGAAAAAAATTAAATAGCTATTTATAGTGATTGAGCACATTGGTAAAAATAAATTTAATGATCGATGAAATGTTAATGGCCACAAATCTATAAATTAGGGATGATTTAAAACACCACATAGTTCAATGGATACTAATTTATCCTGATTATTTGTTATTTGATGTCATTTTTCTAATGATGAGGAATTATTTTAATTTATATGAATATATGGAATCAAACTTACATGATATGTTTATATTTAATAAGAATAGTTTCATCATTTTTTTCTTTGAAAAATTTCTAATTCAACCCTAGACTCATGAAATTAATACCCAAAGAATAATCTTTATGTTTGGTACACTGAAATCCGCCATTAATGGATCAAAAGATCTATAAAATAGTGACAAGACTTTCCCTATGTATCAATGTATTTTTAAAAACCAATATGGTTATGATAAGTTACCTAATTTAATAAAATAATACTTAAACATCAAAGGAAACATTATTGGTTTATAATTAATATTTATTTCTCAATTTGATAGACTAAAAACAAGGAAATATTAACTATGACATATTATAGGCTAATTGTAGAAACTATTACATTATTATCCTTCAGTCATGGGTTCAATACCAATGTCCGGGATGAACACATATTGCTTTCACCCAACATGATTGTTTTTATATTTATATATCAATATTATTGTAATTACAATACATTTCCACAAAATAATATTATAGGAATCCTTGAAATTTAATTAATCATTAAATCACATTCTTAATGTGTTTTTTAAAATTAAATTTTCTACTTTATGTAAAAAAATTATTTCATTTTTTTTACAATGTAAATAATGATCAAATTTTCTTTTCAGACTATCAATACCTTTAATCATATGTCTATTAAATTTTTAAGTCATTATACCTAAATTAAAATTATCACTAAAATTTTTCCATTCAATAAATTTCTCCTAAAATATCTTTAATCTTGGTTGACTCCAATCACAAAAATCATAAAATATATATATAGTGTTGCATTTGTGATAAAAATTATACCCGTTAACCCACTTTGGTATTCATAACTATTATGCTAGTAATGAAATATATTGTTCTAAAATTTTACCCAATCCTTATATGTTTTATGATTCTTATACTGAAATTCCATTAGTAAAAATATTTCTATATTTAAATTATTGAATCATATTAAATAAATACTCCAAATGTTTTATTTCCAAATAGGTCCTTCCTTGGTATTGGTTTTATCATTTAGAAGAGGAAATTCAATTAGATAATTCCTAGGTTATCAATATTAATGAGAATTAACTAAAAATGGATACCGAGGTTGAAATTTATTAACTTATTTTATACTATTTATTTTTTACTACAAATTCATTTAATTATGAACCTCTTTTCCACACATAAAAAATTTCTTTACTCCTTCAAGGAACATTCCTAGGTTCCTATTTCCATATTTCTCACATTATGGAAATTGATCCTTCTTTCTTCATGATCTCCATCTGTCAGGTTCTTTGAAATATTCATCCTTATAATCATTAGTGAGTCTTAGATTTGGTTTATTTGTTGGATTTTAGTCATATTTCAATATAATTGATTAGTAATAATCATGATATTTTTCACTCCTAGAGTCACCCTATTTGGTTTCTCATTTCCAACACATTGTCCGTCATGTTCAAAGATAACAAGATTCCTTTGGGTTCTAGCCACTGACTAAAACCAAAAAAATAGTGTTATAAATAATAATCATGTTTTGAAAACTATACACTCATTTATAGGACACTTAAATAAAACAACCCCTATTTTTAATCAAACACATTATATTTTTAACATATTTCATCAATTTTCGATCAATTTGAACCCTTTATATATGTTTTTATACAAAATTTGATTTATACAAAGAATAACCCCAAGGAATGAAAAACTGGGTGTGCAGGAAGGCTCGTTGTCATGAACTAGATGACGATTGGGTTAATCTTAATGCACCTTTTTATACTTATTACCCCTAGGTACCTTTATGCTTGAACCATGTCCACATGTAGTATCCTGGTAAGAAAATATATCGTGGAAAGGCCACATAATATCTTCCATACTAAAATTTTGTGATGTTATTATATATTTATCCTCAATTTATATCATAAGGTTATATTCCCTAAAACATTTTCCATAAATCTTGATCTCATGGTATATACTAAAATTTATATGATAACAACTATAGTGATGCCAACCATAGTATCCCAGATTCGGTGCCAACTTTATTACATTTCCATAAGATATAGTCAATCTTATTCCAAAAGAGAAAAATTCTTCTTACACATGGAAAAATAGACATATACGTGACTCATATATTACTTTTGAATTAAAAAAATTCAATTTTTATTCAAGAATATCATTATTATATATTGAGTATACTTTTATATCAAATATATTACACTTCATGGATTCTTGAGAAAAAAAATAAAGGACATATCAAATGCTATTTAAGTGGTAAGTATAACAAAATATATCATGATACCTACTCATAAAAAAAGAGGATATGAATATATGGCCCACCAATGACTTGATGTAAAAATAATTTCTTATATATCTTATAATAATTTTAAAGCATTATCAATATCCCATATTAAAAATAGTTGTGTTAAGAAAAATATATCTATTTATTAATATATCCCTTGTTAAAAATTCCCTTCAATGTAGAACACAATATCTATAAATGATATATAGTTTATGTAATAAATATATCCATGATATGAAATTATGAAATTTATTGGAAATTTAATGTTTGGAGATCGTTAGAAAGTTAAAATTTTAAGATAATTTTATTCACTACAAAATATTCATGGAAGTGAATTTAAATAATTTCCTTGAAAAATTTGATAATACAACTTCTAGAGGAAGAATAATATTGATATTAAAACAACATATACACAATTGAGTAAGAATAATGTGTTTGTATCACTAATGGGTAACAATACCAATTGAGGATCTTTAATAAAATTCTTTTGTATGATTTTTTTTAAATCAATTTTGAAAAATAAATAATTTTGAAATTTTGATCTTCATATAATTCTGAATGTACCTGATCTTAAACATCACATATTCTAGGGTCGTCTGACCTAGAATTACAATTCATGGATCTTTTCAGTTTAGTGTTTTATGGAATTTGTAAAAACTCATTCAATGTAATCCCATGCATTACATGTGGACACTTATACTTAGTATCCATTTTTAGCCAAAGAAAGCATGTCAAAAAAAATCATGTTTAATTTTAATTATATTATAATTAAAATATATTCCTCATCCCTATCCATAATCATCGATTAACCCTATGAAAAAACAGTTTACAACTTCGGATGAGAAAAGAAACCCATAGTAATTGACATAAAAAGGAAGAAACCCAACAGTCTAGTGAAATACATGAAAACAGATTTATTGTTATTTGATTAAATGAAACAAATAATTTTCACATGAATGAAACACATATGTATTTCTAAGAGAAAAAAATTACAACAAATAACAATGAAATTAAAATTATTTTAGGTGAAATAGTGTATGATATATATAGAACCATTTCAAAACACATTCAGTTAGAATAACCATATGGATAACATACGATATTATTATTACCAAATTAACTGGATATTTATAATGGGGAAGACCCTTTATATATGTTATATCCCTCTCACCCGTGAGCTATAATGGTGATCATCCCTTGGTATATGATATATCATTCTCACCCATGATTAAATAACGATGATCAAACATTTATATAAGATATATAGGGCTCACACATGAGTAGTGATGGGGATCAAACCTTTGTATAAGATTTATCGAACACAACCATTTCAAATAATTCTCAAGTACCATTTCATTAATAAAACATATTCAACACAAAACCCTTTTGAAAAACTTTTTACTACCATATGAAAACACCATCTTATAAAAATAACATTTTAATTTAACTACCCATTTTCAATTAAAAAATACATAAAAATGAAAATAAATATTTTCATTTTAGAAAACAATTATCCATGCAAAGGAGGATATTCATCTAATTGAGAAATTTGATATCACTATGTATATTATTAATAGAACATTCATTTTTAAAATGTGTCAAAATGTTCTATATAAAACCCATTAAAATATTCTATTTAGAAATAATTAAATGAAATTAAAAATATAAAAAGAAAATTAATTTATAATCCATTTATATCCATAGAAATAAATATGTAAAATAATATAAAGAATATTGACATTGATAAAAAAAATGGGATAATTAAATATATAAACATCCATGGTTTCCCATACCACTATGAACATTTAAATATTAATCCCCACAAAATAATAAAATTTAAAAAACATAAAATTACCTCATCATAAATAAATTAATGAAATGATAGGTAAAAGGGACATTAAATAAAGATAATAAAATAAAGTGGGTTTATAATATCAAACTATTCCTTTATGAAAGAAGATTTAGATGAAGTCCCTTACCATAAGTCTGATTTATCAGGTATATTGTTTATCATTCTGAATAATAAACATAAGTTAATTTTTTTTCTTTCATGAGAAATGTTCTATTTATTATTATTCTTCATATAATGTTATATCAATTACTTGGTTATTTACATTCAAATGGGAAATTTCGATGATATTCATTATGTGATTCCAAAATGAATCTGCTGTGATATATACAATCAATATTGTCATAAGTCCATCATCTCAATAATAATATTAACAACATGTAAATTATATTTATATTCCAATTTTACTTTTATATCATACAATTACGTATGGTTATCAAAAATTAACTATGTTATAATCTTGATGATTGTAGTCTGTACATATGCCTGAGTAACGTTTCCATCTTTCAATGATCATTATGGAAAGTGGGTAAGTATTTTTTAACATTACATAATTTAATAATACAATTTATGTAATATTAATCATTTCAATGAACTTATATATATCATCTATGTTTTCTAGTGATGAAAAATGAATGACGTCACTTTTTGGAGGTGATAGTTCAGAAGTACGCAAAAAAGATGTTATCAATTTAATCTTCAAAGAAAGGTAAAAATGTAAATGATATATTTGTCTCCAATAATAATAATTTTGTCATGAATATCATATATAAAGAATAAAACCATTATTAAAACCTTTATTGAGATATTTTTATGGAAAAAAGTATATCAATTCGTGGAGGTGATAGTTCACACGTATGCACAATAAATTAATTATTTTTCCATTTGATGGAACTGGAGATAGATTTAGATTATTAAATTAAAATAATAACATATTGTTATAATTATTATATAAGAGTTATTATTTCATAATGGTTGATTAATATTTGATAGAAGTTGAATAATAAATAATAAATAAACACATAATTAAAAAAGAAACATCTTCCTTGGATTATCTCTCTTGATTATCAACCTAACACTTCTATAAGGGTGTTGTGCCAAAAATAAGTATTTTTTAATGAGGGGAGGGACTATATGAAGGTATTTTATAATAAATTTTCATATCAAAACTAGGGTTTAACTGTGAAGAACTGTTAATAATTTGTTCCCTTTCATAAGAGAGGGGATGGGCACACTTGAATTCTTCAAATTATTAAATTAAATTACAATAATATTTAATTATAAATGTCTGAAAATTTATTAATTCAGAATATAGGATGATTATGTGTCGAAATAAATTAATCAAATAAAAATTAGACAAGTATTTATTATTTTTATAATCCTTATCTTTTCATTTTACCCCATATTTTACCCTTTTAACTATTAACCTATTATCATGTAATTGACACATTGAGGGTTAATAAATTTACTATAACATGAAAAAAGAAAAATAAAGGAGTTATTTATGACATTTTATGACATATCCCAATTAGGTGGATGAATTTTATATTTTTAGAAATTTTATATCATTTAAAAAAGTATTTTATTTTTTAAAATACCATTTGTGTCATTTTTGAGATTATTTGTTTCATGTATGTTTGTAATTATAAAAAATACATGATATATTTGAAAAATATATTTTAATACATCAATAAAATGTCATATTCATCCATAAAAACCATATATGAAATTAATTATATAATATATTTTTTATTTTAATATTTTTCATATCATTTATTTGACATTTACATTAATTAAACAATTATTACATCACCATTGTAAAAGAATTTAATTCTATAATTTATTCACTAAAAATTTAAAAAAAATAATGATAAATTTAAAACATTAATCATTAAGAAAACTTTTTATATTCAAATTTATCTTCTTGTATAACCTTGTATTAAATTTATTCCACTCATTAAAAGAAATTTATGAAAAAATTTACTGGTCTTTAGTAAAAATTATATAAAAAGCTTAAATTATTCTAAGTGGTAACATGTGTACATAAAATAGTACCAAAAAATATTTTGGTAGAAAATAAATCATATAATTAAATTTGGAAAATATTTTGGGTAATTTTATGATATTTAAAATATTGTATTTACACTAAATCACTCTATTTACCATTAACTATGACAATAAACAAATTACTAAAGTTACTATTCATTGTGTAAAAAAACCTAAATATTTACATAATTTAGACTGTATGATTCCAAATGTGGAATCAATTTTTAAAAATTGAAAACATATAAATTTTAGGAATTAATTAATATTTAAACCCATTGAAGGAATGAGGAAACATGTTTTAAAGTAAAATATATACAAAAGTTCACTATGTTTTTATATTCAATTTCAATATGAAACTAATTCTAGTGATCAAAATTAGATTATATGGTATTTTTTTATTATAATTTAAAACCATCATAAAATATAATTTAACAATAAAAATAAATTTTATGAAAAAAGTGTTTTTCAATTTTAAGGCATTAATTTATGTACTATTCATCAAAACATGAAGCTTTTCAGAAAAATAAAAAAAATCATCTTATGTACGTTTTGATTCCCTGATTCCCAATATGATGTTTATTTTTTGAAGTAGAATATATATATAAGTTTCAAAAAAATTATATTTAAAATGATTGGTCCATCAAAAGGTGGAATAATTTACATTTTTTAAAAACACTTCTTTTATGTGTAAAATTGGATTTGTTCTTATATCAGGTCTATAAAACACCAAAAATGAATTTTAAAAATAATAATAACTATATTATATTTTTTTCGTTAATATAATAAAAACTATGTATTTTTTTAATTTATTCATATGAAACACAACACACCACATTTAAATAGTTTTTTCGGAAAAAATAAATTCTTTTATTTTAAAATAGTATTTAAATTTATTTCTAATTAATTTTTAAAATAATTAATTATATATACAATTCTATGACATATTTCCATAATTCAATAAATAATATTCACTACCTCTATTTTAACTAGTGTATTATTCTATTAACATTTAAATATTTAACTATTATTTTTTTCCTTTCGAGTAGACGTGGTGTGTCATGTGTACTATTGAACAGAGTCTTTCATTATAAAAAAATCGAGGTGTTACATTCTCCCCCTACCGTTAATAAATTTCATCCTTCAAATTGGAACTCAAGAATGAAAAAGGGTTTTTCTTTTAAAATATCTTTCTTCATATCCCACATCGGAATAAAATTGTAATAAGACTTCCACATTAAAATAATTAGAGGGATTTACGAAGGTCTCTTGAGATAACACATACAATGGATCCATGTTTGAAAAAATAGACCAATAAGTGAAAAAAAATTATCAAATTCAGATGGATATTGTTAGGTAACATGGCCATGAGAACGCTAAAAACCAAAAAAACATAAATATGTGATGAATTAAAAAGGTCATTGATTTCTAAGTAAGAAAAGAAAACTGATAACATTTTTTTCAAAATTATTTTCATATATTTGATGAATTCCTTTACTATCTAAGAACATAAAAAATATAAATAAAATATTTCTATTTTAAGAGAACTATTTCAAACACATAACGTTACTATAATTATAGTGTAAATACCTAAAATACCATAATAATCAAATATTATATAAACCCTAATGCTTATCAATACCTTAAAACTAATGCTCAAACGGTAATGAATACTTCTTATTAAAATTATCCTTAAATAAAAATAAACCAAATAAAATATTTCCTAAAAAATCCTTAATCACTTTTGATCACCTCACTAAAAATATGAGGTGTTTTTAAAACCTTGAACATATGGTTAGCCTTTTAAAAATATCAGGCTCTCTATGGATAGCATCACATCACTAGATGTCCCAACATCAAATGTAATTATAGGAAAAGATTTTACAAGTCCTTTTTGTTTTTGATCATATGATTTCTACCCTGACTAACTTTATTCGAACACATATTCACATAATTTCCCAACAAATTATAGCTAAATCATCTTAATATAGACTATCTAATTTTAATCTCATTGTTAGACTTTTCTGGACTCCTTTCCTTACATTCACAAACATTGTGGCCAAAAATAAAACATATGGAACACTTTCTAAATCCAAACATACATTCCACAAAATGTATTTTACCACTCTTGTAACATTTTTAATGGTTACCACAAAAAATATTAGTTGTATTCTTATTCATTCCCTACCACCTTAACCACATCTTATTCTTATCACATCCTTGTAAATAAGTGTACTCAAAGTACATTTTAAATGTATCATCATAATGAAAAAAAATTTCATAAAATTTAAATACTTTAGAGGCTCCTACACATCATATACTTGGTTTGAATCTCGATAAAAATATATTAATTTCACTGAAAATGTCTCGAATAAAATTTGAAATATACCTATCCAATTATGCGAAGTTTATATCATACGCAGAAACTAAATCTTCATACTGTTTCATTAATTAAAATATTTTTGTCTCCATCTTATAATGAACAACCTTAAGGAAATATTTATCAAGGAAAATATCATTAAATGTTTCGCTTTTAATGGAATAAAAAACATTTTTCTCTCTAGTATTTGTAACCAATGACAACCATCGATTAACATCACCTTCAAAATGATATATGCCAAGATTTACCTTTTGATGTTCCAAAACATCGCACAACTTCAAATATATTCTCGATGTAATTGATCCATCCTTTTTCTTCCACTAGGTCAATTGGTATATTTAATTATGGGGTATTATTCTAAATAATTTTTTTATAAATGATGTATTCCTCTATGGTTATTCTGTCCAATATCATTCATGGATTCCACCCAAATTTATAGACTCTATGAACTAAGCCATTATAGTATCAAACTATTCAGTTATGATTCCAACCATCAGATGATACAAATTTGGATAGTTTTCTTCCTCTCAATTACATCACATTATACCTTTATATTTCTTATGGAGAAACCCATTCTGAAAAAATATACTTTCGATGATGATGAAATGTAACATTAAAATGATAAATCATTTCCACTTAACCTAAATATAAAATCTTCTATGTTCATGTTATTAGCACTATCTGAATATATAATGATTTCAAAACCATCCATTGATACAAAATATAAGTACATGTCCATAAAAATTACATATTCTTATCTTTTTTGAACTATAATTCAAATTTGAAGATTTTTTCAATTTACAAATTTAGAGAATAAGGAAAAACTCTTACAAATTAAACTCATACATTAACAGTGGAAACTAATACTCATTATCACATTTTAACTAAATAAATCATTATGAAATAAAATATGGTTTCATTCCATTATTTCTCAATTCTCATATTCTTTGCATCCTCTTCCATACTCATCCTTTAACATTGTGAAAAAAAATTAGAATATGGGATGAGTACAAAAAGATCATTAAGAGACCACAAAAAGAAATAAAAGCATCATTCTATTTATGTACAAGATAAGTTATTTATTTCTCTTTTAGATAATTAAAAAATCACATGAATAACACAAATTTGTTTTTCATAATGGAAAACATTAAAATAAATAGAATTAAATTAAAAATATTTTTGGTGACATAGAGCATCATATGGATGAAACCCTCACAAAATCAATTAAATTGGAATAAAAATATAATGATCATAAAATATTATTATTTATTAATGAATTAGGGATCCATAATTGTGATCATTCTTCATATAAGATATATCATTCTCAACTATTTTCTATAATATGGTCATCTGTTCATATAAACTCTGAAGAGCTCACACTTGATCAATAATGGTAATCAATACTTCATATAAGATATATATGGCTCACTCATAATCTATAATGGGGATAAAACCATAGTATAAGGTATATCAAGCTCACTCGTTTTATATAATTATCATGTAAAATTTTATAAATAAAAACATTTATGAAAAAACCCTGTTGAAAAAATATTTTAATCCTATTTGAAATAACTTTAGTATAAAAATATTATTTTAGTTTAAAAACAGTTTTTTAATTTGTTATCATTATCTACATTATGAATAGAATATTACTTTTTGTCCTTTTTCAAAATGTTCCATATATAACATGTATAAATATTACTCATAAAAAACATAGACTAAAATTGAAAATATACATAACATTTGATTTATAATACTTTTATATGTATATAAATTAGTAGGTAAAATAATATTAAGAATATTTACATGGAGAAAAAGATGTTATTGATAATTTTATAAAAATTAAAGTTGTCCCATAAAACTTTAAAAATGTAAATAACAATACCTATAAAAGAATAAAATTTAATAAAACATTGAAAAACATAATAATTAAAAAAATTAATGCATGATAGGTAAACAGGACAATATATAATCATAATAAAATAATGTGGGTGTATAACATCATTTTATGCTTCAATGAAAGGATATTGAGATAATGTCCCTTAGCTTAAGTTTTATTTCTCACATATGTTATATGTCATCCATAATAATAAACAATGGTTATATTATAAATTTTTAGGGAACCTTTTTAATTTTTATTATTCCTTTCATATCATGGTATAAAAATTAAATAATTATTTAAGTCCACATTGGACTCCATGATGATATTCGGTACATGAGTCCAAAATTACTTTGGTATAATGTATATAGTCAAAGTGGTCAAAACTACATCTTCTCTAGAATAATATTCATGACATGTTGGTCATATTTATACATTAATTACACTTTAAAATAACACAATTATTTATGGCTATAAAAATGAACAATGTTATTTTCATAAAGATGGTAGGTCATACAAACGCATGAGTAACGTTTCAATTTTACAATGATAAATATGGAAAGAGGGTAACAATTATTTTAACTATTTAGAATGATTATAAGAACATTAATATAATATTAAAAATTTATATATACTTATATATATATATATCTTTATTGTGATGTGGTGTTGAAAAATGAAGCGCATCACTACATTGAGGTGATAGTTCACACGTGCGCATGAACTATGTAATCATTTTCATTTACATGGAAATTTAAAAATGTAAATGATATATTATTTTTAAATAATGATAAATATTTCATTAATATCATATTTAAAAATTGATACAATAATTAAAACTAGTAATTATATATGGTTATAAAAAATGAATTATATGAGTTCGTGGAGGTGATAACTCACACATACGCACAGAAGATCGATTATTTTCCCATTTGGTGAAATTAGAGATGGATTTAGGTGACTATATTAACATAATAAAAACATAGTATATTTATTATACTCAATTTTTTATTTCAACATGGTTGAAGAGGATTTGAAGGATGTGGATGGAAAAATAAAACTATAACATGTAATTAACAATGATTATCTTCCTTGGACAATCTTCTTTCATTAAAAATTAGGAAACTCTTATGTGGATATTCTTCTAACATTAATGCCTCTAGAATTTGGGTAGGTATTATTAGAAGATATCATGGTATATTTTCAGAACCAAATTTTTTTTATGTGGGAATAAAAGATAATAAATTGTGGCCATTTATAAGAGAGGTGAGTGGAACTGTTAAAATTCTCCAAAATATTAAATTAATATAATTTTATTTTATATTATAGGTGGGTTAAAATTAATTGATTTATTATATATTCTGTTTATGGGTCTAACTACATTCATAAAATAAAAAATAAACTAGTTTTATATTTTTTTAATCCCTATCATTTTATTTAACCCATTATTTTACTCTTTTAACTATTTTAGTTTTATCTTATAACATACAATTTGAGAGCTAATATAAATCATATAAAATGATAAAAGATCAATAAATGAGCCATTTATGTAATTTTTTTACATATTCGAGTTTTTGTAAAAAATCATTGATTTTTGTAAAATTTATATCATTTAATAAATTATTTTATATTTTAAATACCATTACGATTATTATTCAAACTATTTATTTGATGACATTTTAAAATATCAAAACAACATAATATTTTCAAAAAAAATATTTTAACACAATAATAACAAGTCGATTTATTTATGAATATTCATGGATGACATTAACTATAAAAAATTTCTATAATTATATATTATTAAGACCATTTTTTATTAGTTTCTTTAAATTAAACAATTACTGCATTATCATTGTGAAATTTGTTAATTTTATTATTTATTCCATATAATATAAAAGTAATATATCCTGATGAATATAAATCTTTTAACATTTCAATTACTATATATAGTTGAATTTATCTTATGTATAAACTCATATTAAAAATATTTTATCTGTTAAAAACAAAACAATGGAAAATTTATTTTTTCATTGAATAAAATACTATAAAATAGATAAAGTCGTTGAAGTGGGAAAAAGTGCTCATAAAATTTCCTCAAGGAAAATTTTGGTTGATAATAACTTATCCCATTAAATTATGTCAACTATTAATTTAGTTTTATAATATTTATAATAATATTTTTACCCTTAATTACATGATTTATGTTTAACTGTGTTAATAAAAAAATTATTAAACCATTTATTCTTAATGTAAAAAAATTAAAAGTGACCTATTCACATAATTTGGAACTTATGATTCAAAATATTTAATCCCTTTTTCCAAATTCTAAAAAAACTATATATTAATTAAAAATTATTAATGTGGATCGAACGGGAAAAAAAAATTAAGTAATAACATGAAAAAGTTCACAGTGTTTTTAAATCCAATTTTAGTGTTAAATTGATTAAATTGACCTAAATTTGATTAAATGATAAATTTTTTTAATTATATTTTAATAAAATACAAAAATATAAATTATCTCTATAAATAAATTTTATTAAAATTATTTTTCAATTAAAATGCATTATTTTTACTACTCACCAAAACATGATACTTATAAAAATTTTCCTAAAAATCATCTAAACAATATATTGATACTCCACATCCAAATAATAATTTTAATTTCTCAAATAGAATTTATAAAATTATAAAAAAACAATATAAAAACATGTGTTCCATTAAAAGGCAGGAAAACTATCTTTTTGGATAAATATTTCTTTTATATATAATATTGCATTTCTTTTTATATCATGTCTAGAAAACAAATAAAAAGAATTTTAAACATTATAATGATTATATTATATATATATATATATATATCATTAATATAATCAAACCTTGGTTATTTTATTATTTACAAGTATAAAACACACATTTTCCAATTTAAATAGTTTTTTCACACAAACATTTACATTTATTTTTACAAAGTAATTATATTAATTTATAATTAATTGGTCAAATAATTCATTATATATACATATATAATTCATATTTTCATAATTAAATTAATAGTGTTCATTATCTTAATTCCAACAACTATATTATAATGATAACATTTAAATAATTATATTTAATTTTTCATTTAAACAAGACTTGTCGTATCTTGTACTATATCTAATATAGTAATTCTTAATTAAAAACACATGATATAAAACAGTTTATAGTATTTTTATAATTTTACATCATCATTTCTAGAAGTCCCCAAAGTTAAACATTATATAATCTTTATTTTTTATCCAAGATTTTCTTTCTTTCACATTAATGATCTTTTCAGGTTTAGAGTTTTAGAGAATTTTTCCATAACTATTACATAACATCTTAAATATTACAAAGTACAATCATATACTCTATCCATTTTTTTCAACAAAAAAATGCTTTAAAAAGAATTATTTTCTTGATGAAAATATTCTTGAATTCTTCTAATCTTATACCCTCTATTATACCCTTTAAAAAGCGTTTCAAAAACTTACGATGAGCATAAAAAGATCAGTAAGGGTTACAAATTAAGGCAAAACATTTGTCTATTAATACATAGAAATTAATGAAATCATATTATTCACTCATAAAACATAATCTCCTTAAGAAACCTCATGAAATCATAATATTTATGAATAACTCATAGAAATCATAAACCATAAAGGTAACTTGTGGCATCCAAAACATACTTACATTGTAGCTTTCACAACTACATTGGAAGTAACCTTCATGGTTACGTTTGGAATAATAATCATAATATATTCCCTAAATCTCTTAGGATAAATCTTATCATTTACCTCATTCACAATACCCGATGCATTTGAGATATATCACAGGCTCACTCACAATCAGTTTATCAAGGAACCACCCATATAAATAAGTAATTCCTAAGAACCATAACATAATAATAACACATAAACATGCATAATGGAAAAAATAACATTTTCACATTACAATAATAATAAATCATTTCATGATATTGATATAATAAAACCATTCCCCCAAACTATTTTCAATACCAAAATTCCTAAAAAGAAATATGTTATTTTCTTTTTTTTTTACAAAACATTACTGCTTTTAGAGGAATCCAAATATCAAATAATGCATGCATCGGCAGAAAGGTTGTTTTCACCACTTTCATTAAAAAGATTCATTAAATTTTTCATTAAGTAAAATTATACATAAAAAATTTTTCTTTTTAAAAACAGTTGAATGAAATCTAATTTCAAATGGTTTGATCATACAACGTATAATAGAAGTTTGAGCATAAATTGAAATAAGCCTCAATAAAAGGCGATTGAGACGAAGTCCATTACCTTGAGTCTAAATTTTCGCATTCGTTTATTATATTCTGGAATAATAAAACTAGGTTAATGTATACCTTATTTAGAACCTTTTTAAATTTTATTATTATTTTTATATCACTTATTACGACATTATAAAAATTAAATAATTATTTATGCCCATATCATTCGTTTTGCCGATGTTCTGTACATGAGTCGAAAAAGTACCTATTTTGATGTAAATTGTCCATGTAGTCAATAGTACATAATCTCCATATTCATGATTTAAATATCATATATATCTAGTATATATGTATTTTTATTAGTCCATAACATTTGGTGATAATAAATGAAAAGCACCGTTAATTGAGAAGGTAGGTCGTACGTACGCATGAATGCTACTTTCATTTCTTTTCATATTAATGGAATAAAAACTAAATGATATATAGGATTTTTATAATTCAAGTATAGTTTATATGTTATATATGTTACATAATTTCATTAAATCAATCTTTTATGTGTTTCATGTGTGGCTTGAATGAGTCATACAACTTTGAGGTGGCATTAGTTTGCACTTTCGAAAATGAAATTATCGTATTTATAAATTATGAAAAGAATAAAGGTATACTATAAATAAAAGATAAATAAGAATATAGACAATATAAATATCATATATATCATATATAAATATATATCCATCATAATGGCCACTATGAGAGGTGGTAGGGGAAAATTTAACAATCATCGTTTCGTGAACCATTACTTCGCCGTACACAGAAACAATATGTTTGTATTCATTAGATGAAGGTTTGTGTAAGTGTAGATTGAATACATATCATACCAAAATCCTATTATATTGGGAATACTGGTGTTTTTATGAAATTAGATAATAATAAGATCATAAGGAGTGGACAAGGAAAATAAAGGTAAGGAAATATAGAGAAGACGCTAGCTCCAAAACTGGCAACTCCTTTTGATTTGATCCAAAATGATTTATTTAATTTTTTATTCCAAATGTAAAGATTATGAGAATAAATTTGGGATGATTGGAGATTATTTGAGATTAATTTTTAACATACATTGTTCATGAGAAGTGTGAGTAAGTTGGTAGAGGAGGTGGTCTTTTATAAGGGGGAGGAGGGGTAGTTTTGGAATGTCTTGAATTATTAATTTATTATAAATTAAATTTTGATAAAAAATTGTCCAAAAATTAATTAATTATAAGATAAGATTACATTGGTTTGAATACCCCTCATACAATAATTTTAGGCACGTTTTAAATATATTTTTATCCTAACCATTTCGGTTTAACACTTATTTTACCTTATATAATCTTATAATGATATCATATTATTTAAACATTGTGGGTAAAGGTAATTACCATATCATGTAAAACGACCCAAAAAAGACATTTATGACATATCTGAATTTATCTTAACCATTTGGTTGAATCATAAATTTTTATGAATTTAATATCATTTAATAAAATATTTTATATTTTTTGTTATTAATTATATCAATTTTGGACACTATTCATATATGAAAATAACAACTTGATTTCTTCAAACAAAAAATTTAAAATCAATAATAACATGTCATATTAACCTAGATAATTCGTGGATGAATATAATTATATCATAAAATATTTATTTTAATATTTATAATATCACTTATTTGAATCCATTATTAATGAAGCAACCACTTCATCATCATTATAACATAAATAAATTTATTTATTTAATATATAAAAATTATAAATAAAATATCATGATGTAAGAAATATGTTTAGATTTATTATTTTTATTTATAGTTGAAGATATCCCTTATATATCACCATATAAAAATTCTATTAGTAATAATGTACCTTTTTATGTTATATTTCTCTTTACATTAACTTAATTCTTATAACATGTCATTATCACACCCATATGGTTCCATGGGGTTCTAAAATATACCCAAGGACTCCCAAGGAGACAAATATATCATCCAAAAGAATTATAACATGTGTTAGGGTAGTTTAATATTATTATAATATTATTTTTATGCCCTTATTATCTTTTTTTACACTTTAACCATGGTAAATAAAAATAATTAACGAAGTTACTATTCAAAATATTCAAAAATAAAAATTACTTATTTAAAGATATGGAACTTATGATTAGAAAAATGGAATATCCTTTTAAAAATTCAAAATATTGAATTTTCAGAAATTAATAAAAAATTAATTCTCGTTCCCAAAACCAATATGCGTGTATTTAAGAAGTAAAAACTACCAAAAGATTGACATGAGTTTATTTACAATTTAAAAGCGAAATTACTTCCATTTGAAAAAATTGGATTAAATGATAAAAAAAATAATCCAATTACCCTTTAAAATCAATTAAATGTACGATCTTACTATATAAATAAATTATATGAAAAGGTCGTTTTGAATTAAAAAGCAATGTTTTTCATTATTCATTAAATTATAATTTTAATTAAAAAAATACCAAAATTTCAACCAATGTAAATTTTTATGTCCAACATTAATATTAAAAGTTTATTTTCTAAATTAGAACATACAAATGGGAAAAAACTAGATTTAAAAAGGATTCTCCATTAAATGATGTTAAACCTAACTTTTAAATATATTATAGTATTTTATGCTTAAAATTGGATTTTTTTTCTTATATTAATCCTCTAATATTTATTGGATAAATTTAAAAACAATTAAAAAATATTTATATTCATATTATAATTAGTTATATTGATTCCCATAAATACTACATCTAGGCGTTAACTACCATTTAAAATTATAATAATATATTATTTTTCAGTAAAAAACCATGTTGTGTGAAAAATAGAATTTTTAATGAAACCCGTTGTTGCGTGTTGATTATGTTATCGAAAACTTTATCCCCATTAATGTTAAAATATTATCCTATAAATAAATAAAAAAGTAAATGAAAAAGCATTATCCTATAAATATATGGGATCCCACTTTATTCCATATTTTTGAAATTGCATCCCTAAAAATTTTTTTACATATAAAACACGTTGGGTTATTTATCCTTCATAGAATATTCAGATTACCATGTTTTATCTTCAACCATATTATTTTTTCACAAAACCATTACTTGATAAATTAATTTATTCCTCAACACTTT
This sequence comes from Viscum album, assembly GCA_963277665.1. NCBI lineage: Eukaryota > Viridiplantae > Streptophyta > Magnoliopsida > Santalales > Viscaceae > Viscum > Viscum album. The sequence goes on from OY728123.1 coordinate 339,266,140, forward strand.
CTCTCTATGGTTAAGAAGCTGTAATTTGTGTTCCTCACAAAAATTATTCTTTAACAACAGAACTACCTCTGGAAACAAAACATGAGATGGATATGGCATATTCATTCTCAAAATTGAAACATGAAAAACATTATATACCTAGGATAAACATGGAGTTAATTCCACTCTTTATGAAACAGATCCAACATTCCCTATGATTTCATAGTGTCCAATGAACCTTGGCCACAACATTACCTTCATACAGAAACACATCACACTTTTCTATGGAGAACCTTTGACAAAGACATGATCACCTACCTCAAATGAAATATCATTCCTCTGTCATCTTCATAAATTTTTATCCTGCTCTGATCTGTTCTCATGTGCTTCTAAATCAACTAAATAGTTTCTTCCATCTATTCTACCAATTCGATCTCATCAACTTCTTATCACCTACTTCATCCCAAAAAGTTATATTTCAACACCTCTTTCATTATAATGCTTCAAATGGATCCATCTGTATACTATAATGATAACCGTTATTATAATAAAAATCAACCAAAGAAAGGGGTTGGTCCCATGTTCCCTAGTAATCCATCAAACAAACAAGTATCATATCTTCCAATGCCTGAATTATTCATTCCAACTGTCAATCTGATTGTTGATGAAAATATGTACTGAATTTTAATTGAGTACCCAATGGCTTCAAAAGGCCCTTCCACAAGTTATAATTGATCCAGATATCATGATTAGATACCATATATTTGGGAACACCATGTATCCTAACCATATCATTATTATATAATATAGAACGTTGATCTAGAGATAGAGTATCTTGAAAATATATAAAATAAGAAAATTTAGTCAGTCAATCAACCATAACCCAGACTACATTGATACCTCGAGAAGTCTTTGGTAATCCCACTAAAAAATCCATGGAAATATTTTCCCATTTCTACTCTGGAACTGGAAAAGGATGAAGAATCCTTTCTATAATTTCTGAAGTTCATTATCTTTTTGAAAAATCAAACATCTTAGGGTAAAGTCAATAATAACTCTTTTCATTCCATCCCACAAGTAATACCCTAGAAGATATATGTATATCTTTGTACTGACAGGATGAACTAAAAATGAAGAACTATGAGCTTCACAAAAAAAATACATCAAATGTGAATCATAAGGAACTCATAATATCTTTCCAAACCCCAAAAACAGTCTTTATCAATGTTAAATTCAAGTAGCATACCCATCTAATCCTTTTCTACCTTTTTCTACAACTCACAGTCATCTTTCTACACTTTCTTTATTCTCTATCTTATAGATTATTGTATTAAATCCTAAAAAATAGAGTAATTTCATGCACCAACACATCCAATCCAAAATTCATCAAATCAAAAACCAAAGGATCTCATTTTAAACGCAACATGGCTAATATAGAATTAATCTTTCGACTCAAAGTTTCTGCTACTTTTTTTTCCTTTACTAGATGATAATGAATCATGAAATCATAATTTTTGACTAATTCCAACCAAATCCTTTGTCTCATGTTCAATTCATTCTAAGTAAATATATGTATAAAACTCTTATGGTAAGTAAATATTTATCATTTTACTCTATACAGATGATTCCTCAATATTTTTAAAGCACAAACAACAATAGATAATTACAATCATGTTTAGGGTAATTTAACTCATGAATTTTCAACTGACATGAAGAATAATAAATTATCAGATCATTATTCATTATGAAAAAACCATGTACCTTCAACAAAGTATCACTATAGATAACTAATTCTCCTTTTCTGGAAGGCAGTTCCAAAACTGGAGAATTCACCATTCTTCTTTTAAATTCCTAAAAACATCCATCACATTATTTTTTCCATATGAACTTAACACCTTTTTTAGTTTACTTAATCAGCGGTCTAGATAACCCTGAAAAAATTTAAAAAAACATCCAGTAATAACCTTCTAAATCATGAAAAATTTTAATCTTATTTATATTTTTCAGTCTTGGTCATTCCTCAAAAAATAATTTGCAGGATCAATGGTTATGCAATATTTAGAAACAATGTGACCTAGGAATGAAATTTTTTTTAATAAAAACTCACACCCGATGAATTTCCCATAAAGTTTCAATTCATTTAATGTCTACAAGACAACACTTAAATGAATTTCATGCTCCTATTTACTTTTAGAATATACCAAAATATCATCAATAAACAAACCAAAAACATATCCCCAAATTCACAGAAAATTATATTCATAAGATCATTGAATATAGTAGGTGAATTGGTCAAACCAAAAGGGATAACTACAAACACATAATGGACATATGTAATATGAAACGCAGTCTTCGGAATGTTTTCTTCCTTAAATTTCAACGGATGGTACCCCGAACTCAAGATAATCTTTGAAAAATACTGAGCTATGTGTAGCTAATAAAAAAATCATTGATAAGAGGAAATCCATACTTGTTCTTAAAAGAGATATTATTGAAGGATATATAATTAAAGAAAATACTCATTGAACCGTATTTATTTTTAAAAAACAATACTAGATCACCCCTTGGTGATGTTCTATGTCGAATGAAACCTTTATCTAATAACTCTTGTAATTGTTTCTTTATCACTAAAAGTTTAATTTGATCCATTAGATAAGGGGCCATGAAATTTCATTGGAATTAGGAACTATGTCAAGAGTAAATTCAACTTCCTAATTTGGTATTATGCATGGAAACTTATCAGAAAAAACATCAAGTTACTCATTGACCAATGGAACAAATTTAATCTGAATAGTTTCTTTCTTTTCAATAATATGTGCAAGATAACATTAATTTCCATATTTTAATATCTTCTCAGCTTCCTGATATATTATCAAAATTAAGTGTTTATTCTTGTACACAAAATGAAATTATTTTTGAAATTAAACCTATTTAGCTCTACAGTCAATCATAGCATGATAAACAGAAATCCAATCTCAACCCCAAATTACATCAAACATTACTAGAAGAAAATAAATATGGTTTTCAGGTAGATTCTTTCATCACACAAGGGAAGTAAAGTTATTATAATTTCTTATTATCATAATATTTCCCCCCATGTGTTTTTACCACATGTTCAGTATTCATATATTGAGATGGAATTCAAAATTTTATTAGAAAATTTCTCAGAAAGGAAATAATATGTGCACCAATAATGAAACAACACATTTTAATAATCTGAATAAACAAATAATTTAGCTGATGCTTCTTCATTTGATGGACCAACATTTACTGAAGTAGATGAAAAATATTTCACTTCCCATTTCTACTTGTATTTTGAATTCATTCCATTATTTGAGATCTTTGTCAGACACTCATTTGCATAATGACCCATTTTGTTGTAGATAAAACATTTTACTGAATGTAAATAATATTTTATCTTACCACTACCCTGATCATTTTTAGTACAATTTTGAGCCTTATATCCCATTTTACCACATACAATGCACATAAAAAAATTAAAAAGGCATTCCCCATTGTGATTTTTACTACAATTTTCACAAATTTTAAACTTACTTTTCCTACCATCAGCCATTTTTGAGGAGTTATTTCTTTTTATCTTCCACCCTAACATCTTATTATGTTTTTTTGCTGAACACTATATCATTATAAAAATCCTTTTCAACCTTCTAAGCACATCAAAAAAGTTTTTCATAACTTTTTAAGTCACGACAAGATAATTAGCTTTTATACATTGGATTTAATTCGAATTAAAATTTATTGATTTTATTATCAATATCCCGTATGAAATTTTTAGTAGACCCTGATAGTCGAGTGAACTTTTTCTTCATACATAGTCATTAAGTTATCCTCTTTCCTCAATTACAAGAATTGTTTTTCTATTCTAATTCAAACCAGCATAGGAAAATGTTTCTCAAGGAACATACCTTTGAATGCATCCCAATATATACCATCAATATCCTTACTATCCATAACATTTCTAACCATCGACAACCACTGATCGGCATCACCTTGAAAATGGTAAACAAAAATACTAACCTTTTGATGTTCTGAACACACCATGACATCGAATATAATTTCTAGTGCATTAATCCACCCATTATCTAGAACAGGGTTAGATGATCCTATGAATGATGGGGGTTGTTGCCTCACGAAATTCTCCCCTACTAACATATTATTTTTTGGTTGATCTGGCTGATCTCATGAATGGATACTACCACCATTTTTAACTTGATTCAATTATTCTATCACTGCAACAAACTTTTTAGTTCCAATTATTACTATTTCTGGTTGCTGATTTGGTAGGTTTTTTCCGCTTAATATCATCCCATCATAGCTTCCATGTTTCCTCTATGGAAAACCGTTCTGAACACCGAAATATCTTATATGAATCAACATGGTAATCTTCAAATTCTATATCATTTTAATCATACAAAAAAAGTAAAAATAATTTATGGATATTCATTTAAATATATCTTAACTCCTAATGTTATCTAAACCAGTCTTTGATACCAACTACAAGTCCCCCATAATAAAAATTACATAATCTTGATTTTTTATTATGAATTTAAATTCTTTCACATTGTGGATATTTTCAGGTTTAGAGTTTTATAGAATTTGGTCATAACTATTATATTACATCTCAAATATTAAAAATTAAAACCATCTACTCTATCCAATTTTTTCACAACAAAAATACTTTAAAATTATTTATTTTATTAAAAAAAATATTTTTAAATTCTTTCTTTCTCTATCCCTCCCTTATACCCTGTCAAAAACATTTCAAATACTTGGTATGAGCATACAAATCTCAGTAAGTATTTAATACATTAGTCCATGAATACATATAAATCAATGAAATCATACTATTCAGTCATAAAACATAGTATCCTTAAGAAACCCAATGAAATCGTAATATTTATGAATTACTCATAGAAATATTAAACCATAAAGTAAAATTGTGGCATCCATAACATATATACACTGTAACATTCACAGCTACATAGGGGTAACCTTCGTGGTTACATTTGGAATACTCATTACAGTATATTCACTAAATATCTTAGGATAAACCTTAACATTTACCTATGTCATGTTCCCAATTGTATAGGAGGGATATCATGGGCTCAACCAACCTTGGTTTATCCCGGAACCACCCTTATGCATAATAAATTATCAAGAACCATAACTTAACCATAACACATGAACATGCATAATGGAAAAATATCATTTCCACATTGCAATAATAAGAAATAATTTCAAAATATTGATAAAATAAGTCCATTTTATAAAATTATTTTCAATACCAAAATACCAAGAAATGAAAATTTGGTTTGTACTTTTCTTTTAAAAAAACATTACGTGTTGTATAGGAATCCAAATATCAAATAATGATTGTGGTGGTGTTAATGTCATTTTAGTTGTATATATTAAAAAAATCCTTTTGTCAATTAGTAAATATATTAATAAAAAAGATTCCCTTTTGAAAACTTCTAAATGAAATTAAACTTCAAAGGGGTTGATTATACACTGTATAAAAGAAGTTTTTGTACCAATCAAAATATGCCCCAATGAAAGGAGATGGAGACAAATCCCTTTACCTTGAGTCTGACTTGTCTATTTCTTTCTTTGTATTCTTGAATAATAAACTGAGGATAATTTCTAATTTATTCAAAAAAATCAATTTTTTTGTTCCTTTTATATCACTTATTACCACTTTATAAAAATATCTTAATTATTTTTGTTTATATTGTTCATTTTGTGGATGTTCGGTACATGAGTCAAAAATTAACTTTTGTTTATGTAAATTGTCTCTGTTGTGAAAATTTCATAATCTACATATTCATTATTTAAATATCACATATATCTAGTATATATGTATTTATAATAGACCATAACATTTTGAGACATGAAATGAAATTAACCGTTCATGGGGACGGTAGGCCGAACGTACGCATGACCGCTACATTCATTTCTTTTCAATATTAAAGGAATGAAACAAAAATGATACATAGCTATGTTATAATTATAGTATAATATCTATGTTATATATTTTACATAATTTCTTTAATTAAATACATTATAAGTTATAAATATGTCATGAACGAGTCATTACACATTGATGGGGTAATAGGATTCACTTCCTCTAATGAAATTATTGTATTTACACATTATGGACAACATTAATGTAAGATGTAAATAAATATAAAAGAATTATAAAGACGAGATAAATATCATATATATCATATATAAATATAGTTCCATCATAATTCCCATCATGAGAGGTGGTAGTGGAAAATTGAACAATCATCATTTCATGAGGGAATAGTTTTTCGTACACAGAAACTATATGTATGTATCCATTATATGGAGGTGTGTGTAATTTTTTTTAGAATCATTCTCATAAAAAAATATTAGAATATTGATTATACTGGTTTTGTTATGTATTCTAATAATAATTAGATCATAGGGATTTACAAAGGAAAATAAAGGAAAGGAACTTTAGAGAAGACGCTACCTCTAAAATGGGTAACTTCTTTTGATTTGACCTAAAAAGTTTTCATGAATTTCTTTCTTCCCAAGCTAAGGCTTTTATGAGGAAAGGAGAGATTCTAGGAGTTTATATTATTAGATGTTGGATGAGCCAAGGTTCTTTATGGGTGTGAGTATGTCGGTAGTGGTGATGTCCTTTTATTAGAGGGAGAAGGGGCACTTTAGAAATGTCATTAAATATTAACTTATTATAAATAAAATGATTATTAAAAATAGCCCAAAAATTATTCAATTAAGAAATAATATTACGTTTGTTTGAATACCAATTAAATAACAATTTTTAGAAAAAATTTAAATATTTTTTTATCCTTATCTTGGTGGTTAACCCTTATTTTACCATTTTAATCTTACAATGATATAATGTTAATTTACACACTGTGTGTTAATATAATTACGATATAATGTCAAACAACACAAAAAATTCAATTAAAACATGTTTGGACGTATGTTAACCATTTTTCAAAATCTTATATTTTTAGAAATTTAAAATCATTTAATAAACTATTTTATATTTTACGTTATTAATTATTTCAATTTTGGACACTATTCATACTTGAAAATAACAACATGATTCCACTGAAAAAACATTAAATCAATCCTAAAATATCATATTAACATAGATAATTCATGGATGATATATTTTTATGTTAAATAATATTATTTTAATATTTATAATTTTTCTTATTTGAATCCTTTATTAATTAAGCAATCACCCCATCATCATTGTATCATAAATAAATTTGATTGTTTACTGTCTAAAATTTATAAATAAAATACAATGATGTATAATATCTTTTTATCATTCTAATTATTTTTTATAGTCCTAGTTATCACTTATATAACCCCATATAAAAGTTGTTTTAGTATGAAGATACCTATTTATGTTATATTTTTTTGTACTTTATATTAATTCTTCTAATTTTTCATTATCACACCCAAGTGAGTCCATGGAGTCCTAAAATTGACCAACAGATTCCCATGATCAGTAATATCTCATCAACAGGACTAAGACATGTGTTAAGGTTGTTTAATATTACTATAATATTATTTTTTACCCTTATTAACCATATTTACTATTTAACCATGGTAAATAAAAACAATTACTAAAGTTACTATTTATAATGTTCAAAAATAAAAGGTACTTATTTATAAAATTTTGAGCTTATTATTCAAAATATGGAATAAATTTTTCCAAATTCAAAACTCATTATTTTCTAAAATTAATATAAAATTAATTTTCTTTTTCGAAACCAAAACATGTGTTCTTAATAAGTAAAAACTACAAGAATATTGACCTTTGTTTATATCCAATTTAAAAGTGAAATTACATACAATTACCAAAATTGGATTAAATGATAAAAAATTAATCCAATTATACTTTAAAACTATTTGAAATGACAATCTAACTATATAAATTAATTCAATCAAAAGTTATTTTTGAATTAAAATGTAGTATTTTTCACAATTAATTACAATAAGAGTTTCATTAGAAAAAATACCCAAATTTCAACCAATGTAAATTTTGATGTCGAATTTCTATAAAAGATGTTTGTTTTGTGAAGTATAAAATATAAATGTGATAAAAACTATATTTAAAATGGGTTCTCCCTTAAAAGGCATCAAACAATCCTTTTAAAAATATTATAGTATTTAATGCTTAAAATTGGATTCATTCCTATTTTAATCCCATAAAATTTATTAGATAAATGTAAAAATAGATAAAAAAAGATGTATAATATTATTGTAGTTAGTTCTATTAATTCTCAAAATTAAAACATCTAGGTGTTAACTACCATTTAAAATAATAATAATAATATACTATTTTTGGTTTAAGTCAGAGTGTTGTGCAATGTAATATATTAAAAGAAACATGTTAGTGTGTGTTGAGTATGATATCAGAAACAAAATACCCTTTCATGTTAAAATAATATCTTATTCATAAATATTAATTGAAATTATAAAGTATTTTTCAATAGAAACCTAGTATCCTACAATTATATTTAATAGCATATTATTTTTTTAGTGTTTGTATATTAATTTCATAGTATTGTATTCCTTTGGTGTTTTTAGTGAATTGAATTTAAATATTAGTTATTTATTATTATTACTCATTTGTATTTATTTTATATATTATATATTACAATATTTTATAATTTTTATTTTTTTGTAATCTATTATTTTTCTATCAAATCATATTAATATATAGTATTATTAATTTTTATATCTAATCATAATTTTAGCTAATAATGCCTCGATTTTAGGTTTTCTATTTATATGTACATATCTTTTTATAATATCAATTATAATATTATTTTTTTATAAAATTTTTATTATATATATAACATTAATATTAGTTTTATCATTTTTAATTCTATTTTTTTATAATCACATTATTTTAATATGTTTTATTATTCAAATTTCGTAATTATTATCATTATTACTATTTATCATTTATAGGTAATTGAATTTTAATTATATTTTTTTATTTGGAGTATTTTTTTTCTATTTTTTCATATAGGCATCGTTATAAAAAAGGGATTCCCTCTTCTCCTCTCTTCATATGGAAACACTATAGGGGCAACAAGCTCTCATCCCCCCCTTGCACCATGCTATATTGTCGTCCCTCATCATTCAAAACAAGAAAAAACTATATGTCTCTCCTTCATTGATACACCATAAAAGTGGTTCTTCTCCTCTCACATTCATGAAACACTTATTCCCCCATCCCGCAATAAGAAACAAGCACTGCAAGCATCCTCCCTCATGATTCCTCCGTGAACCACCTGCAACCCACATAGGTCCTCACTTCCACTGATCCACATGTTTCATCCAATCCCATCTGGATACACATTATGGAAGGACAATCATCACCATTTTGGGTGCAGAGGGGGACCCTATATGATCTACTTTATCTTGGATACATTTTCTCACCACGCCTACCAGACCAGGCGGACTATACTCCGACCTCCCCTACATCCAATCTATAAGATCTATCCTCTATTGGCTTGTTGGATTCTCTCCACTTTAGTAACCACATGTTGGAACTCCTTCCCATTAGACCTGCTCATTACACCACAATTATAGCTATACAAGACCGCCACTCATCTCCACCCACTACTCACCAAAACTCTGACATCCTCCCACGATCCGACTATTATCAGTGGAAGCCACAACTCAACTATGTATATCCCACTCCAGAATGCTCACTAATTATGATAGTGAGACTACATTCAGATTTGTTCCTGATGGTGTCTCATCAATGTATAGATAAAGATGAATTAATTATAGCACTCAATGGGAGGTGAAAAATAATTTGTTTGGTTTCCTTTCACTACATTTAGGTTCATTTCATATGGTCCTTATGTACAAATATGTTATACATTTTCCCTAAATGTTTTTCTCCTGGAACTTTAGAGGAGAAAAATTCAGCATACATAATTTTATCATCCACATGTATTTGATTATGGTGTGACTTAATTTATATGATGTGGGTATCTATTTTCCACGTGTAGATTTCATAGGTTCATCATTTCTGGAGCTTCATTTGATACATGCATCATTTATGTGTCTATTTGTACCTAAATAGTGAACTGTTTTATTTTCCATCATATTTTATAATTTATTGAACACCATATAAAATAAATAACTCCAAAAAATGAAAAAATATCATTCTATTTATATATTTAACCCAAATGAAAATTAATGAATTTATTTTGAAGCATAGTAAGGGGAATAACAATTGTATCCCAAGGTAGTTTGAACACATGATTCAGGTTTGGTAATATTTCATCCATGATATCATTACATCTTTGATTGTGGATATTATTCCATGTCTTGAAAATTTTTATTTAAAGATTCAACCAACCTTTTTTCAAAAAACTGTCATACTCTTTTTTATAACCCACCACCCCATATCTTTAGAGATATATAAACCTAATATGAAGTCCTTAATATTGATGTATTATTTTAATTTACATTAGTGGAGATTTTAAATTCGTGGAATGATTATTATAAGTATGCATGTTTATGACACTTGATCAGGATATCGATCATATTTTATTTATTTATGAGTTTGATGGTAATATTGGTCACCTAATGTACAAATGTAGGTATATTTCACAGGAATAATGTTAGTGGAAGTGAAAATATTTTTTTAAATTGGATTTTTAAATGAATAATGATATTTTGTGGGTATAAGGGATTGAATTTTTTTGAACATATAATTTTTATGTTTTTATTTAAATAAAGGTGAATTTTCATGTTTTTTAGGATTATTTTTCCTATGAGGGAAAATGTTTAAGTATATGTGATTTGATGTGCACAGATTTCACTACTATATTAATATTTTTCTAATATTGTTTCATTTAATAGTTTTCTATTTTGTAGTGATTTTAGGTTATTTAAATAGCTTTCTAGTGTTTGGGTTTTTTAGTAAATTTTATTTAATTATATATTAATTTTATTTATTGAATATTATTATTATTTTGTATTATTTGTTTATATTATTTTTTACACTATTATATTATTAATAGCATTTTTTATATTATTATTTTTTCAATTTATTATTTTTATTATTAAAATATATTAATATCTAAGAGAAGTTGTTTTATTTATTTAATCATAATATTAGAAAATTATATTTATATTTTAATATATCTAATTATATATACATATCCTTATATAATAATTATTATAATTTTATTTATTTCTAAAATTAATAAATTATGTATATAAGTATATCATTAATATTAGATTAATCATTTTTAAATTATCATTTTTGTATAACCCCTTTATTTTAATATATATTTATATTATTCTAATTCTATTATAATTATTATTAAACATATTTAGAGAAGTGAATTTTTAATATAATTTTTTATTATTTATTTTTTATTTATTTATTTTTTTATATCCAAGCGTCTTCATCAATAGGGGATTCTTTCTTATTCTCTCCTTGACTGGAAATTCTATGGGGGAGTTGGTGTTTTATCCTCCAACTTACACCTTGTCGGAACACTGAACCACATCATATGCAGTAAGGAAACACTATTATTTCTCCTCCTCTGCTCCACCAGACCAGAAACATACCTTCTCTCCCCCACAACACATACCAATGACTCCCTATCTTCTATATCACACATTCACCACCAATGTTATCCCCCTACATCCTCCATAACCAAACAGAAATCACATAGGTACTCACCTCCCTCGAGCTACATGTTTCCTCTACTCCTAGGTGGATACACCAGGGTGAACACCTATCATCATATTTATGGAGGATAGGGGGTGGGGAACCCTAGTCGATATCCTATAACTCAGCTATAGAAGTTCACCAAGTCTGCCAAACTATGTGGAATGAGCTCATCCATCTCCCTCATGCAATCTAAATGACTTACCCTCTACTGGATTTTCATTTTCTCTTAACTAATACATCACTAGGATGGCACTCCTCCTCATCCATCACACACAACACAAAACTATAATTTCCACATGATCCCACAAATCCTTTCCTTTTTTTACCACAAAACTCTACCATCCTCTATCGATTCAACCACTACCAGCGGTAAACTCATCTCTCCTGCAAAGAGCTTGTTTTAGAACCCTCATCATCAATAGTTGAGGAACCCCCTTGATTATGAAATGATTATTTTGTTCCATAGAACAACAAAAAGTGTTTTATCTATTAGAAATGGATTGCTTCAGGTGCATCAGTGATCAAAAGATACTCAGACATGATAATGAGTCATGTAATACTTTGTACTGATATCATAATTATTAGCATGATAATGGTTATTATTTTTGTATATTTGACAGTATCTTATGGTGGTCCTCAGGTCAACATGACCACAATGACTTCATTTATTTATTCTTCATTTCATATTTTTTTAGGGTCAGATAATATTCATTATGTTGGAGTTGTGATGAACTTGATGATACTTTCCTTCTCGTATTTTTTCATATGTGATTTCCAGCATAATTATATATTTAATGGGATTTTATTTAATTAAGTATATTTTTTTGAATTAATTTTCATATAGAGACTTCACACATTATTTAGGGACCATTTTTCTATTACCTAGTAAGTAATCATGGGCGGGAGATTATCTGAGAATTCATTCTTTTGGAATTAGTCCTTAAAACTAAGAGTATTATATATCACAAACAAGAAAATTATGAATAAATAAATATATTAACTGAAACCAAAAAAGTTTATGTGTGAATTAAACATAAAAAATAAATGAGTGATATATAATTGGTTATATCAAGAGAGTGAACCCAACGTAGATAGATACATCAAGTTTGGTAGAAATGGTTTTGGCTATTTCTCTATGTGATTCAACGGTATAATGATGAAAAAAACATTCATTAGGTCAGAGAATGAAATAACAGAATATATTTGTAACACCCCAAGGATTTAAAAATAAAAATTGAGTGCATGAAACATTGGGTCTCTATAAAACAACACATTTTATAATCTAACTGTAAAACACAACTTTGTATCTTCTATGTTTTGAATTTCTAAAAATGGTCACCTAGAGTTCTGATTAGTAAATCATTTGGAGTCTGATAGAACCAACACAATTTTTGGAGAATAGTAACATACCATTATTAATATTAATGAATAGTAAATTGAAAAAAAAATAGAATCTTCACCCTTGAAAGTATAAATACAATTTAGACATCTTAAAAGTGAAAAAACAATCATAGTATAAGTATTGGAATTTTTTTGTCATAAATATATTCATTATATTTTATGATTAATTTATTAATTTAAAATGTAAATTTTTTTTCATAAAATGTAATAATAAATTGATAGTTTATATTCCTATGGTTATAATATAATCTTATGTGACCTTGATTAATTTATGAAGGTGTTATAAAATGAGTTATAGTTTTAATGTTGTGTTTTTGGAATAAATTATGATTTTATTTAAAAATTAAATTGAAAATATTTATTAAATTATTTTCCAAAAATGGATTTTATTTTTGAATTATACATAATGAAAACTAGCTGGGTTGAATATTTTGGATTTTTCTAAAATATTGGAATTTTCATGAATAGAAAAAATAAATTTTTGAGTTTTCGGTATGTTTAATGACATCATATGTGACGTAATAATTAAAATAAAATTCTAGTAGAATTTTTTACAGTCAAATATGATATTATGTGTCCCAAGTGGATAGTACCATGGGAATATACCAAGGTTAAGGCCATGGTTTCTCTAAAACCACTAATGAGGTATCCTTTTAAATTAATAAAAAACTACCTCTCATTCAATATATATACCCACTCATTCATTCATTTTAATTCGTTAAATATTATTCATACTAGAAGATATGGTATTTTTACCTCCCTAAGATCCCTCTAAAAATCTTTTCACGCCCCCAAGGACCCAACCTTCAAATCTTAGGAGTTACACTACAAGGTAAGAGAATTATCAACATCTCTTTTTTATTCATGTTATATTTTATGTGGAATGGATTTCAGGTTTTTAGACAATGATCTTATTTATATATATTTTTTACCTATACTATTTTATGATTCCTTTTTTAATGTGTGACCCATTGCCCCTCTCTTTTAAATTTTTTCTTAAAACCATGTTGCATAGCTGTTATGCTGCAGAATGTTCATAAGAGATATCTCAACTTTTATTTTATTTTCAAGTAACATTCTTTTTATTTACTCACCACCTATATTCTAATTACCAGTAAAACTATATTATAATCTATATAATAGAATTATATAATAATTATTGAAGAAACATCATCAATATTTTTACTCTCAAACTTTTATTTTATAAATGAAATCAACATCCATAAGGTTCCGACTTATAAACTTATTGGACAATAAAGTTTTGTTCTTCAATTTATCCTTCATTACATGACATGAAACCATTTATATCATTGAAAAATGCTATTAAATATGTATTATAACCTATTTAATATTCATAAACTAGTATTCGTACATATTATTAAATCATATGACCAAACTAGTTCCTAATAATCAAAAAACTACTTTAATAATCTAAGTGAATGCCATTAATATTTCATCTAATTACTCATCATAATGGAATTTAACAAAATGATCTAAATGAAAATTAACACCTATTTATTTTTGTAAATAATATTTCAATTCAATTATGGTGATTTACAGCCATTTTACATGAACTCCATTACATAAAAACAAGTGAACTGATAATGAAAATCAAGGAAACGAACACTACGGAACAACAGAATTAAATCTTATAACTAATCAATATAAACATAATAAAAATAATATAAATATTATAAACTAAATATATTTAAAATGGGTTCTGAATAAATTTATTAATAATTATAATTTCATATTCCCGTACCTTATGTTCAATAGCGGAACACATTCAAACTAAGGCTAAGGGTTTTCCACCCAAACCTCTATTTTCATTCTGGTTACTTTCATTGTCTAATAAACTCAATGATGTTCTTATGTATTATTATTTTTCCTCATAAATTCTGTTTTAATCTTTTAAATATTTTCACCATCCACAATCATTCTTTATTTTATGGATTGTTACAAGTTTTTAAAGGAATATTCAAAATTGTTTCCAAAATACAAGCCTGATTCAAGAAAATTTCACAAATTCTTAACTATTTTCAAGGGCACACTATAATATGTTTTTGGAAACCATTATATTTATAAAATAACTCATTTTATTATTAATATTCTATCTTACTTCACTTCTAGTTTTATACAATGTTTTTTCCAAAAGAACTACTCTTTTCAATGTAAAATAGTATTTATCTAAAGAATTACTCGAAGATTTTATATTAGTGTCTTTGTCTATTTTAATTCTCTTGTTGATTAATATGTATTATTGGTATTAATATTTCACTATATCATATACAATATTTATATTATTTGTTTATGATTTTTTTGGATATGGATGTGCTATCATTAAACCATTCATCAATTTACTCATTATGGTTAGTGTTTCTCTTTAATATGTGGGGAATGTTATTTTCATTTCATATATTTGTTTAAATATGAATTTATATATTGTTTATGTTTATCCCTATTCATAAGAGGAATTAATTAGACATAGTTAGTGTTAGTTGGGGCCTGCTAAAGTCCCTCGGTGCATCATTAGGTCTCATGAGACAAACTATGGTCTTGGCATAAGGACTTGATAAAAATATTATTTATAGTCTGGGCACAAGGCCATTAAGGTATAGTGATGATCTCCCACATTATTCAATTCCTCATTATGAAAATATTATTGATGGTTCATGTGGATATTCAACTAGTAGAATACCCATGATTATATTTTATTATGGAATTCTTAACTTGTTTCATATTCTTTCCATAATGTGTTCAGGTTTATTATTTTTAAAGACTTGTGATTTCAATTATTCGGTACTCCTAATGTTTATGTTATTTTTTACTATATTTATTACTCTTATTGGGAATTTGATATCACCCCATTATTATGATTAATTTTATTAGGAAATAATTAATTTTAATTTTGAATAACATTCTAAAATAACCTAGGAGTTATGGATTTTGTCAAAGAAATTTATATGTTTTTTTCATTTCAAGTTGTAATGTTGAACTTATGTATGCATCTCTTTTCCAAAACTACTAAACTACTCGGTCCATTGGGATATGATTATTTTTTTATATTCTAATGTAATTAAATAAGGTAAAAACTTCAATAAACTAGGTTCGGGTCCTTACAATTGGTATCATAGAAATTTTAGTAGAGTACTTGGAAACTATATTTCGAAAATATAGATTTTGGAAAAAACCTAAGATAGTGTTTGAGGATAAGAACACAATTATATCCTGGTATTTTGGAATGTAATAGATTATGTCAATATTTCTATAAAATACATCCATGTATGGATACTTAAAGTGGACGTGGTTTTGGAACAGATGTAGATAGGAGTGAAAACGCCGATAAGGAGTTTTGGGTATGACCCAGATTATCCTGGTACACGACAACAGATGTTACAGCACACCTGGTTAGACACTCCTGGGGAATGTGCTTAGGATAATTCTCATATTCATTAAAATCCATTATGAAGGATTTAAAATTGAATTTTCCCTCAATAAAACCAAGTTTATTTTAATGAGATTAACTTTGTCTAGAATTTCAATTTATGCTAATTATTTTTCTACGTTGATATTATACAGTATGATTCATACCCTAATCTTTTGTATGCCATTATTTAGAAATGGAACATAGTGGAAAGATTGAAAACTCTATGAACGCATGTGATCTATGTAGGTATTTCCCTCTGATATAAGATAATGATGTTGGATTTGGTCATGTGACTAGTGTTGAGAAACAAATAACTATACTGGGATAACTTACTTAGGTAATGAGTAATAACCATACTCAAATAGAGCATCTAGATCCACCAAGTGGGGGAGTAATGTTATATCACATTATGAAACAAAAAACCTCTATCATTCAATTGGACTACAAACCCATTTGTTGCTATGAAGTGGATAAGTTCTCTAGAGAAGATATTTCTCATATTGGGATGTAATGAAAGGGTGACAGTTGTCATCGAAATTTATCATATATTGGGAGATGTATATCATTGGTGGTCATTAATAGAAAACAAAAAGGATGAGGAAGATATAGAAGAGATGCAATTGATGGAAATTAAGGAAATATTCCTAGAGAAATACTTTCCTTATTAACAATGAGCTGATATTGAAAGACAACTATTGAATCTGATGCAAAAAGAGGATGAAAATGTTACCAAGTATGATTTCAACTTTAAAAATATGTCAAGGAATGTTTTGGACTACATACTTAATCTAAAGAGAAAAATTGATCTATTATTTGATGGTTTAAAACCATTCCTTTGAAGGGAACTAGTCTCCAACTGTTTCTCGTCATATGAAGATATTGTATGAAGCATGATCAATATAGAAGAAAATATTTTTTGTTTTATGACATCATGGGAAACAAAGAGAAGAAGATGTCTGATAAAAACTGTGGAGCAATTAAATAGGAAAATGGGTAATACGGGAAGAGTTGACCTTCAATCCTACAGTAGTTGTAGTGAGAAACACCCTTGAATTTTTTTTGAAGGAAATGGGAGTTTATTACATCTGTGGAGAAAAAGGCAACATATCTAAGAATTTTAAGGGGAATAAAGAAGATACCAATGTTCAATTTTAAAATTTTAGAGAGATGGAAAATTATGCACTAGAATTTCTTAAGAGTTAGGGAAAAGTTCCACAAAGAAGGTTGAGGTAGAAAGGTCAATCTTATGTAGTCACAATAACATAAGAGGAACATCCGAACAAAGTGGTGGCATATAATATAATCATTTCATAAAACTTTTAAAAAAATTTATTTTATTTATATCATTATATTCTTTCATATCTTCACATTTTTTCATGAAAATATGATATTTACTATGTGATTTAATAAGGGAGTTGTCAGTCAATACTCATTAGGGACGTATCCTTGCAACATAGTTCTATCAGGATATCCTCATTATAGTATATAAATGTTCTTTATCTAATGATATTATTTTCATACCCATGATTTACTTTGATATAATCATCATTATAGATTTGATTTTTTACCGTGATGTGAAAATTTATTTGATGAAGGATGAGGTTATAATTTATTAGGATGATATAGAATCCCTTATCTTTATGGAAGAAACATCACCATTTAAATCAAATCTAGATCCACACCCAATATCACTACTGAATTAAATTATTAGGGGGGAAAGTAATGAACCAAATATGGGTGAGGAGAAGAATATTCAAATAGAGGATGTACCTATTTTTCAAGAATATGTTAACGTCTTTCGAGAGGATTTACCTGGAAATCATCGAGAGTGAGAAATTGAGTTTTCCATTGACTTATTTATGATTATAAGCCCATATCAAATACCCCTTATAGAATGGCCACTATGGACTTAGTGTAACTAAAGAAACAACTAGAATAATTGAGTTATAAATGATTTATTCACCCCTAGTGTTTCTCTATGGGGAGCCCTTGTTCACTTCATTAATAAGAAAGATGGATTTGAGGTTGTGGATTGAATATAGGGAGTTAAATGCTATAAAAATATATGAAAAGAATCTCACACCACACATTCATGATTTATTTGATCAAATTCATGGAGCAAAATATTTTTTTAAAATTGATCTTCTTTTTGGATATTAATAGTTTTTTGTGAGGAAGGAAGAAAATCCAAAAAATAGCATTTTGATCTATGTATGAGCATTACAAGTTTACAGTAATGCCTTTTGGAATGACTAATTCACCCTATTTTTCATGGATCTAATCAATAGTGTTTTCAAGTAAAATCTTGATTACTTTTTGGTGGTGTTTATTTATGATATATTGGTGTACTCTAAAATCTAGGAAGATCAGGAAAATAATTTTCACACCATTCTAAAAACTATTAGAAGAAATGAATTATATTGGAATTTTATCACATGAGAATTTGGTCTTCAATCAGTTTTCATTCTGGGCCACATTGTCTCTAAAGATGGAATATATTTTGATTATACAAATAAAATGGTTGTTCAATAATGGCCTACTTTAATGAACATAACTGAGGTGTGCATTTTTATTGTTTTATCAGGTTATTATAGGTGTTTTGTTCAAAAAATTTCCCGTTTAGCCAACACAATGACCAAGCTTTCACGTAAAGAGGTTAAGTTCATACGGAAAAAATAATGTGAGGATAGTTTTGAAAAATTGAAGAGGAGATTATTGAATGAAATAATCCTAACCCTACTATCGGGGAATGATGGATTTGTTATCTAGAGCGATGCATCAAAGAAAGGACTTG
The DNA here is from genome assembly GCA_963277665.1 of Viscum album. Taxonomy (NCBI): domain Eukaryota; kingdom Viridiplantae; phylum Streptophyta; class Magnoliopsida; order Santalales; family Viscaceae; genus Viscum; species Viscum album. Next base: position 339,285,487 of record OY728123.1, read on the forward strand.
GTTTTTTACTTGTAAAAATGATAGAGTTATTTCCTATGTACCAAGGAAGTTAAATATTCATGAACAAATATATCCCACTCATGATCATGAGTTAGTAGCAGTAATATTTTCTCGGATGATATAGAGACATTATATTTATGGGGAAAATGTGAGATATATGCAGATCACAACAGTCTGAAGCATATCTTCTCCCAGAAAGAACTCAACATGAGGGAATGAGATAGATCAAACTACTAAAAGATTATTATTATTATACTATACATTACAATCCTGGAATGAAAGAAAAGGTAGCTAATTCAATTACCAATAAGGATCATTGAGTTCTCAAAGAATTGAGGATTGACAAGGATCCATTGTAAATGGATTTATTATAGAAAGATATGGGGAATATCAAAGAAGGGGAATCAACACTACTTTTTAAAATGGTTTCCCAACCATCTTTATTAGAAAGGATTAAAATATCTCCACCTGATGATGAGAACCAATTAAAGAAAATTAATGACGTGAATGAGAGGAAGTTGGCGGACTTCACATGTGAAGATGTTATTCTAAAATTTTGGAAGAGTCTTTGTTTTACATTTATATGTGAGCTAAAAAGGGAGTTATTGGATGATGCTCATAGCTCAAATTTCACCATACATCTTATTATCCCTGAGATGTATAGATATTTAAAAGAATATTTCTGGTGGGATAACATGAAGAATGAAATTTTTGATTATGTATCAAGATGTTTAGTATATCAACTAGTTATGTCTGAGAGGCATCATCCAAAATTATTCATGTATCCTTTATATATTCTTACATGGAAACGGGAAGAATTCACCATGTATTGTGTCACTGTATTACCAAAAAATACAAGGAAGAATGATGTGATATGTGTAATAGCTGATCAAATTACAAAATCTATATATTTCCTCACAATAAAGGGGGATTTTACATTGGATCTCTTAGAAATACTCTATATCAATGAAGTTTTGAGACTTCATGGTGAACCTCTCTCAATTGTTTCTAATCATGACTCGTGATTTACGTCGAAATTATGGAAACGTCTTCATAAATCTATGGATAGTGAACTTCGATTTAGTATTTCTTACCACCCTCAAACTAATAGGTAATCAGAGAGGACGATATAAACTTTTTAGGACATCTTGATATAATGTTCACTTGACTTTCAAGGTATGTTTGATCAGTATTTTACTTTATTGTAGTTTTCTTATAAGAATATATTCCATTCAAGTATTCAAACGGTACTATATATGGCATTGTATAGGAAGAGATGGTGTACACTAACATGTTGGGATGAAGTTAGTGAAAGGAATCTTGTGGGAATAGATCTTTCGGTGGAAACAATAGCAATGGTATTGAATATTCATGGTCATATTAAAATAGCTCAAAGTAGAAAAAGAGCTATGCCGATAATCGAAGGAATTATCATGAATTTCATGTAGGAGATCACATTTTTGTGAAAGTATATCCATAGAAGGGCGTTATAAGATTTGTAATGAAATAGAAATTATGCCTTAGGTGCATTGGGCCTTTTGAAATTCTAGAAAGAATTGGATCTATTGCATATCGTTTGTCTATGACGCCTAACCTATCCCAAGTACACAATGCATTCCATATCTCATTGCTAAGTTTGTACCTTCCAAACCCAATTCATGTACTCACTTCTGAAATTATATAATTGGAAGATGATCTATCATACTTTGAAGAGAATATCTGGATTTTGGTCACAAAAGAATGGGTGTTGAGAAATTGGACAACATTTCTTGTAATGATTCTTTGGCGAAATCATAAAATCGAAGAGCCAACATGGGATCCTGAGGAGCATATGAGGAAGACCTACCCAAATCTTTTTGTGAGGTAATATTTTGTGAATTTTGAGGACAAAATTTTTGTAAGAAGGGGATAATGTAACACCACATGGTTCAGAAAATAAACATTGAATTCATGAAGCACTGATTCCCTAAAAAACAACACATTTTATAATATTTTCATTAAACACAACTTTTCAACTTCTATGTTCTGAATTTCAGAAAATGATCAATAGAGTTTTTATCAATAATTCATTTGGAGTCAGATAGAACCAACATAATTTCTGATGAATAGTAACATTTCTTTTATGAAGAGTAATGAATATTAAATCAGAAAAAAATAGAAACTTCACCCATGAATGATTAAATAAAATATTTACATCTTAAAAGTGGAAAACGTTCATAGTATAAGTATTGAAATTTTTGTTTTTCATAAATATTTTAATTACAATTTTATTATTAATTTAATAATTTAAAACGGAAATGTATTTTCATAGAATTCAATTATAAATTTATAAATTATAGTCATACTCCTATAATATTATTTTATGGGACCTTGATTATTTTCTGAAGGTGTTATAAAACGAGTTATAGTATTAAAGTTGTTTTTTGGGATTAAATTTTGATTTTATTTAAAAATTAAATAAAAAATATTTAGAAGATTATTTTCCAAAAATGTATTTCATTTTTTAATTATACACATAGAAAAATGGTTGTGGTGAATTTCTTTGATTTTTCTAAATTATTTTAATTTTTTATGAATCGTAAAAATGTAGTTTTGAGTTTTCAGTATGTTTAATGACATCATAATGTTATAATAATTAATAAAAAATTCTAGTATATGTTTGTACTGTAAAATATTATATTAGGGGTCCCAATTGTCCAATACCATGACCAAATACCATATGAAAGCCCATGGTTTTTCCAAAACCACTAAGGAGGTGTCCTTTTAATTTTATAGAAAACTCCCTCTTCACTTACTATAAATACCCACTCATTCCTTCAGTTTCATTCATTCCAAATTCTTCATCCTCAATGATCTATTAATTTTATCTCCCTAAGATCCCTCCCAAAGTTTCCTCATGCCACCAAGGTCCCAACCTTCAAGTCATATGAGTTACTCTATACGGTAATATAATTCTCAACTTATCTTTTTTATTCAAGTTATATTTTTGTGGTATGAATTCCAGTTTATCATACAATGTTCATATTTATATATTAAATTTTCACTATACTATTTTATGATTCTCTTATAAATGGGCGGAACCTGTACCCTATCTTTTTAATATTTTCTAAAACCATGTTTCATTGTCGTTATGATGCCGAATTTTTGTAAATGATCTCTCTACTTTTCTTTTATTTTCAAGTTCCAATCCTTTTTACATATTCACTTCCTCTATCCAAATGACCAATATAACTATATTATAATCTATATAATGTAATTATATCATTTTAATAGAATAAATAGCATCAATATTCTTACCCTTTCACTTTTATTTTATATATGAAATCAACATCCATAAGGTTCCAATTTATAACCTTTGTGGATGATGATGTTTTATTTTTCAATTAATCCTTCATTTTTGGTCATGAAACCATTTTTACAGTTGAAAAAGGATTTAATATGTTTATTATAAGATATTTAATATTCTAGAACCAGTATATGTGAAAATTATTAAATCATATGACCAAACTAGGTCCTAATAATCAAAATACTGCAAAAATAATCTAAGTGAATGTCATTAATATTTTATCTAATGATTCATCATCAATCCATGTAATTAAATGATATAAATGAATATTAAAACCTATGGATGTTCATAGAAAATATTTAAATCTAATTCTATAGATTTACATAGATTCCACATGAACTCCAATCCATAAAAACAAGTGAACCGATAATTAAAATCATGGAAACGAACACTTCATAATGACAGAATTCAATCTTATAACTAATCAATAAATACATAATAAACATAATAAAATTATGATATAATAAATATATTTATAATAGGTTATTAATTATGTTATTAATAATTATAATATCATATTCCACGTCTTTATGTTCATGAGAGGAACACATTCAGACTTAAGGTAAGGGTTTTCCGCCCAAACCTCCTTTTTTATTCTGGTTACTTTCATTTTATATCTACCTCCATGAATTTCTTATATATAATTGTTTACTCTTCATAAATACTATTATAATGTTCTCTATATTATCACAAACAATAATAATTCCTTATTTTATTGATAGTTACCCATTTTAAAAGGATCATTCAAAATTGTTTCTGAAATACAAGCCTAATTCAATGGAATTTCCCAAATAAATAACTATTTTCAAGGGCACTATATAATAATTTTTTGTAAATACTTAGCTTTAAAAAATCAATAATTTTATTATGAATATAATATCTTACTTCACTTCTTGTTTTATACAAAATGGTTTCCAAAAGAACACTTCCATTCAAAGTAAAAGGGTATTTATCTAAAGAATTACTCAAAGATTTTATAAGAGTGTCTTCATCAATTTCAACACTCTAGTTGATTATTTTGTATTATTGGGATAATTATTTAATTTTATCATATAATATATTTAATTTAATTTTTTATGATTATTATTTTTGTGGATTTTCTATCATAAAAAAATTCATCAATTTACTCTGAATGGTTAGTGTTTATGCATAATGTTCGGGGAAAGTTATTTACATTTCAAATATTAGTTTCCATATGGATGTATATGTCATTAATGTTTATACCCTTTCATATTAGGAATGAATTGGACGTTTTAAGTGTTCTTTGGGGCCCAATATATCCTCAAGGTGCATCAGTAGGTCTCATGAGACCAACTACGTTCTTGGCACAAGGGCTTGACAAAACCATTAATTATAGTCTTTGCTGGAGGCCTTGACGGTATATGTATGATGTCCCAAAATATGAATTAACTCCTTATGAAAATAGTATTTATAGTTCATGGGGTTATTATACCAGTAGAATACACTTGATTATTTTTTATTATGTCATTATTTACTTATCACATATTCCTTCCATAATGTGTTCAATTTTATTATTTGTAAAGGCATGTGATTTCAATTATTCATCATGCCAAATGTTTTTGTTATATTACAATATATTTCTTACTATTAGTTAGAATTTGAGCTCACCCCTTTCTTATGATTCGTATGCCTGGGAATTGATGAATTTTATTATGAATGACATGCAGAAATAACCTAGGATTTATTGATGTTGTCGAAGAAATTTCTATATTTTTTTGTTTAATGTTGTAATGTAAAACCAATTTATATATCTTGTTTCGAATAATACTAAACTACTATGTCATTTGGGATTTTAGTCATTGTTTATATGCCAATGTAATTAAATAAGGCACCGGCTCTGAGAAAATGTGGTCATGTCCTTACAAGTTGTGTGAAAATTAGAATAGTATCTAACATCATGGAATAACATCTAATAGTATTTTTATTAAATTTGGAATTGGGTATAATTGAAAAAATAAATATTCAGATGAGGAAATTAAATAATTTTAATTTCATGAACTTAAACAGAGATCAATAATCTGACTATTCCTTCTCATCATGTTTCCTCCATAGCATAATTTAGTTCACTGAGATTATTTTAGTTAATTTAAATTGTCATTTTTAAATTGTTTTAAATGTTTGGATTGTTTTGTTAATCATTTGAAAAACTCATCTACCTAAAACAATTTATAGATAATATTCCCAATATATTTTCACATTATCTCTATGGTTAGACCTTGATCTCCACTTCACCAGTAGTTATTAGATTTATTAATTTGAAAATTGGATGCACTACAACTGGAATAATAAAATCCTTTTCCTAAGAAATAAATATTTAAAAACTACGAATTTCCATAATAATATGAAAAAAATATTCCTAAAACTATCCTCGAAAACATGAGTGTAAATATTCAATGAAATGAAAATTATTATAGAGGGTAATTTTTCACATGTTATACAAGATAGAAAGAAAAATCATTTTTTTCATTTAAAATGATTGAAAAGTGTATTTTTTGAAAATGAAAAGTATATTCCTTTTTAAAATAATTTAAAAAAATTAATTGTTAAAAATTAATTTAATAAAAAAAATAATATGTTTAAAAAAATTAGGAAATAGGTTTTTGGGAGAAAATATGTTTTTATCTGAATAGATAAATGAAGTTAAATTTTCTTAACAGCATTTTATCAATTATTTAATGTACCAAAGAGTAGAAATATTGAAAAATTAATTGCAAAATTTAATGAAATTCCCGAAGAGAAGAAAATTTTATGTGTTTATTTATATATTTATCATATATTTTACTTCAATTTAACATCAGGAATAAAAAACCTCGACTAAAATGATATTGTGATATAAACCCTTAAAATGAACAGAATGTGTGTGTGAAAAATAATCAATAAGTCGATTATTGGTATGAACTATAAAAAATATTAAATAAAACATTAGATAGTAAAAATTCATTAAACACTTCATCTTATAATATTAAAGGTGATAAATATTTAATATTACCTAATGAAGATAAATTGAGTAATGAAATTCAATACCACTTAGTAAATTATATATCAAATTCCCTTGAATGAAATAATTAAATTTAAAACCTAAATACAATGAATTATTATGGAATTATGATATTAAATTTTAGGGGGGGGGGGGGTTTATACCCCATATAAAAGAAAATATGTGTATAATATTACCTCATGTCTCAATGAAGGGAATTTAAGATAAAGCCCCTTACCTGATGATTATTTTCGGTGTAAGTGATTTTACCTTATATATAGGTGTTTTATAAATGTAATTACCTTATTATAAAACCATATTAATATTTATAATATCATATTTTATCCTTTAATAATATCTTATCACTCATTCTCTAACAATCATTATTTATTTTCATTATTTCAGGTTTTAATTGTCCTATTTCTATATTTGTGTTTCATCAAAAAATATTTGGTTTTTGATCATATTATATAGTATATCATCTATAGAATAATAATCAAGCCATTATTATCATTTTTTAAAATATATTATACTTCTAAAACTAATCATGATGAATTATTACTAAAAATTAGGTTTGTTACCCTCACATAGACGATAGGCCATAGTTACGCTTGAGTAACATTTCCATCATTCAATTATCAATATAGAAAAAAGGTAAGAAATATTTTTTATTTAAATAATTATCATAATATCATTAAAACCATGTCATTTTATTTTATATACTTTTATATTTCATCAATGTGTTCTGGTGATGAAAAGATCATCACATCACTTCATGAAGAAGGTAGTCCACATGTTCACGAATGAATTTTTCATATTTCAGTGTAAGAATTAAAATCTTATATTATCATTTCATACTGATAAATATTTCATGTATATAATAATTATTTCATTTACATAACATATATTAATAGATAATATCCTTATCTCTTTATTTATATAGAGTTAGTGAAAAATGAATCACATTGGTTTACGAGGTGGTTGTATGCCATACACACGAATGGAATTTTCATATCCCCAACGGAATGAAATTTAAAAATGAATATTTTATATATTTATTACATAAGTATAATAATGTAAATAATATAATATATATTCAATAAATTTATCATAATATCCAACCACAAGAAGTGTTAACAGAAAAATGACTTTCATTGGTGTGTGAGGTGGTAGTCCCCCATATAGACGAATGAGGATTTCATAACCCATTTTACAGAAGTAAAATTTGGTTTTAGGTTATGAAAATATTATTAAAACATGTTAGTATATTTAATATACTAATTTTATTATGTCATCATGTTTTAATATGAATTTAATGTGGTTGAGTATGAAATAAAACAACTCTCGTTGAAGAATTTTCCCCCTTCATCAGGAATCCTCCTTATGTTTGAATCAACGATATTTTATGTTTGATTTGATCCCAAAATAAGGCTTCTAGGATGATCATATGGATGCTCAAATTTTATTTGGGTAGATAGTGTCCAAAAAAGTGTTTAAATGTGTGATTTCCATAGTAGAGAAGGTTCCATTTTATAGGGGTGGTGAAATATTTCCAAAACAAATTTTTTGACATGTTGTTATGTCATTTTAATCCCTATATTCTATGTTTAACCCCTAAATAAATATGATTTTACCTTCGCCACAACAATTATGATTTAATGTCTTCAATGGTAATTTTTCTACTAAATTATTCTGAACAAATTTTAAATTATAAATTAATATGATTACCAATATGGAATTAACTTTTCCAAATTAAATTGATAGAATTAACATATTGTAATTTAAAATTAATCCATAAACGTGATGAGAAAGCATATTTTTAAAGAGAAAATGGTCAAAATTTTGTAAATTTTATATATAAAATATCATTTTTGGATATTAATAAAATTAAGTAAATTATGTTAATTTGTAAAAAATTGAACTAATGTTACATTAATAAAAATTAAAAAAAATTATGATTATATGTAATTTAACAAATATATGTTTTCAATTAAAATTATTTATTGTTCATAATTCATTAAAAAATTAAATATTTTAGAAAAATCCCAAAAATTAACCATAATATAATTTTTATAATGTGATTTAAAATAATGAAGAAACTTTTATGAAATATATTTTCATTATTTTTATAAAATTAATTCCAAAATATGTGTGCAATGGGTAACTAATTCGACATTTAAAAAATTATTATTTTCAAATAATATTTCATTATATTTTAAACGATTATTATTATTGTAATAATAAATTTATAAATTATATATATTTGTTTAATATATATTTTAATAATTCTGTTAATATTATTAATGACTTTCATTCCAATAGAAATGTGATATATTAAATCGTAATGTTTATAGTATATCATTGTTGGGTAAAACATGGACTTACGAGTAATGCATACAATTGATGAATCATATTGTTTTTAAAATGACAACTAAACTCAGTGTTTGGTCTCATTCAAGATATTGAAGAGATTTTATTTTTTTTATAAATAAATATATCATAATGTATCTAGGTTTAACATTTTCCTATAAACTTGATGTTTCATGTAATATACACTATTAAATAAAAATTTCATATTTTATATCTCTAGGGTGTTACAAAATAAAAGTGATATTGATTTTTTTTGTTACACCAACATTGGTGAAACTCAATCGTTTTTTGTACTATATTTTTTTGGGGGGATAGAGTTTTATAATAGGTTTGTCACTTCATTTAAAATTGAGTTTATTTTTCTTTATAACATTTCTCCCAACAATTATCGATATGTAAATAGTAACTTATGATCACATGTATTTGTATTACTGTAAAATTATGATTCATTTTATTTTATTAATTTTATTCAAATTAACATTAATTCTTATACAATTGATGTTTTAAAAGATAATACCATAAAATTATTATTGAACTTATATTATAAATTTTAATGAACATTGATATTAAATTGTATTAGTGTTTTAAATTGTTATATATACCCCATACCTTCTCTATATCTAAGATTGGAAGTATACATATATAATGATAATAATAAAAATTGTGGTGTTACCCCATTTTTAACCATCTAATACAAGTCACTCCATTAAAGAAAATTATAGTATAGGAAATAAGACAAACTCTATCGATCTTTTTGGTGATATGGAATTGAGAAATTTCTAGATAGATGAATATTCGAGGACAATATGAACCTATATTCATTTCTCATAAATGAAAAAATTACAACTCACCTCTTCTGTGTTAATTTTTGATATAGCCCCAATTAATATCCTCAATGGAATTAAAATTCATAGAAAACAATAGATGATGCAACAAAAATAATTTAATGGGAATTTAGAGCCTTAAATGGCCTCCAAAAAGTATCTCAAGTCCTTAACCACCATGGTAGGTGAATTAATGAGCCCTTATTATTTCTAAAACTCTAAATTAATTTGTATACATGATCTATGGTAGTGGGATTATGAAATTTAAACTTATTATATTCCCTACAAATAAGGTATCTCAAGCATAAACTGAAATCCCATTTTAGTAGTTCAATTTGATAATGCCTATGTGGTATTAATATATATATATATCTATAAAAATTTTAATGACTCATATAGTATATACTAAAACAAACATTATTTAATGAATTTTTTGAAATATTCAAAACATAAATAATATTTCTGTTTATAAAAAAAATAAAAAAAATGTAACGTATAATATAATCACATTAATCAAAAAATTATAACATACCCAAGTTTGAAGTACATGGATATTATATTACTTTTTCGGAATACATAATATATAACAAAAACAGAAACCCAAGGACCGTACTAGTTTAGTGTCATTGGAAACTCAGAACATAATCTTGTAATCATGGTGAAAGATTTTCACCATCTCCTAAAAAGATCTTCCCCTTTTCTTTTCTTATATAAAACATTTCATTATATCTTAGGAAAAGGAAAAAATATAAAGGGTGAGCTTAAATTATCAGAAAGGGTGGGCATGGAGAAAATAAAGCAAACCATACACATTTGGACATAAAAACATGAACATAAATATTAAACATCAAAATCTTGAGTCGTGAAATAAATCTTTGAAGTATGTAAGGAATATATCACAAAGGATTGTAAATAATGATAAATTATAATGGGAATAAAACATGTAATTTTAGAAAATCATTAATAACATCATATGATTTCTTTCGTAGACAAGGCATTGCTACCAAGACCATCATACTGGACAAAGTCCATTACTGAACCAGGTTTACTTGCCGGTCCAGCCCTATATTACTGAATCGGATTTACATGTCATTCTAGAGATGTCTATCTCATCAGATATAAATCATTACCCAATGTGTTGGATGGATATATAGTTCCCACCCATCTCATAATGAAATCATTATTTCATGTGCCACAAAATAAACATAAATCATTCATCATAACCCAACAAATAAAATGGGTTTCATAAACATCATCCAATCATAACATAATCCATATAAAAATGAATATAATTTCATACTAAACAAAATTAAAAACACATAAATAATATAGGTATTATACTTTAAACATAACCATATTAAATAATTTCAACATAGATGGAAAATATTTTTGATAAAACACTTGAAATGAATTCTTAAGGAAAATATCCTTTCTTATTTCAAAACATTTTCTTTTCTAAAAATGACATGCAATTTTAATAGAAATGAATATTTTTGAAAATAATCATGAAAAATGGTAGAGGAATATTTATTTAAATAAGGTGTTATGAAATCGTAAAAGTCCGTTCACGCCGTATAACTTTAAAAAACATTATCCTCATACTTTTGTCGGAAAAGTCAAAAAGTAACTCGTATGGTAGACAAAAGAATAATTCCTTCCACACCACAAAGTAAAAGTCAAAAGGTGGTAAAAATGAATTTAAATAAACATGGAAGAATATTAGAAACATTATGATAACATTTTTATAAGACATGGACATAGGTGATAAATATAACACCAGTAGATACTTACGAATAAACAATCTCAGATAATAATGAGATTAGAATAATTATCTCTTACCTTAAGTATGATTGTTTTTTATGTATCTGAACCTCATGTATAATGATTTATATAATTTCATTGACTTATTACAGAATAATATTTGTTTTTATGATATCATATATGGTAATATTCTTATTGGTTTATTAGTAACATTTCATTGTTACTTGTTATTGAGGTGTTAACTACATTATGTTATTATGCATGTTTTTTTGAATAAATTCTTATTCCTCTTTTTAGGTTATAGTTATATCATTTAAAGAATTTTATTAGTATAATATAAATCATATTAATTCATTTGATTCATTTATATAATCATTATTTAATTAATATTATGTATAACGAATCACATCACATCGTGGAGACGGTAGATCATACGTACGCACGAGCGACGATATCATTCCCATGATTGTGGAATTTTATTGAAGTTTATGGTGTATAATATTTCAAAATCAGTATAATTTTACAATATTCACATATAGTTATTTCTTCCATAATTATACACATCCATGTAAGTTGGTGATGAAAAATAGATTACACCACAGCGTGGAGACGGTAAGACGAACTTACGCACGCCTGGTGATATTATTTTTCATAGGATTGATAAAAATGGAATATGGTAGTCTCATATTCATAAAAACATATCATTATATAGGTTATATTGGAGTTATTACTTAATAATGAGACAGCTCATATATGGGAAGTAGAATATGAAAGAAGTTTGAAAGAATCGGTAAAGGATATTACCTCTTCTTCAATGTGCCTCTTATAAACCTCCCCTTAGGACACTAACTTTAGTCTTGGAAGTAGACCAATAACTCAATTATGTTTATAGGGAAGTAGATAAATGATATTTATAGGGGTTTTCTGAGTTTTAAACCTAAAAACAGAGTAAAGAGAAGAGGGAGGAGGTTCCCTTTTATAAGAGAGTATAGGGGCACTTTTGGAATCCTCCAAAAAACTAATTTATAATAAACTCAAACCCCACATAAAAAACATCCAAAGTGACTCAAATTAGATTATGAGATAATATAGGGTTGTAATTTCATCAACAAATAAATTTTGAAAAGTTTAGATTTTATTTTAAACCTGAAAATATTTATTTATCGTTATTTAATCTATTTAATTTTATTTGTGGTAATAATATTATAAATTTTAATTGGTTATAAATACATACTTATGAGTTTTTAATTTATGAAAATTTGATACTTTATGAGATTTTCGACCATATAAATTTCAATTTTTAATTTTTAAATATTTTTGTAATTTTTAAACAATTTAATAATATGTTATTTTTATAAAATATCAATAGTGTTAATTTTGACACTATTCATTTATTTGAATTTAAATAAAATCCAAACAGATGATAGAGTCAAAAAAATATTTAGTATATTCCTAACATTTCATATAAATCCATAAAATTTTTGTAGCGCATTTATTAGTTCATATAATATTTATTTTAATATTTTTGAAACCATTTATTTCATATTTCTCTTAAAAAATAATTACTACAACATATTTTTATAATTAGTTAATATACTTATTTGTTGCATAAAAATTAAAAACAAATTACTATGATGAATATAAATCTAATATATTTCATAGGTATACTTTTAGTCAATTTTATCTTCTAAAACACCCAGATTTTAAAATGTTATGTTTATTAAATTTTGAAGGTGACAACATTGACATCATTTAAAATAATATAATATAAATATCATGATCTATTTTATATGGCTAAAAATGGTCCACAAGTATACACTTTGATGATTATGGTGTAGATATACTTGAGAAATATGTTTTGGTGAATTGTTTGGGTACTTTGATAGGTATTATTTTTTAAATAAAAACTATATTATTGATTTTTAACTAAATAAATAATTTCTGCATCATTAATGTAAAAGATATTAATAAATTATATATTTTTTAAAAATAAAAAATAAATTACCATGATATTTAAAAACATTTTAAATTTTAAATGAGAATTTATAGTCTAATTTATATTCCGTTAAAAATTATATTAAAAATAATTTTATTATTAATGTTTGAGTGAGACATATTTAACTTTTCATTAAATAAAATAAAATAGAAGTCTTAATCTCATCCAAGTGGGTTCCAATAGATAAAATATAAACCCAAGTATATTTTAGCTCAAAATATAATCATCCAATTCTATTAATACAAGTGTTAGGGTAATTCTATAATATTATTTTTACCCTTAATTGCAGGATTTACCTTTAACTATGGTAAATAAAATTTATCGTAGTTACTATTCATAATGCCCAAAAATAGAAGTTTACTATGAAGATAATTTGGTCCTAAAGATTCCAAATATGGATTCCATTTTTTAGAATTAAAAACACAAAAGTTGAAGTGATTAATTTAAAATTAATCCTATTGTCGAAAAAAAACGTGTTTTTTGTTTTAAACATTGTAAAAGATTGAATGGTTTTTACGTATGAATTCAATGTAAAATTAATGATAATGACATAAATTATATTAAATGGTAAAAATATATTCTATTTTTACTTTAAAACCATTAAATATTATAATTTAACCATATTAATTATCTCGATGAAAAATGTTTCTTTAAGTAAAATTGTGCGTATTTTTAATATTCATAAAAATATGAAAGTAATCATAAAAATATGCAAATTTTATCCAAAGTAAATTTTTATATCCTCATTAAAAATAATTAGTTTATTTTGTCAGAATGAACTTATAAACTTGTCAAAAATTAGATTTAAAATTGGCGTGCCATCAAAAGGTAGCAAAACTGCATTTTTTTGAAAAATACTTCCTTTATATGAAAAATTGATTTTGTTCTCATACTATGTTCTAGAAAATGTGTAAAATGAATTATAATTTTATAAAATTAAAAATTTGGTTAATAGTATTCATAACAGCTAATTCATAATAATATTATAAAATATCATAGTTTAACAAAAATCGGTATTGCATACCACATAATCTATCGAGGAAGGTCGCTCTTGTGTGAAACTCAAGCCAAGTATATTGTTGCATATAATGCAATCTAATCTTGGTGTAGCATACAATAGAAGATGTCAAAAAATTAAAAATGATATATATCATAAAATCTCAGGGTGTTACATTCTAACCCCCTTAAAATTAGTTTATCCCTAAAAATTCGTTGGGATTTTAAAATAGTTTACTACTTAAAAGTTTATTTCATAGAAACTGACATTGTAAAAAGGAATACTAAATCATAATTTTAAAAAATAAAGTATTAAACAAAATGGTTACCCAAATTTACTCATCATTGGGTTTCTAAAGAAGAAAACATAGGTGAAAACATGGATATGAAAGAGAAATATAACCATAAAGTTCAAATGGAGAGTGGTAGATAACATGTCTATAAAAAATCCAAAAATAACAAATAAATAAATTTGTGATGATCTAAGTTACCATCTAATTCATCGGATATGAGGGTACTAGGACAATGTTTTTGGTTTTCAACATCATTTCTCTAAAGTTGATGAATTTGTGCATAATGATAAATACTTACTTTACTTTAGTGTAATATAATCATTGTTCATTCCATGAACAATTTCCACTTCATCTCTTAATTAAATAAATGAAGTTGAATTTGTTATTCTTGAAGTGTTCGATGATCATGTGATAGAATTATATGTAATTCCATCTATCTTTATCAGAAAAATGTTAGTACAAATTATTAAATATATGTAATTCCATATATGGTGAGATTAACTCTATATGTTTCCAAAAATGGACTTATACTTCATATATCATACAGCTTAATAAAATAGAACTAATTTCTACTAACCAGGGACAACCTGTCGGCTAGTGGGAGACGATAAATTCTTGTTGCACTTCTGTTGTGGGTTTGATTCCCGCAACCTTATCCAATGTGACGGTTTTTCTCTTGTCCTACATGTTTTCATTTTTATAAAACTACATTATTATATCATTCCAAAAATAAGTTTAATCCTTAAACAATACTATCTGATGTCCAAATTAACCCATTCCAACCTTTAGGATTATCTAAAATACTTCTATCCAATCTTATAGTATAATGAAAATTATTACCAGAAAGTTCATCTACCGAGCACGTCAATACCATCATTTAACCCTCATATATCACAATATATATCTTGTTGGTCACATTCCAAACATTTGAGTACCTTAATCATGTATTCTCTTGAAACATGAGTTACCATATAATCTTAGTGAAAAAATGAATTCTGTCAAAAATTTAGCTCTTTCCACATACCAAAATCCCAAAATTTATATATACTCAAACCATGATATCACTTTGTCCTTATATCAGTCATGAGATCATTAATACTGTCAAAAATTTCATTATCTCCTTATCCCTTCATCATGCCTATATCATCTACTTTCCAAATATATCTGAATAACCTTTCATGCTTACTGGTTCCTTTCAACATATACGTTCAAATGCTTTTGGGAAAACAATAGTGTAACAATCCTTATATGTTTCTTTATTCCATAGTACCATTAAATTACCTATAAAACATTTCTCTTAATAAACATACAATCATTCCACTACCTTCTTAAACCATTGACCGAGATTTATCATTTTATTCATCATTAATGTTTTCATCTCGTATATCATTTGTAGTCACTTCATCATCATCAACATAAATACTACCCATACAACCATGGTGATTCTCATTACGAGATTTTCCCTTAGGTCATTGGTTTTCATAATGCTCGTACATTCCACATTTAAAATATTTCACCATTGTTGTTATCTTATCAATACCATTATCCTTGTCCATGGTGTTAACAAAACCCTTTCCTTTGCAATTACTAGATTTGTGTCCTTCTTTTCCACACCCAAAGCATATTCCAGTTCCTTTAAAACATTCTCCCCGATTCCACTTCCCACATGATTTACATGAGGAAAATTGAACTTTATTTCCTCTATAATCATCATGAAACTTCATCTTTCTATTATTAGAGGATTCAGGAAACTTACCAAAGTTGAGATTATTGATCATATTATGAGATTTCAGATTAGGCATAATAATGTTGTTTGGACTTCCAAATCCTGTTTCATTTGGTTTCTCAGGATGAATATCATTCCATTGTCTATCTTATTCTCTATTAACAAGAATCTTCTTGTTTGCATCCATTTTCTAAAACCCAAAAAGAATTGTGTGAGAGTAAAAAATCATTCTAGAAAAACTACATAATCAAGGGGAAGTATGTTCAATATCTAACATCTTAGGTTTAATCCTAGGTTATTCATGATCGTTATAATAATTCTAGGATTGTAAACTATAATTTATACATAACCTTACGAACATGTTGAGATATACCTTTGATATATCTCTAGGGATATCACTAAAGTTTTGGAATCCTAGTTTCTAAAGGTTAACTAAACCATCCCTCTGATATTAACTATAACAGACCCAAGCTTGATGTACATGGATATTACATTAATTTTGCGGAATACATAATACATAAAAAAATAGACAACCAAGGACCATAATAGTTTAGTGTCTTTGGAAACTCAGAACACAATCTTCTAATCGTGGTGAAAGATCTTTAACAACTCCCATAATGATATTCCTCTTTTCCTTTCATATCTAAAAACATTCTTTATATCCTGGGGAAAATAAAAACAAATAATGGGTGAGCTCAAATTCTCAGTTAGCGTATGCATGGAGAAAATAAAACACACCATACACATTTGAACATAAAAACATGAACATAAAGTTTAAACATCAAAATATTGAGTTGTGAAATAAATCTTAGTAGTACGTAAGGCATAGATCAAAACGGAACATTAATCATGATAAAATAGCTTGGGAATAAAGCATGTAATTGTGGAAAACCATTAATAACATGATATGATTTCCATAGTATCCAATGTATTGCTGCCAAGACAATCATAGTGGACAAAGTCCATTACTGAACCGGGTTTATTTACCGTTCCAGCCCAATATTACTGAACCAGATTTAGTTTTCGTTCCATCTATGCAATCTCATGAGATATAAATCATTAACCAATGAATTTTAGGGTGATATAGGTCCCACCCATCTCATAATGAAATCATTATTTTGTGTGACACAAAAAAAACATAAATCATTCATCATAACCCAACGAATATAATGGGTTTCATAATCATCATCCCATCATAACATAATCCATATAAGGTAATGGATATAATTTCATAATAAACATAATAAAAACATTTAAATATTAGATAAATTATACTTGAAACATAAACATATTAAATAATGTCATCATATATGGAAAATAGTTTTTATAAAACACTTGAAAAGAATTATTGAGGAAAATACCCTTTCTTATTTTTAATCATTTTGTTTTCTCAAAATGAAGTGGAATTTTAAAAGAAAGGAATTTTGTTGAAAATAATCATGAAAACCTATAAATTAATATTTATATAAATAAGGTGTTATTAAATCGTAAAAATCCGTTCACAAAGTATAAGTTAAAAAAACATTATCCTTGTACTTTTGTTGGAAAAGTCAAAAAGTACCTTATATGGTAAAGAAAAGAATAGTTCCTTCCATACCACATAGTAAAAGTCAAAAGGGGGTAAACATGAATTTAAAAAAACATGTATGAATAAAAAAAGACATTATGAAGACATAGTTTTATAAAACATTGACATGGATTATAAATATTACCCTAGTAAATACTTACGAATAAACAATCGCAGATAAGAACGAGATTGGAATAATTACCCCTTACCATAGGTCTGATTGCATTGTACGTATATGAACCTCCTTTATAATGATTTAAATAATGTAATTTACTTATTCCATAATAATATTTATTCTTATGATATCATATATGGTCATATTCTTATCAATTTATTAGTAACATTTCATTGTTACTCGTTATTCGGGTGTTAACTACTTAATGTTTTTATGCGTGTTTGGTCGAATAAATTTGTATTATTATTTTTAGGTTATAGTTATATAATTAAAAGAATTTTATTAGTATAATATATATCATATAAATTAATTCAATTCATTTATATAATCATTATTAAATGAGTATCATGTAGAACAAATCACATCACATCGTAGAGACGGTAGACCGTACGTACGAACGAGCGACGATAGCATTCCCATGATTGTGGAATTGTATTGAAGTGTATTATGTATAATATTTCAGAATCAGTATAATTTTACAATATTCACATATTTTTATTTTCTCCATCATTATACACATCCAAGTATGTTGGTGATGAAAAACATATTACACCACGGCGTGGAGACAGTAATCAGTACGTACGCACACGTGGTGATTTTATTTTTCATAGGATGGATAAAATATGGAATATAGTAGTTTCTAATTCATATTAACATATCAGTATACAAGTGATCCTGGATTTATTACATAATAATGAAACAAATCATATAGATGATGTAGAAGAAGAAATAAGTTTGAAATAATCGGTAAAGGATATTACCTCTTCTTCGACATGCCTATTCTAACCCTCCTTTTAGGACACTAAAGTTGGTCTTTGAAGAAGACTAGGACATCAAGTATGAATATAGGGAAGTGGATAAGGGAAATGGATAGGGTTTTCCTGAGTTTGAAATCATAAAATGGAGTGTATAGAAGAGTGAGGAGGTGCCATTTTATAATAGAGTAGAGGGGCACTTTTAGAAACCTCCAAAATATTAATTTATAATAAATTCAAAACCCACATAAAACTACCAAATTGAATTTAATTAGAATATGAGATAATATAGGGTTGTAATATTATCAACCAATCAAATTTCGACATGTTTTAATTTTATTTTATAATTTATCATTTTGATTTATACTTATTTAATCTATTTAGTTTTATTTTTGGAAATAATATTCTCAATTTTAAATGGTTATAAATACTTACCTATGTGTTTTGAATTGTCTATAATTGAATAATTAATAAAATTTTAGACCATATAAATTTTCATTTTAATTTTTTTAATTTTTTTTATTTTTAAACAATTCAATAATATGTTATTTTTATAAAATATCAATAGTGTCAATTTTGACACTATTCATTTATTTGAATTTAAATAAAATCCAAACAGATGATAGAGTTGAACAAAAATATTTAATAGATTTATATCCTGTCATATGCATCTAGAAAATTAGTGGATCACATTTATTAGTTAATATAATTTTTATTTTAATATTCTAAAACCATTTTTTGGTATTTCTCTTAATAATATAATTACTACAGAATTTTTGTATAATTATTTAATATATTTATTTGTTGCATAAAAATTAAAAATAAAATTCTATGATGAAGATAAATCTAATATATTTCATAATAATACTTTTAATTGAATTTATCTTCTAAAACACCCATCCTATAAAATGTTATGTTTATTAATTTATGAAGGTGAGAGCTTTCACATCATTTAAAATAAAATAATATAAATGACATAATCTGTTTTATAAGGCTTCAAATGGTCCAAAAGTCAACACATTAATGATTATTGTGTATCTATACTCGACCAATAAGTTTTGGTCAAGTGTTTGGGTCTTTTTATGGGTATTATTATTTTAATAAAAACTATATTATTGATATTTCAGTAAATAAATAATTTCTGCATCATTATTGTATATGCTTTTAATGTAATTATATATTTCATAAAAATTACAAATAAATTACCATGATTAATTAAAGAATTTTATCTTTCAAATGAGTATTTATAATATAATTTATATTTGGTTTAACTTTATATTAAAAATATCTTAATTACTAAAGTTTGAGTGAGACATATTTAACTTTTCTTTAAATAAAATAAAATAAATGTCTTAATCTCATCCAAGTGTGTTCCAATAGATAAAATTTCAACCCAATTATATTTCAGGACGAAATATAATCATATAATTATATTAATACAAGTGTTAGGGTAATTTTATAGTATTATTTGTACCCTTAATTACCCAATTTACCTTTAACTATGGTAAATAAAATTTACCGTAGTTATTATTCATAATTCCCAAAAATTAAAGTTACCAATTAAGATATTTTGGACCTAATAATTCCAAATATGGATTCCATTTTTTAAAATTAAAAACATATAAGTTACATTAATTAATTTAAAATTAATCTCATTGTTGGAAAAAACGTGTCTTTGTTTAAAACATTGCAAAAGATTGAAATGTTTTTTCCTACAAATTCAATGTAAAATTAATGATAATGAAATAAATTATATTAAATGGTAAAAATATATTCTATTTACATATTAAAACCATACAATATTATAATTTAATAATATAAATTATCTTGATGAAAAAAGATTCTTTTAAGTAAAATTTAGTGTATTTTTACTATTCATCAAAATGTGATTGTTATCATAAAAATGTGAACAATTTATCCAAAGTAAGTTTTTATATACTGATTCAAAATAATTAGTTTATTTTGTGAAATTGAACTTATAAACTAGTCAAAAATTATATTTAAAATGGGTGCACCATCAAAAGGCAGTAAAACTGTATTTTCATAAAAAATACTTCCTTTATAAGAAAAATTGATTTTGTTCTCATACCATGTTCTAGAAAATGTGTAAGATGGATTATAATGTTATAAAATTCAAAATTCAGTTAATACTATTCATAACGGCTAGTTTGTAATAATATTATAATATATCATTGTTTAGTGAAACTCAGTATTGTCTTCCATGCAAGCTATCGAGAAAGGTTGCTCTTGTGTGAAACACAAGCCAAGTATTTTGTTGTGTATACTGCAATATAATTTTGTTAAAGCGTAAAACATAAGATATCAAAGAAATTAAAAAGAATATATCTCATAAATCTCAGGGTGTTACAAAAATCCTAACTGGAATAATATTGGGTGTCACCCAAAATTCTATTTTTAATGTTGGATATAATTATAAACCTAATTTCTAATAATTTGATAGTATTTTTTATAAAAATATTGTATCAGGAAAATTATAAAGGGTTTTTGCATGATAAATTCCACCACATATCCAATAACAAGTTTCCTTTCTCATTGATAAAATGATTAAGAATGACGTACAGATAAAATCCAACCATTAAATCCTATCAATTTTTCTAATTCTCATGTTATCTAAATAATATACAGTTAAAGAACATATAATTATATTGGAATTTCCATTCACTTATTCTAAAAATAATTGAAGGATTTTATGTCATACCCCATTACATGGGCTTTCATATCCTATCTTGTTTGATAAAATCTATCTTATTTATTAGTGTCATACTCAATTAAAGTATACAAAGAAAAATCCCAAACTGAAATTATATAGTTATCAAAGTATGACACATCAAAATTGAGGAACCTATTTGACTACCTCATGTTGTGGTGTATATAGTCGATGATCAATTAAGTAACTCTAAGGAAACAATTATGAAATTCTATGTGGATTACATTATGCGGATTGATCCAAATATGATTTCATGAACATATATATTAGGATGGATCGATTTTATCTCTATAAATATTCTCCACCCAATATTTAACATAACATATCACCACAAGATATTATGATAATAATTGACTAGGGATATCCTATAAATAAATATTTTCCAAGGGGATTGTATCATGCCTTGTAACATATTTTATGAAACAAACATAAATGAATGATATTTTGTTTCCAATAATATGTATAACATTATAGAAAAATTCCCAAAGACAAAAACACTTGAATTACTTTACGGTAAAAACACTAAAACACATTAATGTATAAGATAACATGACTGGAAAATATTGAGATAGATGGAATACATTCATATTTATTAGTGATAATCCATTATTCCATGTGAGGGTTATGGTCAAATAGATAGTGCCGAATATTTTAAGGGATTCATTAATGGTATCAAATATGATTTTTTAGGTCCACAAGGATAGATACCCTGAGAGGGTGGGGGCTGAATCCGTGTGTGAAAGATAAAAAAAGCTACCCCTTTTGATCTTGTTTTGCGGTTAGACAAAACCCTATTCTCTCTCCTTATCGTTGCAGAGTATAAGTAAACCATGAAGCATGCACAGGACATAGCAATTTTTACTTGGTTAACCCTCACTGGGCTACGTCCAAGGAGCATACACCATTGGTGTACAGATGTACCCATTCCACTATAAGTGCATTGCTGATTACAAGTTCAGAGCAGACTCACTGTCCCTCCTATTTTATAAGGACTCACAATCTGAGAACTCACTACTCTCTCAAGTTAAGTGAGCTCACTTCTTCTTCATAAGATCCACTCACAGTTTATAGACCTGTAGGTCTCATCATTATCTCTACAGAATTCTACATCCTTAACAGTTTATAGATGCTATTTTGATGCCCAACTGTCACCTGTAGATGAATCTCACATTGCGCCGGGTGTACCAGGCAACTGCAATTTTTATGTGCAGCCCTTACTGAACCTTGCACATAATTTCTTTTCCTTGTGAAAGATACAATATTCATGCAGAAACTCTTTTACATGCAGCCACTTTTTTCATGAAACCTCTACACTACCTTCCATGAAATTTTTCTTCTTTTGCATGCAATCTACTTTTTCCACAATAGTTTTCTTTTCGCGCAATCTTTGATTTTAACTCAACCTCTTCTTTTCATGCAATAGTTTTTTACGCGCAAACTTATTATTTTCATGTAGATTTCTTGTGCTCTCTAATTTCACATGTTGGATCTCAGATACTCTCAATGTCTTGACCCACTACGAATGAGAGGGGTCACTTCATTTTTATAGGAAAAATTGACCCCTACGTAAAAAACCTTTCTTCTTCTAGTAATCCTCTTTGAGCATGAAAAACACATCTTCTGCAGAACATCATTTTTTGCACACAACTCCAATACTTCACGCACCTCATGCATTTTCCATTTTTAGAGCATCTAATCTTAAAACACCTCTTGCGTGAAAAACACCAATTATCTATTTCGCGCACCCACTAATATTTCGCACACCATTTTCCTTTTTCGCGCACCACGCTGATATTTCACGCAACACTTATTTTTTTCATGCACCACGTAGATAATTCGTGCAACACATTATTCTTTTCGCACCACTCAAATTTTTCACTCACCTCCCATTTCCCAAAATGTATCTCTCCATTTTTAAATTTTTAGGCCCAAATATTTGGAAAACACTGGAAAATAGTTCCACCTTGTATCTACTCATTTTGTACCACCTCCAGATCATCCATTCCTTTCTCGAGGTTCTTCAATCAAACATGAATATTCAACAACATCTCTTGAACCTGAAAAATCACCATGTAAATCCCCTTTTTCAACAAATTATACATCGTGGTCTAATTTGTGAACAAACACAACATGGAGGTCTACTTTGTCAACAAACACAATCACCTCAAAAATTCTTCAATGATACCTTGAGGGATTTTTGGCCAAAACCTCCCCCTTTGGGTTCATTGAAAATACTTCTCCTAATAAATCTCTGCACTTTGATACCTCATTAACTCTTCTCCTAATTTCTACCACCATTAACCTCTTGTGATTCTGATAGTGATCAAGGATTCACTCAACACATATTCTAAGCCCACATGAGAAATGATCAGCATGAGAAACAAGAGTAAATGAAATGGTCATCAATGAATCACTTCATTCCAAAAACCAACTATTTACATAAAATTGATACAAATTTGAAAACTAATACCAATCTTTGTTACAACTCTCAAAATCAATTGGTTATAGCTAGAAACCTTCTGACACTCTTCCAACACCAATCTTCTGCTTTTATCATGATCCTCAGCTGTCGTTATATCTATTATCTGATCGATCACTTCTAGAATCATTAGATTAATACGCTCCCCCTATCACATCTCTCTCCCCTTATCTCGCTACTCCACCTATCATCTTCTCACTATGACTTTGACTAAGTCATTTTCTCCCTTCCTTATCCACAGTTCCGCCCACTAGAGGAGTCACTATTTCTCCCCCTTTTTCAACGAACCCAAAGTTCACTCCTTTTTTGTATGAAATAGAGTAGAGAATACATATCATCACAATAGGGGAAAACCCATACCTCGGGGAGAGGGGGGAGTCCCACAGCCACAGTTTTTCAAGTTTTGGGAGTCTACTGAACTCCTAGATCTAGTCAATGCCTCTCAAAATATTCCTTGGGTAAGGCCTTTACCAGGATGTCTACAACCTGTAGTTTTGTAGGAACATACTCCTACTTGACAAATCCCAGATCAACCTTCTCCTTGATAAAACGATACTATATCTCAATGTGATTTGTCCTTAAGTAATATAAAGGATATTTTCTGAGATTCATAGTACTTGAGTTATCGCACTAGATTCCGATCATAGACTTCACTTCTACTCCCATATCATCGAGTTGCTGCTACATACACAATAATTGTGTGCATGCTTGAGTGGCCACAATATACTCAGCTTCTACGGTGCTCAATGAAATAAAATCTTTCTTCTTACATAGCCAAGAAACACACAACCCCCCAAGATAGAATGCACCTCCTGACGTTGAATTCCTTTCATCGAATGAACTGGCCCAATCTGCATCAGTATATCCCAAAAATTCTAACTAATATTTTTCACTATATATCAGGCTGAAATCCACCGTGACCTTGATATACCAAAGTATTATTTTCATTGCAATAATGTGGCTTTCCTTTGTATTACTCTAATATCTTGTTGCTCGGCATGTGGTGAATACAATTTCAGGCCTTGTCTCAGTTAAGTAAAAGAGGATTCTAATGACTTGCCTATATTATTTGATATTAACTGCTTTTCCATCCTAATATCCTTGTAATTTTCCATTCAAAATCTTCTCAAAAACTCCATGGAATATATTGATTGATAGATAAATGTTTCCTTCCTTGTGTCACCTGTAGACCAAGGAAATTTTTTTTCTCTCCATCATTGACATTTCAAACTCACTTTTCATGAATTCAAAAAACTATCTACACTGAGCTTCATCTGATCTTCCAAATATTATGTCATCAATATAAACCAAGAACATCATCCTTTGATTACTATTATAGTTTAAATAGATATTATAATCAACTCCCCCATGCTCGAATCCACGCTTGTTCAAGTACAGATCAAGTATTGAGTACCATGATCATGGTGCTAGTTTTAGTCTATATAATGCCTTCTTCAGTCTGTAGACCGTTTTCTCATCCTCATGAATGAGAAAACCATATCGCTTCTCGATATACAATTCTTCCTCCAGAACCCCATTCAAAAATGCAGATTTGACATCCATCTAGAAGACTTTGAACATTTTTTCACTACAATGGCTAGGAATAGTCTGATTTTATATAGTCTCACAACTAGTGCAAATGTCTCGTCAACATCTATTCCCTCTATCTGAGAGCATCATTCATACACTAGTTTTGCTTTGTTCTGAATCACTATACCATCTTCATTTATCTTGTTGCGATATACCCATTTAGTCCCAATGACATTCTTATCCGATGGCCTTGAAATAATCTCCCACATTTGATATTTCTCCATTTGATCAAGATCTTCATTCATTTCTTGAAGATAGTTTTCATCTTCAGCAGCATCAGTGAAGCACTTTGGCTCAACCTGAGATAGGTAATATCTCTTCTGTAGTGATTTCATCCTTCTTATCTGAACAGGAGTTGAATGATCACCAATGATATTCTATCTGTCAATTTCGGCTCGATTTATTGGCTTTTGTGCAGATACAGATTTTACTTCCTCAAGCTCATCATCAGTATGTTCTTCTGAATCAACATTATCCACTTCATCGCCCCCTGCGTTGCTTTCCTTCTAATCACATTCATCTGGAAATTTTTCACTGCACTATTTAATGATCTCCTCATTCTCCACTATGGTGACATCATTATTCTCAACTAATTTTTTTAGCCTTTTGTTAAATCATTTGTATGCTTTTCTTTTTCCTGAGTAGCCTTGGAATATCCCCTCATCTCCTTATGACTTATATTTCCTATTTTATTCCTTATTGGGGATAAATAACTTGTTTCCAAATATTAGAAAGTATTTCACCATTGTATTCTTTCCGTACCACATCTCGTACAGAGTCCTTCCTTCCTTTGGACACAATAGATCCCTATTATAAATGACGACCAATGTCAAAACTGCTTCCTTCTATAATTTCTCTGGTAGATCTTTTTATTTGAACATCGTTCTATCCATGTTGTTGATGATCTTATTTCTCCTTTCAACCACTCCATTATGTTGAGGAGTTCTCAATGAGGAAACTTTATAACATATCCCGTGTTTCTCAAGATAGTCTTCCACCTGACTGTTTGTGAATTCTGTACCATTATCAATATGAAACTTTGGAATTTTCTGTCCAAGAATCCTTTCTCACTACCTCCGGTACTGTTTTAAGTAGCTGAACACATTGGAATTATAGAAAATAACAACTACCCATTCCATTATAATATTTTCATAAACGAATAAAACATAGTACCTATTTCCATCAATTGATCTTGGTGTGACAGGCCTACAAACATCAACATGCACCAATTTGATCACTCTTGTTGACTTCCATTCCATTGCCTTATACGTCTTTCTAATGATCTTTCCTTGTTGGCATGCATCACATGTGTGTGTACGATCATGTGATAGCTTAGGGAGGTCTCTTGTTGCATCACACTTTACTAGATCTTCCATGGATGGTTGGAATAGATGACCAAGTAATTTATGCCACAACTCGTTTTCTTCCTCTCTGTTTAGAAAGCACATATCTTCTTCCCCACATAACATGTAGAAATTCCCCTTTGTCATTTATCCCTATAGAAAAACTACCCCATATCTTCCTTTGATGATACACATTATTTTAGTAAACTTTATAGAATGTCTTGAGTCCTATAGTTGACTGACACTGAGCAAATTATGACTGAGGCCTTCCACAACTAAGACATCAACACATATCATCTCTTTTCCCCCAAACATGGCATTTCCTGAGAAAATTATATTCATGCCTTCATCATTTTCAAACTTAACAATACCTTCATTGTCATATTTTATTCCTGTAACAAGATCCTTATTACCATTCATGTGAGATGTGCAGCCGCTGTCAAGGATCCACACACTAGAGCAATCTGATGCTTTAAGGGAAATTTCTTCTACCACTGCCTACTCATCCTTTTTCTTCTTGGTCCACATTTTTTCCTTCACACTTTACATGGATTGATACTTCTGATCTTTCTCATAAACTGATGGACTAGCTTCACTTTGCAGTGCTTCAAATCTATTCTGCATTTTCAACTCAACTATTGGTTCATTGATATGCTGCTTGCGAACATTTTGACTCCGCTTTGGCACATTCTTCTGTATGGTCGAAGTATAGTACCTAGACATGTGTCCAAATCCTCCACAGCAAAAAAGGTTTCCTTCGAAATATGTTCTAGATAACTTTTCTCAGTTTGGCTACCACCTCTGTTCTTGTGCCCTTCGATATCTCTTAGCTATAGAACACAGATATAGTCAATGTTACATCATTCCACAACAATAACACCTGATATAAGATGCATTACTTCATGTCACTTCTGCAATTCTAGTTTCCCTCTGGTATCTTTAAAAATTCTGATTCTGTTGGTGCCCAAAACTACCTTCAATCTCGGAATGGGTGCTTGTGGTTTGATTTCAGTTTTCATAACTTTCTATTTCCAATCAAGCCCCCATCGTCCTTAGCATATGAACATAAATGATTATTCCTTTCAACTGAACCACTATGATATACTTTTACCTTCTTGGTTTTTAGAGTGATTTTCATTCCTCATATGCCATAAAGAGTCAAAAAAATCATGATCCTTGTCATTTTTCCCCAAACTAAATACTTCCACTTGAAGTTCATTAATATGATTGATTAGATCTTTCCTTATGTTATTAAAGCCATCGATCTCCCTTTTCTGTTCATCAATATTGATTTTATACTGAAAAATTGATTTTATGTCCTCTGGTGTTGATGAATTGATTTTCTCAATTTCTTCCATCTACTCAGATTCTCTTCTTCCTAGTGCTGCGTATAGAGTTTGGAATCACGAAAAACATTGTTGGATTTCTTTCTTTTGGCTCTCCAAACATCTATCTCCTCAAGAGGATCCTCTAACTCTGCTTTCATATCAACTATTCCCTCAACTTCTTCTTCTTCTTCATCAGTTTCGGTTTCATTCTTCCTATGATAAATACCAACAACTCCAACAATAGAATTTTCTCCACAATCTCTACAGATCTTTATTTCTTCAACCACCTCAACCTCAGACTTGTCTGAAATTTCACATTCTTTTGAAAGAAGGTTCTTGTTCTTAAAGATATTTCTCTTGAACTGTTTCTTTCCTTTCCCATAGGCTAAAGACTTCTGCTTGGGAATTTCAATTTCATCGACATCATCATCCTCTTGGAATTGTTTGGGGCATCTTGTTGCAAGATTTCCAACCTTTACACATCGAAAACAAGCAATTAGAATTTTCCCTTTAAACTTTCCTTATCCTCTATGAAGGTTTGAGGAGAGGAAAGACATTACCTCATCTATCTCTTCTTCTTCTTGAAAATATTCAGTGGTGAGCTTCTCCATGGATTTGAATTCCACCTCTTTAGATTTCCCCTTTTCTGAAACATTGTTATCATCATTTCTCATTTTATAATCAACAAGGCTGTTGTGAAGGTTATCCAATATCAGCTATTTTGGGTCATTATCTTCCAAAACTATAACTTTTGGATTAAACCAAGGTGTAATTTTCCTCAAGATGTTCGTCACAATATTTATGTCTTTAATAACTTCACAAATACCTCTCACGTCTTCTACTATATTATTTACCTTGTCAAACAATGCATCTACAAATTCATTCGGGTTCATTCTTAGATCTTCATACTTGTTACATAGAACTTGTAACTTTGCATCTCTATCCTTTGAATCTCCTTCATATATGTTTAATAGATTTTCCAACATGGCATGTGATGTTTTTCATAACATCTCCTTCGTATAGAGAGAATTGGATAGGGATCCCCCTAAAGCATTGATTCCCTTGGTGTCAGCATCTAATTCACTTCGCTTAGCTTCCAATAATTCACCACTATTAATATTGTTAGTTATACCATGCATTCCTGCTGTAAACACATCCATTCACAATGTCCAAAAGTAGTGTATCAGCCAATTCTTCTATAGTTGAAAATAGTTCTAGTCGAAGATTGGAATCCCTTTATAATTGGTAACCTCCATTTGAGAGAGAATTATTGATATTATTCTTCCCTCTGATACAGATAGTTAGGTCTAGTAGGTTAGATACCCTGACAGGGGGGTGAATCAGGGTGTGACAGATGAAAACAACTGCCCCTTTTGATCTTGTTTTGCGGTTAGACAAAACCATCAAGTCTCTCTTTCACGTTGCAGAATATATGTAAAACTTAAACCATGCACAGGACACAACAATTTTTACTTGGTTCACCCTCCCTGGGCTATGTCCAAGGATCATACACTGGCGGTGTTCCAATGTACCAATATCAATATAGGAAAACTGCTAATTACAATTTTAGAGCAGATTCATTGTCCCTCCTATTTTACAACCACTCATAATTTGAGAACTCACTGCTCTCTCAGCTGAAGTGAGTTCACCTCTTCTTCAGAAGATCCACTCACAGTTTATAGACCTGTAGGTATCTTTATTATCTCTAATGAATTCTGCATCCTTAATAGTTAATAGATGTTTTGTTGATTCCCAACTTTCACTCGCAGACGAATCTCACTTTGCACCAGGTGTACCGGGCAACTATAATTTTTACACGCAGCCCTTATTTCACCTTGCGTGTAATTTATTTTCTTTGCGTGAAATAGAATTTTCATGCTACAACTCTTTTACGCACAACCACTTCTTTTTCGCACAGCCTCTACACAGTATTGTGTAAAATTTTATTCTTTTGCACACAATCTACTTTTTACGCAATAGTTTTTTTCACACAACCTCGGATTTTCACGCAACCTCTTCTTTTCGTGCAATAGACTTTTACGCTCAAAATTGTTGTTTTCAGGTAGCTTTCTTGTGCACTCCAATTTCATGTGATAGAGCTCGGATACTCTTTAAGTCTTGAGCTTCTTCGAATGAGATAGGTCATTTCATTTTTATAGGAAAAATCGACCCCCGTGTGAAAAACCTTTCTTTCGCGCGTAATCCTCTTCGAGCGTGAAAAACACATCTTCCATGCAACATTGTTTTTCGCGCACTAATCCAATACTTCATGCATCTCATGCCTTTTACAATTTTTGAGTTTTTGATCACGAAACACCTCTTGTGTGAAAAACACAAATTCTCTATTTCTCGCACCCACTAATATTTCTCGTACCATTTTCCATTTCCACGCACTACACTGATATTTCACGCAACAGTTATTTTTTCTCACACCAAACTGATATTTCACGCAACACATTATTTTTCATGCACCACTCAAATATTCTGAACACATACCTTTACCAAAAACTCAACTCTCCATTTTTCAATTTTCAGGACCAAATATTTTGAAAACACTGGAAAACAACACCACCTGGTACCTGCTCTTTTTGTAAAACCTCCATATTATCAATTCCTTGGATGAGGTTCTTCAATAAAACATGGATAGCCAGCAACATCTCTTAAACCTGAAAAATCACCATGTAAACCCCCTTTATCAACAAATTATACATTGTGGTCTTCTTTTTGAACAAACACAACATGGAGATCTACTTTGTTAATAAACACAATCACCTCAAAAATGCATCAATGATACATTGATGGATCTTTTCCCAATAGATTTTATATTACGTTTAATATATTATATTTATTATATTTTTTTTAGACAAATTATCTCTGTTATATTTAAATTGTTTACTAATTTTTAAGTTAAATTATTTTTACATAGTGATACATTGTCTATGGTTTATTTTTGAGAGAAAATTATTACCCATGGTTTATTCAATTCATCTATACCACTTAAAAGGCCTCTAATGATTTAGGAATTTTCATGAGGTAGTATGGAATGTTGGATTAGTACTAGGTATTTTGGATTCCATATGAGGGTTTTAGAACTAGTCCTAATCGATGGGTCACTAATTATAAAACAAGATAGTTTGGGGAAGAAAGGGGGAACGTTTAGTTTGATTAAACAATTCTTAGTGTTATTTCCAATTTACCAATTTAATTTGTTTATTTATGGGTATTAATTATTCCCATGGATATTATTACTATTATTAGTATTATAAATTCAGATTTAATATGTTTCATGTGGGGATTA
This sequence comes from Viscum album, assembly GCA_963277665.1. Lineage (NCBI taxonomy): Eukaryota > Viridiplantae > Streptophyta > Magnoliopsida > Santalales > Viscaceae > Viscum > Viscum album. The sequence continues at coordinate 339,317,060 of OY728123.1, forward strand.
GTTGATCACCATTAATTGTTTTGTTTGGTGATAAACTGTTAACCTATATAGTCAGTGTGGTTACATCATATACACTTATATTAGTTAGACTTGGTGACATCAAATTCCCCTATATTTTGTTAGGGTTAATCCCATTACCATTTGTTTCTTATTCAAGTTATTTTAACTCATAACCCATATGCATATATTTAGTATTAAAAACTCATTCATCTATTATTTTCATTGATATCTATCCTGATACTATATTCACTCTTTTTAAATTATAAGATGTGATAATCTATTTAACCATTTAAACTATTTTTCTATGTCTATACACATTCCATTAAAATTCTAGATAAATTATGTTTGGTTTTATATTCCTATGAATTATTATAACTTGGTACTATTATGATGGTTATGTTATATTTTTTTCTTTTTCAATATCTCATTTTACATTCATCAATATATATTTTATTTATTTACATACATCATTGGTGGTGTCTTAATATTTTTATTTCTCAAAAATTATATGTCTAAAATTATGGCAATAAATGACTCATGGTGTGTAATAGAGGTAAATCAAAGGGACCCTTAATCCATAGCAGCATAGAGGGTGGATATCCATGTGCATTCCATGGGACTGGGTGAATCCTTATAATCATATTTTAAGGATACCTCCTTCAATTCACATGGTTTTGTATTGTGATTTTTATATGATAAACACGTAATTTCATCCTATAATTTATATGTTTATTATATGACATTAATATGGGTATTTGTTCAGTTACAGTGTTCCTTGTTTTACTATTTTTGGTGTATCACAAAAATGTTCATATTTTTATATCATATCATAGTTGAATGGTTTTTGTTATTCTTCCAACTACTTATTTTTATCTGCTAGTGCATAGAGTATTTATACATTAATAATAAAGCCTCTCCACATGTTTAAAACCACTGTGATACATATAGGGATACCAAAAGGCATGTGGACCACTTTTTATATTAATATTTATTATCACCGAGTCATGTATGAAAATATTTTTACTAAAATATTTAATTACTTTATCTAAAACTATTTAATATTTATATGAATTTTTTAGGGGTTATTAAATGTATTAAATAAGGTTAATGGTTTATTGGGTAAAAATGATAAATACATGGAAGGTTCAATGTCCCGAATTACTTTTTTTATTATTTTAGAAAATCCACCATTTCAAGGGGTGAGGTGGAACCCTTACAAGGAACGAAGGCTTAGAGACAATTACATGACCTGTAGGTCTCAGAGGAAATCACCCAGACAATAAAACTTGGAACTACTTTTCCCCATCACATGTGATGATATCAACACTGCCCCTTCTCAAGGCTATCCGGCTATTTATCCTTTACAGAGCTGCATAGGCCCAATACTAATGGTAATTCCATAGCCTCTCGTTCTTCGAATTCTGGATAGCTTATCCCGATTGGTGAAGAATCGAAAAGTGAATTCAAGACACCAGAGATCAAATTACGGTGGAGATACATGAATTGTAGTGATTATGTTTTTTAAATAAATGAGTTAAAATAAAATGAGATAAATTATTTGTATTGTTCTATACAAAATTATATAATTTAGGAACAACAATCTTGTTGGTGGTTTTTTTAGATTGTTGCTTTTTTGAATTACATGACACTATCACATGTTTAAACCATATCATGATTATCCATATTATTGGGTATAATTGAGAATAAATGCTAAATTCTTTGATGGAATTGTAACCATTATCCAATGATACAATGGGTAATAATAGGATTAACCACACTAACATACATATCATTGTTTATTATGTTCATAGTTGATCATGTAGGCACCATGAGTGGAGAATGAATCAATTCAACCCTTTTTACTAAATTATATTCAACATTTATTTATCCCCTCTTTTATTTAAACATATATATTTTTTAATATGTATGAATCTATTAATTCCTTCTCAACAAACTCCACTACAACCAATTATATAGGTAAAAATTACAAATCAGCACACAATATTTTTAACAAGTTCTACCCTAATGTTGGAATCAGAAAACGATTTTGGTTCAATTGAGTCAACGATTATGATATTCACTATATTTGATAATTTAAAAAATATAATGATATTTTTCATACTCAGATATTTTAAATATATCATTGATTCATTAAACAATTAAAGAGAGGAGAAGTGAAGAGAATAAAGATTCCTTAATTTTTGGTTCTTCAACTATCTCTTGAAATCATGTTAGTCTCCAAATTAGTAGGGATATATTTATATATGATCCCAAGATTCATAAATGGTCCTCCATAAAATTATAGAATATGATATTCATTATGAACCAAGATTTCACTACATAATAATAATGTGATATTCTTTCACAATTAGAGTCTTCAGCAACTATAGAATAATCTTCAACAGTTTCATGTATGTCATTATCATAAAGTAACAATATTTTTTTCTTAATTTTGGATTGATATTACTACCTTAATAAATATTCCTCCAATCCTATTGTAATATTTAACTATATTAACTCATGAATCCCTAACAAGATAGATATAGGTGGTGGACAATAGTAGTGGGTCCTATCTATCTATATCACTATCAAATTGTCATTTTATTTCCCCAAAAAATCATCTATGATATAATTATGTTATTGGAATACATGCCACAATGTTCTTCATTATTTTAATTCATAATCATTGATATAGGTATATCACATGGATTATTATTTTTTCGTATCTATAATACTATGATATCATAATATATGATTTTTCTTTTAATTATCCTTATTTTTATTCTCTATATCTCCATATCCTAATTTTCTTCCTCAATTCATAAGAACTACTAAAATTAGTTCTATATTATCCCTCATTCGTAAAAATGGTTTTTCTAAATGAATGTAGTATCATATTATAATAAAAATGCCACCTATTATTTACACTTATATTTTCTAGTACTAATCATGATAATATATTTTTCATATTTGATTATATAAAATTGCTAATTTAGTAATGGAATCATAATTCCCTATTATAAACATATTAATTGACATTCCTGATAGAAAGATCATATATGATAATTATTCATATTTTTTTTTAATATCCTATAAATACCATACCAAGAACCATATATTTTTTCACAAATAATAAAAAATAATTATATCTTCATTAATGAATGATTATATATTTATCCTTGAAGATTCACTCAACAATGTCTAATTTGATCACCAGTAGGAAATATTAGTAAATGGAATATCATTTTTATTATATATAGATATTTAATCTTGTGATTTACAATTTAGTTAAAGAGGGAACATTATATAAGAAACTGATGAACTTATGTATTATATAAATAATTTTTTCATTGAATCATTTCTAAAATACTTAGTATAAAAACTGTGATGTTTTCTTCTGTGAATTATAATAAACATTACATGTTGAGAAAATTAATATTTTTAATCATTTTAGTCTTTATATGTTTTGATATTATCCTAAGAACTTATCTTTAGAAACATCCCTAATAAATGTGGTTACCTTTATATATTTGGAAAATAATACTTATATGTACAAGTAAGGTTTTTGAATTTTCCAAATCATCATATTCAGAGTAACTTTATATATTAATCAATGATTTTATGTGCCACAGGGTGGTTTATTTCTTTTTACATTCATATGTTCCACTCTTGAGTAAATATTAAGTAACATCAAGAGTATCAAAACATTTCAAAATTTTAGATTGAATGTTTTTGAAAAACTATGTGTTTTTCAATAATAACAATAATTTCCCTCAAATATTTTATATACTATATTTACATATTAATAAGTAGTTATAGATTACATATTATTAATATTTAACAAAAAATTAAATTTACATATCTAAATTAATATCAATTTTACTTTGATATATAGAGTATACTCTAAGAGTTTCCTTTATGTTTCACCCTAAATATCTTTATGTGTCATAAAGTGGTTTTGTACATTAATAACAATAACATCCTGATATTTTATGAAACATATTTTTGAAAATTATTTTAAATTCAATGATATATTGTTTTACATGGAATGAACATTTTAGATTCTATTATAGGAAACACCATGATTTTCTTGTTTTATATGTGTCATTGATTTCCTTTGATGAATTATGTTACACAAAAGACTAAGTCTTATTGGACAATGACAAATTATTAGTATTATTATTTAACAACATAGTTATCACCCCTCATTCTGAATTGAGGGAATAAATCATATTGAATATATTTTGAAATTATTGTTTACACATGTTTATAAAAATAATTCATTGGTTACCAATTAATTATAAATGAATATATAGGCCAATCGACTATAAATGTTGTCTGTTTATGAAAACCTATTTTTATGATCATAATGGATTTGTATCCTAAGAAATGAAATTAATAGAGTTTATGAAATATAATAAATAAATTTATACATTATTTATTTAATAAAATATTTTAAATTTCATCTAATAATTTTTTTTATCATTGGATCATAATAACTCCAATTTCTTACATAAATAGTTGTATATGTTTAAATTGTATTTTTACAACATTTAAGTTAGGCACTTGTTTAATAATTAAATTTTGACACTTTCATAAATTTTATTTTACCAAATGTACTTTAGTTTTGAAATCATAACATAAAAATTTACTTAGGGTGAATTTTGGGAATTTTCTGAGAAGTTCTGTGTTTGGATGAACAGTGGAAAATACTAGAATTTAATTAAATGATTATTTTTCACCTAAAAATTTAATAAAATAAAAGTATATTTTTAATTAGTATTTAATTATATTTATATAAAATTAATATAAATTTATACAATTTAGGTAATTTGATTAAATTTTACAGTGATTTTGTATATAATATCATTTCAATCATTTGAAATTTTTACTCCAACAACATGCTTTATCATTTTGTTTACGAGATTATTTTTTAATTAAATAATACAATTTATATGATTGAAATTTTGAAAAATGGATTAGATTTTTTAAATCTGAATAATATATAATTTATAATAAGTTAAACTATGTTTTTTACCAGAAATAATAGTGAATGCAATTAAAATAAATTACAACGGTTTAGGTAAAAATGTGTTTACTTATTGGATAAACAATATCCTTATAGGGAAAAAATATCTAAAAACCTTTGAAAACCTCATTTTATTAAAATATTTAGACTATAAAAACACTTTTTTAATTTTATTCATCATTTATCCACATTATATAAGGGAGATCTCCAAATATTTTTTTACATTTTTAAATTTACCATAATGTCACTCCTCCTCCACTACAACAAATCCACTCACTCTACCAATATCTTCACATATATCAAGACTTTTTTCTCATCCAAAACATGGAAAATTATATTAAAACATTCCTAATCCTATCCTCTAAGCCTTAATTTTCTAATAAATCAAACCAAGGAAGTGTTTTTGTGAAATCCCAAAAGAGTTTCCTGAAAAAAAAAAAGTTATAACATTTTCAATGAGCTGTTTTATTTAATTTGATTCTACACCCCTTAAATTATTAATATTACATGATTATAAAATAACATTAATATACTAAAAATACTGATTTATTTTTATTTTTTTTAAATAAATATTCACCAAATTTCGTTGAATCTGTAATGAAATCATGGTTTGTGTATACCACAGACTACATTCTCATGAAATGTTGTTTATTATGTTACCTTTATCACCTCTCATGGTTAGAAGTTATGATTTACATAATTATTTTATATAATATATATTATATTTATGATTTCATTGTGTTTTTTAGATTAATATATAACTCATACATTCATGAATTCCATTTTGTGGGAATATGATAACATAATTTGTGGATGTGTGGATTACCGACAAATCGAATCGATAAGATTAGATAACACTTTATTTGGATTGTATTAAGGGTGGGTTTAATGAAAATATATGACATAATTGAAAAACCAGGGAAATGAACTACATAATTATCTTTATGTGCATATAATATATCATTTTCTTCTTTCCATTTCAGAAAATAAAAATGTGATAATGTCGATCATGGATATGTGGACTATCGCATCATCGAAGTGATGCAATTCATTCCTTTTAATGACCACATCACAAGAAATATGTATATAGCTAAATATAATAAAATAATTTCATATTTATTATATAATATTCATTTTTAGTGACAAAAGTTACTTACCCTCTTTCAATAATGATAATTGGAAAATGGGAATATTACTCCTACAAATATATAACATACAATCTCCATGATCATAATGTTTGTATATTTTTCATAGCATTCATTAATATTTGATTTAAAAAGTATAATTGATCTAATAATGTAGTAATTATATCATGATTATTATTTTGTATATGTTTAAATAATTACTTCATTGATCTTAAATGACCTATCAATGTCAATTTTGACACACAAGCTAAATATGGACAAAACATCTGATATAGAAATTATAGATTAAATAATTTTACAAATATTCCCTATATGTGAAATAAATTTAATAATACAATTGGAAAATTTATTGAAGTAATTAAATAATTAACCTAATATTATAAATGCTGAAGAAAGCGGACATGCATGAAAAGTCAAACTCAAGGTATGGGGTTTCTAAACTAAATTTCAATTCATTGAACTAAACATCTAATTAATTGGTTATGTTATGTATAGAATATGGATTATATTACCCATGAATATATTTTTATATATTTTAACATTTATTTTGGGGATTTACATTTTTCACACATAAATATATCATTGATTAATTCTCAATCCAATGACACGGTCTTTGTAAGGGATTTTCATCTCACTTTTTACATCTGTGGTATACTTTTCATATTTAAAACTTATTTTTATTATGTGGTGTATATAATTACTTATATAATTTTATAAATGTAATTAATATAATTATTACGTTAGTTAATGTTTTTTAAAATTTTATTCATTAATGAAGTTTGTGATTCAAAAATTTCAATGTTGTATGAAAAATGTTGTATCTTTATTGATTATATTCCGCAAGAATATTTTTATTAACCATTTAATGGAATATACATTCATCAATATCAACAAACCATTTTTTATCCAAAAAAAGGTATATTTGTTATTAATAATATCCTCATTAATTCTTTGTATGGATTATTATTGTTTTAATGATATTTTTATGGAACTTGTTTCATTTAAACAAGTTAATCTTATTTCAAAAAGATTTTTTGGGAACACGATTATTTTCAAAGATATAACCATGATTCAAATAGAATATTATGTATTCCATTTATTTTTCCATGGGTTAATACTATTTTAAATATATTAGTTGGGAAACTGTTTATTTTCCATGAGATAAACATGTTTCAATGAGACTATTATGGAACATGATTATTTTCTACAAGTTAATCATGTTACAAATAGGTTTACATGATAAACATTTCTTTCCATGGATTTAATAATGTTGTAGAAACAATAATGATTGATTACATGTGGTATATTAATTTTTTAGTTCTTATATATCATATATTATGCTATTTTCATTAGGCTCCAAGTGATGTTGTTATATCATACACGATAGGGAGGCCGAGATATCATCAGTAGAGCTTGTTACAGCTTAAATGATGGGGTTTCTAAAATAGCATTGGTTGAACACTTTATATCTCTCCAATGAATTATTTAATTATAAATTCGGATATAAACTGTATGGTTATTCTAATAAAAATTTATTGAATGTTTTTTGAAAGGGTGTTATGAAAGTGATTCAAAAATTTACCAAAATGAGTTTTCATTTCTTATAATTTGTTTTTAATGTTTCTAATTATCAATATTGATACCTCATTGCTATTGATTTTTTATTCTAATAAATCTTACATTTTTCATGTTTTCATTTTTGGTGATCTATGTATTAATGGGTTTTAGTTCATTTATTATCCGCTCATTCAATATGATTATCTCATCATACTCTTATACACACTTAGGCTCATTGATGAAATTCCTTTGTTATTTTTTATATTTTCCCTTACTAAGAATTTTAGTTCAACCTTATTATTTTACCTTTTTACTAGGATTTAAAGAGTGATGCTGAATGATTTATTTATGTGATATGTTTCAGGAGGATGATGTTTATGACCTAATGTGAGAAAATAAAATATAGGGTACCTGGGTTGAATACACATTTAATGAAATTGGATTTGTTTATTTAGGATTTTTTCCTAATTATTTAAAACATTAATACTAAACATTCCTACACTATGTAAGTGATAGGTGTTTTTTGTTTCAGGATTTAAGGTTTTGATGAAAAATTTGGTTCACAATTATCAATATAAATGCTGGGAATGAGAATTTATAGACTTCTTCATAGTATTTTAGAGTTCAAGTTTTAAGATGTTATATTTGGAATCAATTTTTGGATTAGATAACTTTGGAGATTGTGATGCTTTTATGTTAGGTTATCCTAAGAGATATGGATACCATCATAGTTCGATATGATTATTGACAATCAAAATATGAATGTCTTGGACACCCCCTTTGAGTTTTTAATGTTGTAAAAAATTTGAGGTTATCAATGACATTTTTGGTGTTGTTTTTTTGTTTGAGATATTTTTAATCCTGAAGATAAACATGATGTGTTTTCAGTAATGTTGTCTTTTTTAAAGAATATTGAAAAATTAGTGATGGGGTGAACCTATATACTGGGTGAAAACCTGTCGCATCCAGTTAGGGGGTGGGGCTTTATCCCATGACCAATGGATTATAAGGTTTCCACGCACTATCATAGGCCTACACAAAGTCTTGGCGGTGTGAAATTTATTTCTAGTAACGATTATATCTAATTCATAAATATATGATATTTTATTTTTGTAATAATATTTCATTTATCTTGGAATAATTTATTATTAAATAATTCAAATATTTGGGTTTGAAACATAGTAATGAAATTTCTGATTAATTTTAAGGATAGTATTTATTGAATGGAATGGTTGGATATTTGGAATTATTTGTTTATATTAATGTATCATTTTAAGGTTTATTAGTTTTTTAAATTATATTATTATTCTCAAACAATTTTTTTGTTAAGGTCTAATGGAATATGGGATATCTATACTAACCATTTTATAATTATGTAACCTTTAATAGTTGATTTTTATTCTTTTGGAAAAAGAAAATTCATCATGAATACTCATCATCTTGAGAAAAGATGAATTGGTTATGGAAATTGGTTTTAGGATGCAATCCACTTGTCAAGTATGTATATTTATTTAGGTTTTCAGTCTATATGGTAATTTAAATCCTTTAAATTTAGGATAAGGATATTCAACTAATATGTTATCCTATTACCAAATTTTCCATTGATATACATGAAATTATCCAAACCTATTTGGTTTTTGGTTTTGTTTTCATTTAATTCCTCTTGACATGTTCTATTTCACAATAAATTAGTTCAAAAGAATTAGTTCTTCCTTCCAAATCGATCTTTAAATTTACCACCAATGTTATCCCTTTATTGAATTCTTGTTATGAATATCTTCAGGTGAATATTATTTTTTCCAATTTCCCTTTTTAGGGGTATGCCTTATTAACCATTTCTTTTATGTGGGTTTCAATGAAGGAATTCTAAAAATTATAATCCTTTGATATCCAAGAATAATTTGGATTGAGGAATTCATTCTACAGGGGACAGGATGTAGCATCCCATTATTTTAAGAATTATATAAATTCAAACTTATTTAAATTCAATGATATCTAGTGTTACACTCAACTCACAGTTTAAAATGTGATATACACCAAACCATGTTTTCTTATGTTGCATGAAATATCGAGTTCCTCTAATGACATCTTTTACACACAATCTCAAGTCATACCAGACAATGACAATCTATTAATATTATTATTTAATATGATAGTTATCACCTAGTTATTGAAAATCTTCAAATGAATGATATTAAATATATTATGAAATTATAGTTTTCACGTGTTTATAAAATTAATTTTTAGATATCAATTAATAATAAATGGCACTAAATTAAATTTGAATATAAAGGATATATTTTTATGTAAAACAATTTGTATGATCAAATTGGACTTTTATTATAAAAAATTATATTATTCACTATTACTGTAATATATTAATGAAATTTATATTTTATACCTTTAGTAATTTTTTTTAAAATTCACCCATTAAATTTAACTGGATTAAGATAAGAATAAGTCAAATTTCAAGCATAAAAATCTATATGTTATTAAAAGGCAGTTGTATCACCTTTTAGTGATAAAATTTATTGGAACTAAATATTGAATAATTTATAAATTATAATTGTAAAAATAAATTTTATTTTTAAATATGAATATAAATATTTACTTTGGGTAAATATTTTTTTCAAAGATGTTTCATTTTTTGATAAATGGTTAAATTACAAGATTTTAATAGAAAAATACTTTTCTTTATAAGGATCTTTTAATGATCAATCTTATGATTAATTGGTTTAAATGGATAAGAAGATACATTTTACATAATTTAATCAACTTTATTTCATTTGAATAAATTTCAAATTGATATTGGATAATAAATGATTTCAAACTATTGAATTTTTTTACTTTTGTAACACCCTTTCTCAAAATTTCCATGGGATTAATTTTAAATTAAATGCATCTGAATATGTGATTGGAATATGGAAATGTAGATTTATAACATGGAATCATAATAATTTATAAATTATAATTAGGTAGGGAAATTTTATTACCAAAAATTTCATTGAATGTAATTAATATTATTTTTTTCTATTAAGGTAAAAATGAGTAATTCACATATAAATTTTAATTAATAGTGAAAATGATTTATAAACTTTTAAGAAACCCATTAGATGTAAATATTTCTACATTTTTAAAATTTCATCAATTTTGGATCCTTATTGGAGGCATATTATGTATGTTAAAACTCATTGTAGTGTTTACCTTTTTATATTTATTAGAATGTCACTCCCCCTACACTATATAAATAAAATCAGTCTCAAAAATATGTCTCACCTCTCAAGCCTCATGACTACTACAATAATTTCCCCAATAATCTCCCAAAATCACTCCTATTATTCTATAATCCAATATTTTTTTAGAATAAAACCCAAGGATTTATTTTGGTGAAAACCAAAAAGTGTTACTCAAAAAAGAGTTAGTATTCTTCAACAAGCAGTTTTGTTTTATTTCTATATTGACACAGGAAATTATTATATTTACATGATTATATAATACCCTATATATATAAATATTTTTTTATGTTAATGATTTTACAGACACATACATTAACATCCATCAACGGGGGAACAAAATCACTATTCTTGTTTAAGACGAACTATCGCCCAACAAAATGACATCATTCGTTTTCCCATAACCACCTATCATGGTCTGGATTTTTTATGATAGAAATCAATTTTTTACATGATATATATTATAATAATATTTCTTTATGGTTATTTAATTATTATATAACACACACCAATATTATTTTCATTTTCCGGGAATACAATACCATCGTTCTAGGATTTTTGGACTTCCTCCACACCAAAGAAATGTGATATGATCACTCTATAAATTGAATGTATTAAGGATTAATTAATAAAAATTTATGGTATAAATTACAAAAATAAAATACAATTCACAAAATTATATATCTATACATATATAATTTCATTTTCTTCTTTTCTACTTTACCCATTGAAAACGTGATAATGTCTTTCATGGATGTGTGGACTACCACCTCCTTGAAGCGATGTGATTCTTCCCTTTTCATCCCCACATCACAAAATTGATATATTATTATATATAATTAAATAATATGGTATTTATGATATATTTTCAATCTAGATAGATAAATGTTACATACCATCATTCCATAATGATCATTGAAAAATTGGAACATTACTATTGTGTGTGTATGACCTACCATCTCCATGATCGTAACATTGGTTAATTTATCAAAACTATATTTCCTATAAGATTTAGAAAGTATAATTGAGGTAAAAAATTTATAATTATTTCATTTTTATTATTACGTATAATATTAAATAATGACCTCATTAGCCTCAGTCGACCTATCAATGTGAGTTTTGAAAAATAGGCCAAATGTTGAAAAAATATATAACTTAAAAGTTATTGATTAGTTAATTATGTATACCTGTTTGACAGGATATATAAACGTACTAATAAAATTTAAAAATGATCTGATGAAATTAAAAAATTAAAATTATTTATTTTTCATGAATATAGTGGAAAATAATGACAAATCAGGATCAAGGTAAGGGGTTTATTATCCAAATTTCCATTAATTGTGTTAAAAATCAAATTAATTGGTTATGTTTTTCCAATAATAATTTTAAAATGAACTGTTATTGTATTATGTTGTATGTATGATTTTATTTTGTGGATTTAAATTTTACATGTAATTATTTCATTTATTTATTCTCAGTCCAATGATACAATCTTTGTAAGGGATTTTCATCTCACTTTTTACATCTTTGAGACAAATGTCATATTTATCACTAGTTTATTTAATGTGGTGTGCATACATCACTATGACATGTTATATCATAAATTTATTTTTTTCTCATGTTATTTAATGTATTTTTAAAAAATTTATCCTTTCATTGGGTTAGGAATCAATCATTACAAATAGGTATGGGAAACATTAAATGTTTAAAGAATATTTTTCTTAAGAGTGTTTTAAATGATATTTTAAGTTAATATCTGTTCATAAATATCCAAAACTCAAGTGGTTAATTATTATCCACATGGTATCTTTTGTATTTATACCACCCTCATTATTTATTTTGATGTATTAGGATTATTTCAAATATATTGTTATGGAACATGATTCTTTTCCACAGGAGAATCATGTTTCAAAGAGATTGTCATAGAAACCAATTAATTTCCATTGGTTATTCATGTCTTATTGATATACTTATTGAACCCATCTCGTTTCCATGGATTAATCAAGTTTCAAATAGATTTATATAGAAACAATTTATTTTACAAGGGCTAAAATCTTTCAAAGGTATTGTTTTAGAACCCATTTCATTTCCATAGGATAACCATGTATTAAAGATATTGTTATGGAACTTATTTCTTTTCCATGGGTTAATAATTATTCATATTTATATATTTTGACCATATTTCTTTTACATGGGATAAAAAAATTTCAATTATATTATTATTTAACCCGCATTATTTCCTTGGGTTAACCATTTTAAGAAGAGGTTTATAAGATACCCATTTCTTTTCCATGGCTTAATAATGTTTTAAAATAAATAATTATTGTTTATATGAGTTTTATAAATGATTTGTTTCATTAAAATATTACACTATGGGGAAACCAAAATAGTTTCAGGTGAGTCAATTATAGCTTACATGATGCAACCACCCGAATAACAATGGTCGAGCCCTTACCTCTTAGACAATTGGGAGGCCCAGATAGCTTTGGGTAGGCCTATTATAGCTTGCCAAAAAATTATGTAATGATAATTCTGTAATTTAACCATTCATTTATTCCAATTAAAAGGGTATTGTAAGGGTTATACGAAATTGATTCTCCAAGATACCAAAAAGAGTTTTAAATTATTGTTTACAGTTTATAATGTTTCTAATGGTCGATATTAATATCATATAGATTTTTATTATTGATTTTGATGGATCCTGATTATTCCATGTATTCATATATGATGATACAGGTATTGGTGGGATTTATTTTTTCTGATTTTATCATGAACTATGATTATGTCATCATTCCGTTATGGAATATTATATAGATTAATGAAATTCATTTGCTAATTATTAAAATTTAAATTACTGATTGTTTTCACCCATGTTCTTATGGTTAATTTTACCTATGTTTTAACAAATGTATTTTAATTATATTTTTTTTATAAAAGTATTTTTTATGTTGATGTTGATGACCTATTGTGGAATAATAAAATCATGTTCAAATTAGATAAATTCATATTTAAAGTAATGGGAGTTGTTTGTGTAATTGTTTTTCCTATTTTCTTCATATTATACCCCTAAAATGTCCTTTATTTTGCAAATTATCCTCATTATTTCCTTTGATTTTGTAATGTTTAGATGAAAAATTTGGGTCACAATTACCATCATCAAATATAGGAATGTAATGTTATGGATTTTAGCATAGGGTCCTTTAGTGCGGGTTCAGAGCTGTTATGCTATCTTTAAATCCTAATATTCTGGGAAATAAAAATATATTATTCATTATATCCTATATTCAGACCTTTTATGGAAATGTTGTTGCTCCAGTTGAAAAAAAAAATTAGATCATCGTATATCCTTTTAAAACATACATTGGATACTTGTAACAAATTTAAAGCATATAAAAGAATGTAAATATTATTTGGAATATATAAAAAATTAAGAAATATATTTAATAAATTTAAAAATTATTTTATAGATACCAAAAGACTACTTCATTATTTCCATGATCATTCAGAACAAGAAAAATTCAACCATCATGAACTATCATCTCTATTCACCATCGAAGTGAAATTATTTATATATTATAGAATAACTCATGAAAACTAATTCAGGTATTGTTAAGCACTTGATTATACATTCTTTGTGTATGAGTAATATATTCTACTCCTCATAATGACCCTGAACCATTTTTATACAATTCTTCCAACAAAAATCAATACATATAATTAATTCTGTAGTGATTAGATTACAAATTTTCATATATATAGGTAGCCTCCAACCAAGAATAATGTTAATATTTTTTCCCAACTGTAAGTGGGTATAATTATAACCAACAATTCAAATATCCATTTACAATATTTTAATAAATCAAAAATATCTTAAACAAAGAAAAAAATATTCTTCTAAAATATATATCACACATGTCATTTTATTCAATCATTATGCTCCTCCTCCATAAAACAAAACATAATGAATTTTATCATTGTTAGATGAAAAAAACAGTCAACACAATTAAATGTAAATTTAAATCTATACCATTTTAATTCTTATCAATTCACTTAACTTATTCACATATATTAAAATCAATATATATTTAATACTTCCAAATTTGTCTCCCATTACTGAAAATAAAGAAAAATGAATAATTGTGAGTAAAATTAAACTATATATCATGCTTTATAAATTATTTAAACTACATTTTCTCTCCCTCACAAAAAGTAAATCTTCATTGTAAATCTATGGAATATAATTTATTTAAACAGGGAGCTATAAAAACACCACTCAATGTCTATGTGAGAAATTAGTGGTGTTAAAAACAATAGTGACTAACATATAAATCCAACTATAACTTAAGCTGCCTTGAATATAAAAGCATGTTATAATTATACTACTATGATATATTTATCAATATTTTCATGATATTTTAAAATTATTATAAATTAAAAAAATCATAAAAAAATAATCATGTGGGAGGTAAATTACTTCCAATTCTAAATATCCTCCAATAAGATGTACATTTTTCTCTGTTAAATAAATTTTATATAATCAGGAAAATGTTGGTAAAAGTGGTTATCAATATTTATCTTTATGTTTATGATGATATAAAATGAATTCTTGATTCACATAAAAAATATCATTTGGTATTGTGATCATATAGGGTCACCCATAGGTTATATACTCAAATAATAAACATATTGGATGTTTTTCTTCAAAGTGAACACCAATAACCTTCAAATGTTATCACATTAAGTGATTAAAGGATTTATATGTCACTAAATATTGAATGTATCACTTTATTTTCTATAAAAAACAACATTTAGTTATCCCTTCTCACATCTCACCTACAATTCATTACACATTGAAAAAAAATTAGAATACAGTTATAGACTATTTCATCATAGTAAGAGAAAAAAGGTCAAATGTTTCTTATAAACCAAGATATTCATTTCTAATAATCTCTATAATTATTATAATTCATTATATTTTTTTTAATTTTAATATAATTTTCACTTTGCGAAGCATAGATTTATTTTTTCCCAAAAACATATATTGAGGAATTACATATTTTATTACATAAATCAATGAATAAGATTTTCAAGGTGCAAGAATCATGTTTAATAAAATTTTACTTCATTTAATATGATTATTATACCATTCTTGAAAATAATAACAACATTTCTATTTCACTATATCAATTCATTAATAACACTTTGATTATCTATTATTAAATAATCTATTTTTAATATTGAGTTCATATTCTTGTGAAATTACATTCATCCCATTATTTCTTTAATTATCTTGTCATTTCTCCATATTTCTGTCCATTTATAAATAATATAGCTAAATATTAAAATTAAATTTTGTTACAAGATTATCATTCCAAAAATTTCTTTATGGGATTATAATAACCATTGAATAACCCATTTTATGTAAGCATTCAAGTTATTCATCTTATATGTCTTCCAAAAAACTAATCCTTTATCCCCGTTATTTAATTGATGTTTTAATTTTATTCAAGTTCATATTATTTAACTATAATATTTCTATAATATTTTGAATGGTCCTTGATGTGGATTTTGTCTGTAATATAATAATAACTTCATTGGTTTATCATCCAACATTGTAATACTCTAATTTTTTATGTATTAATCATAATATATTTTCTTGTACCCTTATGTGTATTTAATGTTTTTTATTTATGTGTTCGTCATTCACAGTATTCACTTACCATAAGAATATGAATATTTCTTAGATTATGTTACACATCATTCCTCATCATAATTAAAAAAATAATTATAATTTATTTATATAAAATACTTGTTTTTGAAAATGTTATTGTTGGAAATATAAATTTCAATATTTATCTATGAATTGTTCTTATATTTATATTTTAACCCTACATATTTAATAATTAAATAATTAATAAAAATTGGAATATTTTTCTAATTGTTAATTTCTTAATTACAACCCCTCCAAAAATACAAAAAATAGAAAATATATATAATTACATTACTTTTTATTTAAATATCTCACACTTTGAAAACATGAAATTTTTATGCAAACCAACCTTTATTTTCCTTTACATTTGGGGTTACACTTATTCAAATCTTTCTCACATCCCCACTTACTGTAGTGGTGGGTTTTATATGAATGTTATTAGCTATATATGGCCATTTTTTAGCATGTAAATAAGATGATGTAATATAACTATAAGTGTATTTTTATAGGAAAATTGATACATTTTCTCAAGATCCAATAGTGGATTAATAATTAGGTTATCTCAAAACCTAATTTTCACTCATATGAGACTTTATAGTGGAAATTATCTTATCAAATATTTAAATGGAAATAATCCTTATTTTAAAAAACTGGGAAGATTTTACATGAGATGGTTCTAGGTTTCAAATTTTTTACATTTAATTATAAACGTAGCATATTGAGAGGAATATTCTAATCAATAACTTTTTTTAACCCACATTCCATTTTAAATTTCATCTTTTTAATATTAACATTATTTATTTTTATAATTTCATATTAAAAATTTTCAATATGTGTAATTCATTTTTCATTGATCTCTTATTGGGTATCCTTGATACATATAGTTACATTATATGTTTACTTAATATATATTCCTTCTCTTCACTAATTTTTTAACCTTAACATATTCATTAAATTTCAAACCGTAATATCCATTTTCTCAAGGGGATTTTTTTCCAATAGGTGATTAAGGATTCATACTTTTAATTCAATTATTTAAAGAGTGATTTTTTCAATGTTTTTTGTAATTAATATTCAATTATTTTTGAATTTATTAATTAACAATGATTTCACATTATAATTAATTGGGTAAAATCAATTATAAATGTGGAAACCATAGATTAAATATAATTAAAATGATCCATAAAATTATATTTGAGTTAATTAAGAGATTTAATTAATCCATTCTCATCAACTATTCATTATTTCAGTTGGATCCGCTAGGATGTTCATTATCAAAATATTTATAACAACATTTAAAATTTTTAATTAATGTTATGTTAAATCCTCTTCCCCATATAAATTATTCCTTAACTTTATGTGCACACTTTTATTCATTTTAATTTTTGTTTTTTTCAAAACCTATGTTTTCATATTAATGAATATTGGATTAGTATTTTCAATCTTAGAAACATCATACTCATAAAAAATTACTCGTAGTATGTATGTTTGTGGGTGGAACATATAAGTAGTAATGAAAATATTTCCATTCATATAAATATTGGATTATATTTTGTATGAATAAGAGTTCCTGGTGGACTATTCGGGTACAACAATTAGGGTGGGTGATTTATTGTAAATAAACAAGAGGTAATAAAAAATACGTTTTTGAGATGTTTTACCTTAGTGTGTTATTCTACTCCATGTTTTATTCTATAGGAGTCCATAAAACATATATTAAATTGGTTACAGACGTGAATTCAAGAGAATATTATTGTTTCACAACACTATTGTCTTGTTTTCATACTATATTAGACAATTTAATATAAGATAATGGATGCATTATATCTTAATCCTTGAAAAAATAAATATCGCCTAAAAAATATTATGCCTCCTATCTAGAATTGTTATGATTATATTGGATCCTTACACTCTTCTATTGTCTTAAATAATAATTTTCTAAATATATTCCCTGTTACTTGGAATTTCATTGTATCATGATATAAACATATTATAAATTAATCAATTTCTTTAACAGCCAATGCGTAGTCTTATGAAAATGCAGATGCATCACATTGTTCAGGAAACAAATAATAATTTTTTAATTTAATATCAGGATTATTATCCTTACATAATTATATTTTTATCATTATATTATCTTTATCTGTTATAGATCGTCAATCAACAAGAGTATTTATTGTGACCCAGACTTAAGATACATGTATATTACATCATTGTGAATGAATATTTGGTATATTACAAAAATATCTGCCCTAGGACTGTAATATTTTATTGTCATTGGAAACATGGAATCAAAATCTTTTATCCTGGTAAAATATCTCCAATATCACCCATGAAAATATCTACCATTACTAATTCTACCTAAAACCACTCTTCATAACATGGGGAAAGGAAACATAAAATGGGGTGAGCTTAGATGCGCAGTAAGGATAAAAAAGGAAGGCATGTAATTATAAACATGAACTAAGGGTTTGAGAAGGTGATCATAACATTAGAAGATCACATCAAACATATCAATGATCATAAACATGAGTTATTTGATAAAGTGTGGATATTCATAACACATGAATGTTATAGAAATAATTGAACATAATCCATGAAAGAATAACTAAGGAATAATACATATAATTTTTTTAATACACATTGAATGTAAAATCATAGGTCATTGAAAACTACCAAGACCTTTATTATATGTTAGTCTTGGTCCAGGACCAGTGTACCTACTACGGATTGGACTAAAAACCCTTGTGTCGTCTTGTATTTAGGCTTGGGATTCAACCCGTGAACCTTATTATTTTCATACATGGGATATAAACCATGTTCCCTATTTATTCTAGTCGTGGGCTATAACCAATGTACCTTCTTGTTTTTGGTTTAGGGATACAACACATTTACCCTCTTTCTATTAATCTTCAGTTATATCAGGTGTTCCATCTTATTTTCCATCATTGAATATAATATGTCTACCCTTATTATTTTAGGCTTGCGATATAACATATATACCTTCTTATTCTAGGTTTGGGGATACAACGTGTGTACCATTTGTGATCATATATAACTTATATTTAAGAAATTAATTGGAGGGAGATATCGGTCTCACCCATCTGATAATAAAATCATTTATACATGTAATATAAGATAATAAAGCGGTCATCATATCATAAACCATAAAAATTTATATGTGTTATAAACATAAAATAATTAAAAATTAAATAAAATGGGTATCCTTAACATTTGATCACATAATAACCTATGAAAATAGATAGGTTTCATTTTTTTCATGAATCCATAACCCTTCAAAAGAAGCGGGTTTCAAAATCTGAAAATCCATGGAAGTGAAACGACTATCTTAAGAATCATTATATAAAAACATAAATCACTCGAGAAAGAATATGAATAGATCATTTGGATAATTTCCTATAATGGAATGAGTAACATCAACAAATTTTATGATAGATGTAAAATAACTTGGAAGGATATTTTCAAAACATTTCTTGAGGTAAATTTTCCTTCTTCTGTGAAAAAGGCTCACTAAATCATAAAACCTTTTAAAAACCATTTTACATAGGAACTTATAAAGGAATATTGTAAACCATTTTAAAACCATTTCCTTGAAAATCTATTTTAATAACATTTTCTTAAAAATTTACGACGTAAAAAATGAAATTAAATCATCAAATATTTAATGGAGGGCCGTTTGAGGTAAAAAGAACATTCCATTTGTGTGTTAAAAAGGTTTGAAAAATTCTACGTTTATAAAGATACAAGAATGTTACATTGAAAAATTTATCAAATAATGATAATGGTAATGATTTATTTTAATGATTTTTTGAATGTAGTATAATATTTTTATAACCCTTTTAGAAAACATTGCTTTCCGACCGAAGATAATTCATGCATTCATAGAAGTACATTTTCATCATCTTATATACCAATGGGTATAAATATGGTACCAATACATGAATATTTCATTAATAACCAAAAGAGAAGAAATATTATGAATGTTCTTGAGATATGGATAATAATAATTCATCAAAGCAAACATAATCATAAATAATATCTAAAAGCAATGATTTTGTCTCAAAAAACAATTATTACATAGAAACATGGGATCATACTCTCATAGTAAGAATAAGTAATTAAAGGATTCTTAAAAATAACTAAAATAATTAATTTCATTATATAACATGAAAAAAAAAATATACACTGAAAAAAATAATTTAAGTGCATAACAAAACATGGTGGTCAAAGAAGTAAAATTGAGACAAAACTATTTTACTAATTTGGTAGCTTTTGATACATAAACCCCATGAAAGAAAGGTTATAAAATGGATATGATAATACCCATAAAATTAATTATAATATATATAGTATAAAATCATGGTAATTACATACCAAACAAAAAATTAAGAAAAGTGGTGATCATATTATGTATCTCACAAAATTAAAAAGTGAGATGAAATCCCCTTACCTTATGTATTGAATCTCATTGTACTTATTCAAAA
Source organism: Viscum album (assembly GCA_963277665.1). Taxonomy (NCBI): domain Eukaryota; kingdom Viridiplantae; phylum Streptophyta; class Magnoliopsida; order Santalales; family Viscaceae; genus Viscum; species Viscum album. Next base: position 339,338,239 of record OY728123.1, read on the forward strand.
AAATTATATAATAAATATAAATTTATTATAAATCTTATACAGAACCATATTATTATATATTATACCATATATGGTTTGATTTTGACCTTATATTACCCAGAATATAACCATCCTACGTTAAGGTTCTACTTTGGGTAATATTCGCCTTATTGATCACATGTCTCTTAATTTGTAATATTTTTTGGGCCCTATACTTATATCATGATTTTTTTAATGTAAACCATGATATAATTATAATTTATATAAATTATTTTTTCATTATAATAATTTATATATAATATAATTTTGATGCGGATTACACCGTTTAGGGAGACGGTTGTCCATACGTATATATGAATGATATTTCTGGTTAAATATTGTGTTGAAAGAAAAACAAATTAAACACATACATTTATATATCATAATATAGTTATTATATTAGCATTATGATATCATATATATCATATATAATCACTAAAACCCTCTTTAATACGATCCACTTAGTGTATGGATGAATCATATAACTTTGAGCGGGCAGTAGTCCACACTTCCGCAAACAAAATTATCATACTTACATAAGATGTAAATCCTAAATTTATTTTCATAAATAAAATGTGTATAACCATAAATAAGTTTTATTTATAATATATATCATATATAATAATTTTTTCATCAAAATTCAAATCATGATAGATGGTAATGGAAAAATGACCAATAATCATTTTTTGAGGCAGAAGTTCTTCGTACACAGAAATAGTATATTTGATACCCATTAGATGGAGGTGCATGTAAGTGTATGTCAAAACATTACATATAAATATCCTATTATATTTATGATAATTTTGTTTTTATATAATAATATAATTAATATAGTTGTAGGGGGTGGAAAAGGAATATAATAGACATGACTTGAGAGATGATTTTCCTTTTAATCGGGTAACTCCATTTGGTTTGTACGAAAAGCCTTACTTGGATAGACTTATTCTCAAGGGAAGGATTCAAAGATTCTGGTATGTCTATTGGTTAGTATATTTGGTAGATATTTTATGATCATAAGTGGTTTTAGTGGTGTCTGGATGTAGGATAGGTGGTGGCCTTTTATAGGGAAGGAAAATGGATCGCGTGGAATTTTTGAGAAAACGTTATTTGTAAACATGTTCCTATATAACAAAAGTCATACCAAAGTTACATAAATAATGAAAAGAAGATTTATTTCCTAAATAATTCAATATAAAGGTTTTTATAAAACTTTATTGGTCAATTGGACACCTATGATTATGTTTTTGTCCTTAATTAATCTTAATTTGACATTGATCATTGTGATTGATTTTAATCACTTTTACTGGTCTTTTTGGTAAAAAATTAATTTTATCTAATTAAACCCTATATATTATATACATTACATTGGTGTATTTAAGCTTTTTTAAATTAAAATCATATAATTTGAAAATTATGATTAATGTTAATCCCTCATACGGTACGTAATTACAGGTCTTTAATGAAGAAAGCTGATAAAAGGATTATTTATTTTTTACAATAAATTTCAGAGTGAAATTGTTTATAATTTGCTAGATGGTATTAATAAATTTATAATTGATCTAATGTGACTGTAAAACTAATTTAAAATAAAATTTAACATTAATAATTATTTAAATGAAAAGGTATCTTTTAACCTAAAAGAAATATTTCTTACTGTACATAAAAAATGATATTTCTTAGAAAAATATCCAACATTCACCCTAACATAATTTCAGAACTATTAATTCTAAAATTCATTTTATAAATTTTTCTAAAATTAATTTTATTTTTTTTCATTGAAGGACATGAACTCTACTTCATAGTATTTTTAAACATATAAGGAATTTACCAAAAAAAATATGTGTTTCATTAACAATATGTTTTATTTCAATAAAACCATTAGAATTTTTTTTAAAGTATTTATTTCTATTCATATTACAATGTTTAACGCCTAGGTTATAATTATCTCATTTAAATAATTATAACAGTAAAATGATGTTTCATAGATACATTAGTGTTGTATGTGTTATACGCCAAGTCGGTGTAGCGTCTAGCATATGGAAAGTCATGGTTGTCTGTAAACTCCATCAAGTCTATAATCTATGTATTGTATGTCGAGTTGGTGTCATATAATCCATACTAATTCAGTGTTTCATGTAACATCACTCAAGTTGGTGCTGTGTGGAAAGAATGTTTGTCTTAGTATTTTAATATATATATATATATATATATATATATATATAATTATCTCTAGAGTCACATGAAATTAAAAATATAAAAAATATAAATTAATTCAAAAACAATTCACAATATCTCATGGTGTTACATTATTCCTCCCTCAAAATTTATCTAGGTTATCATTGGATTAATAATTGAATGGAAATTTCTTAAAAATCCACATCACAATAAAGAATACTAAAACTAATATTAAAAAGAGAATTTAGAACTACAATGGTTACCCAAAGTAACATATAAATAGGTTTCCATGTATGAAAACACAGGTTGGAAGTGAAAATATGGATATGGAAGAGAAATTTTACCATCAAGTTCTAATGTAGACTGATAGAGAATATGGTTAGGTGAAATATAACAATTAGAAATCCATAAATGTGCAATGACCTATGTGATTTTTTGATTCATCAAGAACAAATGTACTAGGATAACATTTTTGGTTTCAAGATCCTTTTTCTTAATGTTAAATAATTTTCCTGAAAAGATATACATGGATGATTTTTGGGACAACCTCACCCATTTTTTCCATGACATACTTCACCTATTTCACTAAAAGAAAGGTTACTTTTTCAATCCAAAAGTACTACTAGATCATGAGACCCATAATATTTCATCCCATTGGTCATTAAGGGCCATCAATACAAGGTATCTTAAACATGCTTTCTAATATTCATAAAACCTTTTACGGATAGAAACCACCTTAATATTATTGACTTCATCTGATGTTTAACATGAACTTTCTATAAATTGTTAACCTTATACCCCCTCCAAAATATTATTCACCCTTTATTACATAAATAACCTCTAGTCTTAAAACATCTTTCATAAAAACTTGGGTCCATTCATGGACTAATATAATATCAAAAGGGATTTTATTTTTCCACAATACATGTAGGGAAAAGTAATGACATGAAATATCACCCAAGGATGAACAATAAGACTTTTGTATAGATTATTCATATAAAATAAAACACAAAAATGATAACCAAGGATGGAAGGATATATACTTCATAACTATATTCATAAATTTAATCCATTATGATTACATATTCATGCATTTTATCCATCGTCTTCATAGGTTGATGGTTTGTATCCACATTATTAACCCTTATATTTGGGAACATTTTTGATAAATGACCAAACCCCATGAAATTGAATCTCAGAAGTGTGGAAAGTGAATCATGAAGAGTTATCTCATTAATAACATCATTATATTACTTTTTCCAATCTCTTTAGAATTTAACATCTTTGTTTCCATCCTTTTCAAACATAAAACATTCACTTTCCCCATTATGAAAATTTTCATTATGCTTCTTTCACACAAAGATCACAATGGAAGGATCAAATTCTTATCACCATTTTTTTCCTCTAATCCCCGTATTCCTTTTCATGTCAAAACCATGAGATTAAGACATAATTGCAAACCACCATTTCAATATTTATTTCAAAATTTAAAATCTCTTCATAGCTACAAAATTATCTTATGGACAAAGCCCTACTGATATATGTCTTGAAGACATTGAATAACCTATCGACCATACATTCCAGTTTGATGATAATTCCAGAAGCATACCTCACAAGTCTTGTGACATTTTCCATGTAGGCACTGACAAAGTCGTTATCCTTATTCATCAACTCAAGGAACTCCTTTAACATCTTCGTATGAAGAACATGAGTAAATTACATATTGAGGAATATGTTCTTATTCTCATCCAAATCTATGGAATCGATTTCATATTACTTCCTCATATACTTGATTAGATTCCAACCTTCGTCTGCTTAACCTTATAACCAAAAATCATCTAGAATTAATTTCACATGATCTAAATACTAGAGAATAGGTAATATATTTTTAGTGGTACTGATCAAGTGTTCAGAAACCAGTGCATCAGAAGACCCACTGAAATAAGGTGGAAGTTTCCTCTTAAAAGAGTCAGTAGAATGTCGTTGCCTCTATTGATCGTTTTGTATCTCATCGTGATTCATAGGTTGATAAATATGTGTGAGAATAAAATTGAGGTTATTCCTTATAGCTCCAAAATAATTTGGATACTCAGGAAAAAATCATTGAATTTTCCTTCATAATCACAAATAATGTGTTTCCTTCATGTTCTAGCCATTGACTAAATCCAAAAATCATAGAGTAAGAAAAAATTACCATATATATGAACTATGTAATCCTGAAAAGTCACTTATAGGATGCCTAAATTAATATTACTTCCTTAATCTATTAAACTTTATGTTTATCGTAGGTTATAGATTGAAAAAATCTATTAAAATCCTTCCTGATAGTTTTATATGAGGTTGTGAATTCACAAAGAATATCCCCTCAGAGTGTCAAACTGGGTGTGTAGCACGACCTATTAATGTGTACCATATTACCCAGAGTCGGGCTCAAAATATATTTTCAGAGATTTCACCCCTAAGAATATTTATTTCAGAGCCACATCCACTTGTAGTATCCAAACATAGATTTATTTCTAGAAAACCACTCACTCTATCCTTTACCAAAATTCTAGCGCATTTTCCTAAATGTTAACTCATCCTTCTACTTATCCTTAGAGACCACCCTATAAAAATCCATAAAACTATACCTATGGATCGCACAAATATTTCATCATCCTAGATTGATGATATTGACTAAAAATTTCTTATTATATCAACTATACCAACCTAGGGTTAACATACATACATATTACATCATTTTAGATGAATATTCATTATATTACCAAAAAACATGCATAAGAACCATAATAGTTTATTGAATTTAGAAAAATGGAAACAAAATATCCAATCATGGTGAAAGAAAATCGAAATTTACCTTTACAATCTCCACCTTTAGTACTTCTTCCTTAAACTATTCTTTATAACCTAGGGAAAGGAAACACAAAATGTGGTTAGCTTAGATGTTCAGTAAGGGTAAAAAAGGGAGACATGTAAGAAGAAACATGAACATAGGGGTACGAGAATGTTATTGTAATATTAAAATATAGTACCAATCATATCAATGGTAAAAAATTAGTTATGGGGAAAATAATAGTAGTTCATAAGACATGAATCCTAAGGATGTAATGAACATAATCCATGAAAGAATAACTGAGGAATAAGACATGTAAATTGTGGCATACTCATATGAATAGAAAATATTTTGTCAAGGATACCTACCATAACCTTTATAACAGTTAGGATTATACTAAGACCCATGTACCTACAGTGAAATTTGGATAACAACCTGTGTACCCACTTACTTTTATGAATGGGATACAACCCATGTACCTTCTTGTTTTCATAATTGCGCTATAAAACATGTACCCTATTTCGTTTAGGATTGGGCTAAAACCGATGTAACTTCTAATTTTCAGGCATAGACTATAACCCATGTACCCTCTTTCTTTATGTCTTGGGCTACAACCCATGTACCTTTTTATTTTAGAGCTTGGTAAAAAACTCATGTACCCACATTCATTTAGTTATGGGATAAAACCAATGAAAATTATATTTTTCGGTCTTAGGATACTATATATATACCCTTTGACCTCATATGTAATGTATCATTACCCAAGGAATTTGATGGATACATTGGTGTCACACATCTCATAATAAAATAATTTATACCTGTTCCAAAAGATAATGAAACATTCATCATATCAAGACCCATAAAAAGATATGGGTTTTATAAACATCAAATCATAACCCATAAAATTAAATGGGTATTATTAACAGTTTATCACATCCAAACCTATGAAAATACACAGTTTTCTTAATTACATCATCAAATCACAACCTTTAAAAAGAAGAGAGGTTCAAATGCCTAAAACCCGTGAAAGTGAAATGGGTGTCTTGACCATAATTTCATCAAAACATAAACCCCTTAAGAAAGAAAATGAATGGAAAATTTGGATAATTTATTATAATGTAATGAGTAAAACAAATGGTTGTTATCATTTATATAGAATAACATGAAGAAATATTTTGAAAACATTTCTTGAGGTAAATATCTTTTCCTTTTTAAAATTGTCTCTTTAAAACATAAAACCTTTCGAAATGAATTTTCCAAAAAAACTTATAAAAGAATAATCAAACCCATTTTAGAACCATTTCCTTGAATGTATATTTTAAAATCATTTTATTATAAAATATCATTTTAAAAATGAAAATAAATCATCAATTAATTAACATCCATTAAATTCATACATGTTGTACGATGTAGAAATAATAATTCTTTTGCACAGTAAAAACAATAGAAAAATGCCTCATTTAAAAAGAGACAATAAGATTGCATTGAAAAAAATTATAAATGAAAAAACTAGTAAAAAATAATTTTAAATATTTTAGGATAATAGTATATGATTCATGGAACCCTTTTTAGAAAACAAATATTTCCTGCCTAAGAGAGTTTTAAGTTAGGCTTTCTTAAAAATAAAATTTTACTATATTATTATAGAAATGAGTAAAAATATGGCTCCAATACCTTAATATTTCATGAATAAACATAGGAGAATAAATTAAAGGAATTTTATTGAGACATGGATCACAATATTTCACCAAAGGAATCATAAACATAACCAATCTTGAAAATCGATGTTATTGTCACAATAAACTATAATAACATGGAAACATGGGATCAGACACTCCATCTAAGAAAATGAAATTAATGGAAGATTAAAATATTATTAAATGAATCAATTTCATTATATATCATGTACAATTGAATTATATACACCATGAAATAGAATTTAGGTGTATAAAAAATATGCATCTCAATGAAGGAAAATTGAGACAAAAACTATTTTTGCAATTTGGTTGCTTTTGAAACATTAAAGCCATGAAATAAAGGTGAAAAAAATAGATATGTGAATACCCATACATTTATGTATAATATAAATAGAATACAATCATGGGAATTTAGACACAATAAAAAATTAAATAGAGGAAAACATAGAATGTATATCATCAAAATAATAAGTGAGACAGAATTCACTTACGTTGTGTCTTGAATCTAGTCATACTCATTCAATCCACCTGTATAATAAATATATATTTATTATAAATCTTTTACAGAAATATATTACTATATATTACACTATAAATTTTTTTATTTTGACCTTATATTACTTGTTTTTTAACCATCCTATATAACGGTTTCACTTTGGGTAATATTCACTTTAATCTTCCCATGTAACTTAATTTGATATTTATTTGGTCCTCGTACATATATAATGATTTCCATAAAGTAAAAAATGATATAAATATCATTTATATAGAGTATGTGTGTATTAATATAATCAATAGAATATATTTTATTGAAATCAAATACGCCGTTCATTGAGATGGTAGGTCTTACGTAAATATGAACGCTATTCCCGTTTAATTTTCATAAAGAATGGAAAAAAATTAAATAAATAAATATACATATATATATATATATCAACATTCCATTATCTTTATGATATCATATATATCATATATATTAACTAAAACCATTTTTATACCATCCATAAAGTGTATGAACAAATCATATCCTTTTGAGGGAGAATTAGTCCACACTTCCTCAAATGAAATTATCATATTTTTCATAGGATGGAAAGAAAAAAGGTATGAACTAAATAAAAATTGCATAATCCTAAAGATTTTATAAATTTATATATATCATATATAAACATAGTTCTTATCATAATGTCCACCATTGTAACATCTCGTTACTATTTTCAGGTATTCCTAACCCCCCCCCCCTCTTTTTAAGATTTGGTTAGGTTTTTTTGGAGTCGTTCCGTATGATTTTCAAAGAATTATAAAGGTTTTTGGGAAGTGTAATGGTTTGTGAATGACCTTCGTAATGTTAGGGGAAACCATGTTCCAATTCCATGTTTTTGATAGTGGTATCCACATGGTCTGTACACTGTTTTCTCTAACCATGTGCATTTTCCCAAGAAACCATGCATAAGAATTTTTATAGATCTGAATTTTTTATTAATATTTCCCAAGCCCCATTATTAGGTTTCTTTTAGACCTCCTTTTACCCAAACAAGTTACTTCCTTTCCTAGAGCTCTCAATAAGGATTCTTGGACCCTCTAACCCCTTCTGTGAGTGATCTGAAGCTAGGAAAACATATGTCGATCTATATCTATTTTTTTTCCTCTTCTAGTTCTCAACATAAAACATTCTCCCCCTTTCTCCTTAGGGTTTCATAGATATTTGTATTGATTTGTGGAACTAATACCTCTTGTATTGGAATCATAATACTAAGTTAGATACCTATTTTTTGATGTTTATTCTTCATGGACTAATCTCGATTAGGGATTGGTGTTACGAGATCTATTGTTTTTGGTAGGTGGTTCTATAAAGATAATCAATTTTTATTAACTTTAATTATATTGTTTAAAATTTAATTATTTGACTAAATTCCAAGTTTTAGGTTTTTGATTGAAAAGGATTTAAATTTATTTTTTTGGAAAAATCAATTTCTATAAATTTGTGTCTTTGAGAATGGGAATTTGGTGAGATTTAAATTGTATGATATAAATTTATGTTTTTATGTGAATTAAATAAATTTAAAAGTTTATTTCAATTTATGAAAAATTTATTTAATTTAATCTTTTTAAAAAACCTGGTTTCATGTGATTTGGGGGTTGGGATGTAAATTATGGAATTGTTTAGAAATTGAATTATTGAATTTTAATGTGAGATGTATTGTGAAATTGCATGATTTGTTTTCAAATATTTATTTTGTAAAAAGTGGGATAAAATGATTTTATGGAAACTTTAGGGTTTCATCTTAGTGAAAATTCAGGTTTTGACATTATGGTTCGTATATAGAAAATTTGAATATTTGAAATCGTGAATGGGATTAATTGCATCTTTGTTATAATGTGGATTTCCCATAATTTATTTTTTACTTGAGAACATGAAAGCCTTAGGTAGTTAGTGAATTATTTTCAATGTCACTTGATAACTATAAAATGTTCTAAAACATCATATCATCACATCCCATTCCATAGCTGATGGTGATGAGATCCCTTTACATTAGTCCTAAAAGGGATTATGTACATACATTGATGTGTTCACATCATTTGATCCCTATATCCTAGAACTGTTTTAATTATTTTTCACTTGAATGTGTCTCTCTCTTATTTTCATTTTTGAATGATCCATTGTTTAATCTCTTTTACGTGCCTTGATAATTTATATAAACTGTTTATATACTTTTTTTATTTACGTAATTTTTGAGAGTTGTTGTTTGTGTAATGTATCCTTTGATTAAAGGAAAATTACATCTTTCGAAAATTTTCCCATCATTGAAATGTATAATATTTTTTTAATGGTATTTCTTTCTTCTAAACTATATAATATTAATTGTTTCAATATTATTTGTCAATTCCAAACCCCTTAGTTTAAAAATTTAATTCTTATTTAGGTTTTATTGATATTGTCATCTGTTATAGAATATTTGGGTGAAACTCTAATGGTCATTGGATCACACCCTAATTGTGCCTTTGGTTGTTTGTAGATTATATCCTCTTAGGTTCGAGTAATGGAATAAGATATCTTGGAGGTGGATCCTGCTACCGAACATTGTTGTTGGTGAGTTGTGTCCGTAAAGACATTGGGCTATTTACCTCATTTATTTTATACTTGGGTTTTAGTACTTTGGCGGTTGTGCCTATTTAACTTCTGGTAATTTACACTTAGTGGAGTTTTCCTTTGATGTGCATTCTGTCTTGTTTTCTATTCATTCCACATTATTGGTGGAAAAATCATTCCCACTTTCAGTTTGTTTGATGCCAGGTTCTAGTAGTCAAACCATAGGTATTAGGAATGACCTTCCGGCTATGTCAAGACCCACTCGGTTATCGGGTGACTAGGTTACTTGGTTGGTTTAGGATGAAATGGTATCAATGAATGAGGTTGAGCCTTTTTCATGAAGATAGTATGCATTGTGAAATCTTTTTGGGACTTTTGAGGTAGTTGAAATTGATTTCCTAGACAACTATCACTGTAATGATCCTTAAGTCACTAGGGGTGGTAAAAGAAATATGTCTTTTGTTATAGATATAGTGTTTTTATCATTTTGGATTTGGATAGTTTGAAATACAAATATTTTTTATCTTTTCTGTTGGAATTAATTTCCCTTTTTCCTCAGTTTGAGAATTTCCTAATGTCTTCCTTGTTATATACTGATATTTTGTAGCAACATTCCTCGGATAAGACATGTGAATCAGACCTAGGAGGAATATTATGTTGGCCCTAGGTGAGATAATCTTATTTTGGAACCTCTGATGGGAATTATAAGGATTACTTCTCAGGAGTTCATTCACTAGAAACCATCACCGTTAAAGGTATACAATTACTATCAAGAGGCTGAGGAGTGGTTGAGTAGTTTGGAATGCATATTTGGGGGTTTGGACACACCCAAGGAGATAAAGGTAAAGTGTTCCACCTTCATGCTAGAAGTACCGAACAGAATATTGTTGGACACTATGGTGGTGGTGAAGAAACATGAGGTTTTAGAGTAGAAAGAATTCAAAGTCCAACTCACTAACCAATTATATCAAGATTCGATGTAGCTGGTAATGTCTATAGAGTTTTTAGACTAGAGTAATCCAATAGGTTAGTGGTATAGTATGCAAACTAGTTTTTTGATCCTGTGAACTTCTCACATGAGATTATATTATATGAGAGGATGAAGGCTCAAATTATAGATTTGTTACTTCAATAGGATAACTGATCTCATGCTTTCATGATGATGTTTTTATCTTATGTTGATGTAATGGATAGAGCATTGATGGTTGAGATGGACCTGGCTAGTAGGTGAGGGTTTTCAGGATTTTTTCTTTCTCCCAGAGTAAGTGTGAGTTCTTTCATGGGAAAAATCATAGGTGATGATTCTCAGGGATTTTCTCAACGATAGGGTTTTTCTAGACCTCCTGTAGTACTAGAAAGATTCTCTTTGGTTTGTTACCAATGTGGAAGGAAAGGGAATTTGATGAAGGTTTTTCATGGAGGCACCCAAGAATTGTGGCTCCTATAGGCATCCAGGGAACATGATGAGGTTCTTCTATATTTATTCCACACAACATAGTGAGATAAGATCATTAGATCGTCCTAAAACATTGAGGAAATCAGATTCATTGCATGAAAAAGAGTTCTAGCCAGAGTCATTCAAAAATAAGCATCTTTACATTGAGGAAGAGTCTCTAGAAGAAGAAAAAATGGGTTTGGAAACACTGATAGGTACCATCACTATAGTTTATCCTTTAGTTACTACTTTATTTGATACTGGTGTATCCTATTAATTTATTTTAATTAGTGTTTTTAATCTTCTTAATCTTCCAATGGAGATTTTTTCTTGCGCAATAGATATCACTACACCCCTTAGTTTAAAAAGAGAGCATGGTATGTGTAGTATATCTTGTGTTTTCTCCCTATAATATGTTGAGTTAGATTTTCCCTTTCTAGTTCTTGATATGAAATCATTTGAAATAATATTTTGGATGGGTTGGATCATTACCAATAAGTCCTGGATTGATTCATATCTTCGGTAGGTCTCCTTGATTACACCCATTAGTCAGTCTCTAGTGTTTCAAAGAGAATGGGACCCGGGGACATTTAGGGACTAACCATCTTATCCAGTGTTATGTAATTTAATATCAATATTTTCCTTTGACTTTGAGTTGGAATATTTGATTGGGGATCTCCCTCCAGTCATCATTGTGTTTCACAACATATTTCCTTATGACTTCACTATTTCACCACCAGAGATAGAGGTTGAGTTTTCTATTTACATGGATACTCATACTCAACCAGTATCTATTCAATCTTATATCATGGAACTATCTGTATTGATAGAGATAAATTCATAGTTGGAAAATATTCTTGAGAAAGGATTTATACACCCGATCATGTGACCTTAGGAAGCACTAGTTCACTTTTCCACAAAGGCTGATGGTTCACTCTACATTTGCATTGATTACCAAAGCTCAATCAATTAACAGTAAAGAACACATATCAATTTCCTTGTATTGGTGATTTTTTTATCAGTTGAAGGGGTATAAGTGGTTATCAATGATGGATCTTCTCTCGGGTAACCATCAGTTAAGGATAAAAGAATATGAGATTTTGAAAATTGCCTTTCAAAGCAGGTAGGGACATTATGTTTATGTTCTCATTCCCATTGGTCTGACCAATGCTCCAGTGTTTTTCATGGATTTAATTAACCAAAATTTCCATTAGTATCATGATTCCTTTTTGGTGGTCTTTGTTGATGATATATTTTTTAATCTAAATCTAAGTTGGACCATGTACATTATCTGCGAACAGTACTGAGTTTTCTAAGAAATCACTGACTCAATTCCAAGTTTTCTATGTGTTAATTCTGGATTCAAGAAGTGATGTATTTGGGAAATTTGGTGTCGAAACAAGAGATATCACTTTCCCGGAAAAGGTGAAAATGGTTAGGACATGTGAACAACCATGGAATGAATTCCAGATTTAGATCTTCTTGGATTTACCCAGATACTACCACTGGTTCATGGAGGACTTCTCAATGTTGGTTTCTCTAATGACAGCTCTTACACGGAAGGGAGTTATATTTTTGTGGAGTGAGAAATTTTTGAGTTATTTTAGTAAGATGAATTGTCTTTTGACTATTATGCCAGTTTTAACACATCCAGTGGATGGGTAGGGCTATGTGGTCTTTTCTAATGCATTTGGTTTAGGCTTGGGATGCGTTATTATGCAGGGTGATCATGTGGTTTCCAATGGTTATCATCATCTTGGGTCGCATAAGAAGAATTATCCAAACCATGACATTTAATTGGGATAATTAATTTACACTCTCAAGAGTTGGAGATATTACCTTTATGTTGAAAGGCTTACTATTTTCTCATACCACAAAATCCTGAGTTATATCTTCTTTAAAAATGATTTGAATCTCCGCCAGAGGTTCTGGGTGGAATACCTACAGTCTTTGGATATTGACATCACCTACACCCCAGAGAAATGGAATGTCATTGAAGATGAATTGAGTAAGAATATTATGACCCATGTAGTGAGGGAATCTTATAAATAGTTAAATTTGATGGATCTATTTTCATAGTTGTAAATTGTAGTTCAGGAGTTAGGGGCAGGTTTCCTTGACCAGTTTCCAGTTGAAATCCTCTCTAATTGAAATTATTCTTCAAGAACAATAACATGATGATTAATTCCATAGAATTGGAGACTCTCTTAATAGAGGGGGAGATGGTTGTCCAATGGTCATTCCCTATAGAGGGAATTCTATACTATCATAATCGGTTTGTGGTACTATATTTGGTATGGAAATCTATGATGGGGGTTACCATAAAACCCAATGGTCATTGAAACCTGGAACCACAATGATGTTCTATGAAATGAGGAGACAATTCGGGTGGATAGGCATGAGTCAAGGCATTGCTGAGTTTTTCTCTCATTGTTGTACATGCCAACAAGTGAAAGCTAACAACTTAAAACCTTCCGGGTTTATTCAAAAACATCCAGTCACTACTTGTAAGTGGTATGAGATATCTGTGGACATTGTTTTCGTTATTCCGTGTACCTAGATAAATAACAATGTAATTTGGGTGGTGATCGATAAGTTGACTAAATCATCCCACTTAATACCCATTCATGATACGACAAAAGTTGAGGAGTAGGGAAGTATCAATGTGAAAGATATTTTCTAATTTCTTGGAGTTCCATATTCTATAGTCTCTGATAGAGAACCTCGGTTTGATCATCACTTTTGGAGAGGCCTTCAGGATAAGATGGGATCTCACTTTCATTTTAGCATGGCATTCCATCTACTGTTATATGGATAGAAAGAAAGGGCTATACAGAATCCAGAGGATATGCTACGTGCTTGCATTCTTAATTTTGGGGGAGAATGGGATGATCATTTGGGGATAGTTGTGTTTTCATATAAAAATAATTACCACTATATGATCATAATGGATCTTTTTTAGGAATTTTATGGATGGCGTTGTAGATATCTATTGTGTTTTTTAGATATTGGTGAGAGTTCCTTGGTTGTACCAAGATTGGTCCAAGAGAGAACATCAAAAATTCAGATAATTCTTCATAGAATTTTGACAGGTTAGAGTCACAACATATCTTATGATAATCTTCATCATAGAGCTTCGGATTTATTAGTTGGTGACCAATGGGTTCATAAAGGTTTCACCATAGTTGTGTTATCGACGGCTTGGGATGAAATGGTAGATTGCTCCCCATTTTGTTGGACCTCTTGAGGTTGTTGAGCAGGTGGGAAAATTTTCATACCAGCTAGCACTACCACCACATATGACATCGATACATAATGTGATTAATGTATCTCATCATCAAAAGTATATATTTGACCCATCTCATGTTCTGAGTTAGCATGATTTTGAAGTGGAACCTGATTTATCCATGACATAACAGCCAGTGAGGATAGTTGATTCTGAGACCAAGGTACTTTGTTGGATAACGATACCTTTGGTTCATGAACTATGGAATCGCGATTTTGATTCTAATGAGACATGGGAGAGGGAGGAACTAATGAGGGAGTAGTAGAATCATCTTTTTTAGGGGGATACTTCTTCATGTGAGTTTTGGGGGTAACATGTTTCTTTGGTGGGTAGGATATAACAACTCATTAGTATTTTTTGGTAATAAAAACCCCCTCCTCCCGCATCTGATATGACCACTGGTTGGGTTTCTTTTGGGTTTTTGTGGAAAATCAGGTTTTGGATTAGAATTACAATTCCATGAGAATTAAATTGTTTAATTTGATATTTTTTATTGGAATTAAATCAATTGAAATGTTAGTTTCAATTGATGGAAATTTTATTTGATGGAATTTTTTCCAAAAATCCTTGATTCAAGTGATTTTGGTTTTTGGGATGAAAATGAAGAGATTGTTTAAAAATTGAATTGTTGAATTAAAATGTGAAACGGATTGGGAAATTTCATGATTTGGTTTAAAATCCTAGTTTTTTGAAATGTGGATAAAATTGTTTTGTTGGAAAACATAAGGTCTCATCTTTGTGAAAAAGGCATGTTTTGATTAAAAATATGTTATGGTTTTTATAGATAAAATTGGCATATATGAAATGGATAATAGTATGAATTTAATAATTGTTATAATGTGAATTTCCCATCATTAATTTTGTACTTGAGAAAATGAACGTTGTTGGTAGTTTGTTAGTTATTTTGGGTGTCAAGTGATCACTCTAAAATGTTCTAAAACATCATATCAACACATCCCATTCCTAAGAAGATAGTGATGAGATCCCTTTACTGTAGGCCAAAATTGGATTATGTACATACTTTCCCATATTCACAGTGTTGGATCCCTATATCCTGGAACTATCCTACATATTTGGTACATGACCATTTTTCTCTCTTGTTATCATTTTTAATGCCTATATATTCCATTGTTATAAACTATTTTTCATGCCTTGAGAATTTGTTTAAATATTTTATATAAAGGGTTTATTTATGAAATTTTTGAGAATTGTTGTTTATGAAAATTATCCTCTGATTAAAGGAAAATTCCATCTTTTGGAATGATTTCCATTATTAAAATGTATATCGGGTTTTACTAAAGGTATTTCTATCTTCTGAACTATAGAGCATTATTTATTTAAATATTATTTGAAAATTCCAAACTCATTTGTTTTAAAATCGAATGAAAATTTTAGTTAAATTTATATTTGAATATAATAGTGAATCCTTACGTGAAACCCTATAAGGCTTTGGATCACATCCTACTTGTACCTTAGGGTGTTTTAAATTATCTCTTCCCAGGTTTGAGTAAAGTAAAAGGATCTCATGGAGGTTGATCATGTTGTTCAACTGTAGTCATGGTGAGTTGTGTACTTAGAGAGATTGGGATTTTCTTCCCCTTTTCATTTTTACGTAGGTTGTAGTAATTTAGCAGTTAGGCCTGTTTAACATCGGGTATTTTACTCACAGTGGAGATTTCCTTTGAAGTGCTTACTACCATTATCTCTATCATTCTGCATTGTTGGTAGAAAAATCATTCCCACATTCAGTTTTTATGATGTCAGGTACTAGTTACTGACCTGTGGAGATTGAGAATTCCCTTCGGGAAATTTCAGAACCAACTCCGTTATCTGGTTACCAGGGTACCTGGGTTTGTTTGTTACAACTATTATTGTTAGTAATGAAAAAATGAACAATCATCGTTTCGTAAAGTAATTCTCTATACATAGAAACGGTATGTTCATTACCCATTAATTGGATATATTTATAAGTTTAGGTCAACATATTTACATAAAAACACCCTATTATATTTCAGATATGGATATTTTGATATAATCATTGAATAAAGGTAGTTTTTTGGGTGGAGAAGTAAAATAAAATAAAAAACTTGAGAAGTTGTTTCCTCTTAATCGGGTAACTGCTTTCAGTTTTTCTGAAAAGGATTCCTTCGATTTCATTTTGTTCAAGAGAAGTCTTCAATGAGAAAGATATGTATTTTTTAAACTTTATTGAGATTATATTATCCAATTCTAAGAGTTTTGAGAGGTATGAGGCTGTAGTAGAGGGGGTGGCCTTTTATAGGGAAGTAAAAGGACTCACTTGGATTATTTGTAAGAAGTTAAGTATAAACATGTTCTTACCTAAATATTTTCATTCCAAAAAACCATAAATCATTAATTTGACGTTTATGACCAATATATGTCAATACAATGGTTTTTGGATAGGTTTCTTGGTCTTTTGAGCACCTATGATTTTGTTTTAGTCACAAATTATGTTTAATTTGTCCTTAACACAACGATTAATTTTAATAACTTTCACTAATATTTTCGGTCAATATTATATTCCCCTTATTAGAATATAAATTTTATACTGAATAAAATAGTGTATGTTTTTTTTTAGAAATTCAAACCATATAAGTGAAAAAATTTACGATTAATTTTAATCTCGAAGATGGGATAAAATTAAGGGTCTTCAAAGTAGAAAGAAGGTAAAATGTTTATTAACTATTTATATTCAGTTTTAAACTGAAATTATTGTAATAACATACATTGTATAAATATATTTATTGTTGATCTAATGTGACTTTAGAGAAACTAAAAATATAATTTAACACTAATAATTCTTTAAAGGAATAGTCATTTTGTAACCTAGAAGAATTATTTTTCACTGTTCATAAAAATTTGAATTTTCTTAAAAAAATATCAAAATTTTACCCTAATGTAATTTTGGCATTATTATTTCCAAAAAAATATTATTTTAGAAAATTGAATTTCTAAATTTTTCTAAAATTATTTTTTATTAGTTTTTATATAAGGATATAAAGTGTAGTTCATTATGTTCAAAAATATATAAGGACATTACTAATAATTATATCTCTCATTATTAATATGTTTTATTTATATAAAACCATTATAAAAATATTTGAAAAGTTATTAATATTATTCATATTACTATGTTTAATGGATATGTTATAATTATATCATTTAAATAATTATAACAGAAAAATTATGGTTCATAGAAACATCAGTCTTCCATGTAAACGTACACCATTTCGGTGTTGCATGTAACACATTCGATTTTGTTGTCGTGTGTATCCTAAATCAAGAAAATGTTTCATGTATCGTATGTCGAGTTAGTTCCATGTAACGATAATTAATTTTTTGTTTCATGTAGAGAAACCCAAGTTGGTGTCATGTTATTGGAATGTTTGACATAGTGTATTAATATATATATATATATATATATATTACCATTTTCAGTGTATCCTCAAATGAAAATTATCAGAACGATAACTCAATTGGATGAATTATATTTCACAAAGTCTTGAGGTGTCACAGTCTAAAAATATATAATGAATAGAAGTGGTGGATAAAGTAGATATCATTAACAAATATTATTATTTATGTTCTCAATCAACTTATATAATATAATTTCATCAAATTAAATCATCATCATTTCATATTCTTCCTTTAAAATCATATTTTATGAGATATGGATATCATAAGAGAACGTCTTCTTCAATTTCTAAAATACTAGGATATCATTAGTATATATTTTTCTTATACTTATCCTATTCATTATCTCATTCCCCATATTTTCTTCACTTACATGATGCCCGAAATATATTTTTCATGTTATTTTCATTTTCTAGATCCTTGATATAGAGAGTATTTCTCACATAATTCTAAATAATATTCCCAATATCTATCAATATCATTATTTTTTTTATTTTTCTAAACTGAATATTATATATATATACATATATCATACATGAAATTTTGAAGTGGAACCTGATCTAATTATGATTGTAAATTCTCTACTTGAAATCATAGAAATTCGATACCAAGATCTACTCATTTAATTATTACTAATCTTGGAATAAATCATGTATTCATTATATAATCCTGAAATTTTAATCAATAAAAAAACATATCATCATCTTATATTGTAACCAGGAATTTTTTTTGAATTTGTTTTTCAAATAAATATTTTTTTCTCAATCGCTTGAATTAAAGGAAACCCCAACTGTTAATGAACCACAATATAAAAATAATATTATCATTTAGAGATGAACATTATAACCATTCCATTAAAACTAGAGGTATGAATATGAAGAACCATATTTTTAAAATTAATTATGACATTCTAATATAAATAAAATACTTTGATAGAAAATTAATTACTTTTTAGTGATATATTTATTTCAATCAAAAACAAATTTTCATTATATATGAGTTTTTTGGGAATAAATAGATAAATTAATTTATTACACTTTTAGAAAATATAATTTAATAAATTAAATTCATTAATGGAATCAATATTTAAAAATTAAATTATTTTTAATTTTTTAAAATATTCTAAAAAGACTTATTATTTTGATTAATTGTGAAAATATTGATTTTTATTCAAGACTGTATTTTCCATTAAAGAATTTATGGGTAATATTTTATTTTAATATGTGTTTAAATTTAAAATTAGAAAAATTTTATTTGTATTAATAATGGAAGGAAATTTTATTCAATTTCATGTTGTATTTAAATATAAAAATGTATTATACATACAAAAGTATTTTCATTGGAAAATTGTTTTTCATAGCATCTGGGGGATTGATTTGAAATTAGATTATACAACTCTTGTTAATTGAATTTGATAAAATAGACCCAATATATTTAATCCAAATAATTAATATTATAGAACAAGGTAAAATAATTTTTTCTCGTTATGAATTGGAAAAACAATAAAAAATAATTCTTATGGTTGAGGTTAAAACGAGATTACCATGGGGTTAAATTCAAAATATGAGGCCTAAAAGACCTAAATGATTATCTAATTTCTCATTTGTGGACATATTTATACTATATTTCATCCAGGTTTCTATAATTATCCATTTTTGGTCCATTTGGTATGTGAAAAATATGGTTATATTTTATTTATTTCAAATATTTCAAGTCTATCCTCCCCGCCACTTATAAATGGTCAAGGCCTCTCCTCTCATAATCAATAATAAAATTAATTATATTTTCTAAAATAATGACTCATATTCCATATTTAATTATCTATAAATTTTTTATAAACCTTTTCATAGGAAAATCCTTCAATTATGGATTTCAATGAAAATATGAAGTGCTTGTCCGATGAAGAGTGATCATTTTTAACATGGAATATTTGTTTTATTTATCCTTCAACCATCATGAAATATGATTCAAATAATGAGATATAGTAACATCATTAACATACATATATTCGTGTTTTAGTATGTTATTTGAATACCTTGTATCCATATCCTCTTCCATAAAATGGTATGTCCAACCATCGATCGTTTGTACGGTGGCTAAGAACCTCAAAACTGATTTAATACATTTTCAATCAAGAAACCCATTGATGGATATAATGATGGATTTAATTTTTATATATATAATTATCTATTTGAAATAGATATTAATATTTAATTAAAATAGAAGTTATAAATTATTATCTCCTAATCTGTTAAAAATGATAATGTCGCTCGTGCATATTTGTGGAATGACACACAAAGAGAGGTCATAAGTTTTACATTTTATTTTTAAAAGTATAGTTATAAGGATATATTTAATGGATATATATTTTATCCATTATATAATAATTACTAAATAATGGTGTATTAATATTTATTTTTCCTTTATTTTTTCCATCAAAAACATGAAACTCTTATTCATGGGTTTGTACGATTAACCATCTCCATGAATGGTGTAAATAATTTTTATATCACTAACATTTATGGTTTAAAATATATATATATATAATGAATAAATATGAAATTTTTAAATCTAATTAAAATAATTATATCTTGGTACTATAATCAATGTACAAGGAACAAAACTACATAACCAAAACCCAAAACAAATGATGTAGTTATCACTCAGAATATTGATTTTCATAAAGAAGTTCTAATAAATGTGTTTAAAAATTATATAATTAAATCAAAAATTGTATGATATATATGATTATGGTTACATAAAATATATATATATATATATTGTTTTAACATAAAATATATTCATATAGGTATGAATAAATTCAATACTTGAGGTAATGGATATTCTTCTCACTTTTATTTCCAGGGGATACATGACTTAATCCGCACTTATTTATTTGGTGTGGGGAATATGGTTAGAATAAATATATTTCATGATTATTCTCCTGAATATTTTGGAATTAAAATATCCTTCATATTTTGTTTCATTCATGGGGTTAATGATTCAAAATTCACTAATGCGGTAATGGTTTTATGTTACAATTTTTTTTATCAGAATTATTTGTCAATAAATTTTAAATGATGAAATATTGTGATGTTTATCAATAAAAATTATAATTAATTTTTAATTATTGTGGTTATTTATGGAATATTTACTTTTTTACTTTCATTTTCATCTCATTATGTACTTCAAATTCCAAAATTATGTAATCATATAAAACTGACCTTTTCTCAACCCTTGAATGAGAATCCTTTTAATTCAATATACATGTTTTCAAAAAATGTTTTTTGGAATTTTTTAATGCTACCCTATGAATTTTTGATGTAATTTGAAACCATGTTTTAAAATTTCACAAAATTGTTTCAGAAGAATCAGGTTTTCTTTTTCCTAACATGGTACTTTTTATATTTACCAAAAATTAGAAAGGAATATTTATTTTAACATATACATCGGGAATGTAATTTTACACTATCATGACTACTGAATTATTTAAAGCATACATTATAGTATTATGATGTTATTTTGAGATGAAATGGTGTAATTGATACTTGTGATATTGTTTTATATTAATTTGGTGACATCAAAATTGAAAGGATATTTTCTAAAATACTATTTAAATATTCTCTTTATGGAATTTCATTTCAATAATGAAATCAAAATTTAATTTTTGTTAGGATGTAATTAGGATATGACCTAATAATTCCATGATTATACTTTCTTTATAGGGGTTTTATTGATAAAAACATGTTTCCAAAACTAATTCCATTTTCATGGGTTATATTTTGATGAATTAATACAACAATTAGGAAACCTGATTCATTTCCATGGTTTCTGTCATTATGATATGTTTATGAAATGTGATTATTTACACTAATTATTCTATAATGAAATTACTAGGAAACCAATTTCTTTTTCTTGTGTTTTGATATGAATATGGTGTCATGATATTTTTCCCAGATATGGAAAACCTTTGTTATGTGATCGGTGGGCCAATAGTTATATATTTATCTAATAAATTAGGAAACGATTGACATCTCATTAGATAAATAGGATTAGAATGGGGATTAAACCCAGTTTAGTAAGGGAGATTATAAACTATTATAATCAGGGTAGCCCCTGACTAGTATGATTTTTTTGTGTAGAGTGAACCCATTCCACTCTGTTAGACATTTAAATGACCCATGACTACTAAGGAAATTATTTTCTTTACTTATTTGTATTCCATAAATCTATGTATTATGCCAATTTTATTATCTTGTGGATTTGGTTCATTGATTCCTTTAATATTAATGACTTATGTACTACCATAATTTATTTAATGACAAATATTTATTAGATATATCATTTATTATATGGTTTTCAAATATTATTCCCATGTTCTCGTACCTATGTGATCATGTTATTCTTAAGAGATCATTGATATTTCCCTTGTTTACACTTACTAATCCTCTAATATCACCATTTCCAAATGTATCATTTAGTTAGGTTATAAATAAAGTTATTATAAATTTTGTGTCTAATAAGGGTGATGGTTTTGGATAAATTAGTGGATGATGATATTTTTCACATATAAACTGTATTTATATGTATCCATGTTTCCAATTACGAATGACCTGTATGATTATAGTGTAGATTTTTATGTTGTGTTATGATTATTCAGCTAATAATATTTAATATCTAGTTATGTAAAGTGTGGATCACTATAGTTGGTATCATTGAAAGTTGTAATTAACAATTAAAAACTATAATTATGAATCTTTAGTAAGAAAACTTGGGATAATTAAATGTCTATGATTTTTTTTAATTTTGGTGATTAATAGTGTGAGTGGTTTCCAAGAAAATACACTTCTTTTTAAATAATAATATTTGATGTATCTTTAGAATAGATTTTATTGGGGTTAATAACTCTAAAATTGGTGCATTTGGATTTGACTCAATTAAGACCATGTGAATGAAAATTTCCCTTGTTAGACTTCTAGTTTAAAACTCTTGGGGATATTTTTTGTAAATTCACTAAAACATTACAGAAAACCATGAAGGATTTGAAAAGATAATGAACATGAGTTTTCTATGTTAAAATAATTTTCCTTATATTGAATAGAAGGTGAAATTATTTATTTATCCTATCAATGATATTTTATGATTATGAAGTTACCATTAGGATTATAGTTTTCACAACATGAATTTTTGTTTTTTGTAGATGGGTGGAACCTAAAAGAATCATGGTAAATCTAAATGAGTCAAATAATTCACTGATTTTCTCCATGATAAAAAAATATAATTGTAGATGGAATGAACATATCAGTTATATGATCAAAAAAAATTGTCAATATATTAATCATTCTGGAATTCTTAACTAACAAATGATGGAATAATGATTTGTTGAGTCCATCATAAGGCAATGTCCACCTTAATTTAATGGTTCAACTGATCCACTAATTTCTGTTCAATGGATAGGTACCATTGAAAATATATTTTTCACCCTCTAATGTATGGATCATGAAATAAAAATTTGTTTTTCAATAATTTTGAATTATAAGTAGATAAAGGGAATAAATATATCAATAAGATTAAGAAAGATGATGAAATTGACTCCACAGAGTGACTTTATTTTAAAAGATTATACTTTAATAATAATTTTTTGTATTCTTCTTATAAAAATGGGGAAGGAATTCATTAGATAAATCAAAAGCATGGGGACTCTATTGGTACCTATGATACAAATTTTACATGTCATGAAGTGCACACTAATTTTTTCTCATATTACATGGAAGTAATATTTAATGATTAATTGTGCCATAAAACCAAGTCTTTCAAGGGCATTATACATAAGGGACTTTGGTATCTATGAATAAATATTTGTATGTGATATCAATGTTCAAATGGTTATTGGATTTACCCACTAATTACATAGTCTCGATATGGAAAACAATTTGGAATTCAAAGGATAAAACCCATGTAGATAAGAATATTATAATTTCTTTATTCCCCTTGTAAGGGATATCGACTTTTCAATACATGAAACTTTCCTTTAATAGTATAAAATTAAATAATACATAGGATATTTTATGGTTTAGATTCTTGAAAATTATAAAAATATATATGTGAAAATGAAACGTAAATGTTAATACATTATTTTTTAAATCCTTCATCAAAGGTTCATCTTAAATAATATATACTCTATATCATATCCTAGGGAAATGCCTGATAATAAATTGGAGAGCATAAATCCTAGTAAGGGAATAAGCAGATTATATTTATATTATATGACCATGATGCATATCAATAAGAAATTTTCAAAATAACATAAGGAATATCATTAATGAAATTTAATGAATTATGACAAGGATATATGGATATGTTATAAAATAATAGATTTATAAGAATATCACCAAGGATTATCACCAAGGTGTTTTGAATACAAATTTTCAAGGTTTTTCACTAATGTATCATAAGAAATGTCATCTCAAGATATCAATTATATACCCAATGAATGGGATTTATATCAGGGATAACCCTTCAAATTTATTCCTTAAAAATATTCAAATTGATAAAAATATTTCATTTCATCATTAACCAAAGGAGACTGGGGAACATGTTTCATATAAAAACATTTAGTACAAAAGTACATAAAAAGTTGACCATTAAGTAAATTTTATCCCAGAAAAAGGTGTTTTTGGTTTATAACTATAAATACATGTATTGATAAATTATACCTAAATCATCGTGAATAATCATGGATAATGAAATTTTTATGCTATTCAAATTATAAATATTTATTATGTGAAAGGATAAAATACACAGGATGATTTTTTCAATGTGAATATATAAATATGGATTATGGGAATGGAATAATGGGAGGAAAATAAGGTATACCATTGATAAAACATAATTTTGGAATTAATGTGGTGAATTAAAAGGTCTGAAAAAAATTTAACCAAATTTATAGAAGACATTCAACAAAAAAGGAACATGAATAGAAAAATGGAAATGGGTAATTCACTTGCATTGAAGTGTTGCTTCCTAAAAATGAAGGATGGATACTTGATGACATGAGGACACCATTTAGTGACTCTATTTGTTTATAAATGACCATAACATCGTATTTTATGGATTTGGTGTTGATATGAATGGAAATGGGCTGGTATTTATTAAAAATATAGTGGTATTATTTATTAATTAAGATTTAGATTCTATCAATTAATTAAATAAAAGCACAAACCATTCCATTTTTTCCGATTCTTTCTCCCAAATAGGAGTGGATTTCCTTATTTTATATGGATATGAATCTAAGTATTTAATATAATACCCTTTTGATGTTTAGGTGATCCTTTTTTATAACAAATTTATTTTAAAATAATAAAATAAAATTTTCATTTTAGATAATTCATTATTTTTTTATCAAAACAATCAAATAACATTTAAAACTCATTATCTTACTGGTGAAATATATATCTAGAACTATATACATTTAATTTAATATATTACATCACATTTTGTTCTTTATGACATTATAATACACAAAATATATTTATACCATATTTAATATTGACTGAACAAATTCTAAAATCTCTAATAATTATTAAAAATTATCATTTGGATAAATTCAAAATGATGAATTATTAAATATTTTTTATTTTGTGAAAAAAATTCTCTATTTATAATAAATTTAATTTTTAAATAAAATATCCATATTTATTAGAAAAAACATAGTTTTTTAAAGAAAATTTTTTTAAACCATAGAAAATTTATTTTTAATTAATAAAATTATAGTATCATTTATATAATATAAATATTTTCTAATGAAAATAATTTATTAAAATAAAAATTATTTTACTATATAATTTATTTCATTATAATTTGTGTCTTTATTTAAATTATATTTCCCAAAAAAATAAATTTTTGTTTCATCGTAAGGAAAATAATTTTTGTTAACATTATTTTTCAATAATTTGCAAATTTATAATTAACTAAATATATATATTTTTTATTTTATTATTAAAAATAAAAATGTATAAATTCATATTGTTAGGGTCTATATTTATAACACATTATTACTACATCTAAATCCCTAAGGGTAAGGTTTGTGATGGTGTTATTTTATTGGGGTCATTCTACCTACATGGTTTTGCATGTCATCTCGATGAGATTGAACTACTACCATAAATGGTTTTGTTAATGTTTTAGTTTTTTTATTTTGTCTTGGGATTGGTCAAGGTTATATCCAAGTGATGATTTGTCCCTTCCAAGCTTTAATAGATGGGATTCAAAGGTTATGATCAAACCTTTGATGGTTATCACTCTTTCCATCTATATTAATTGGATTTATCATAACCCTTATTATATAATAATCATAAATTCATTGTATAATGACTATATTATTAATGGTACTGTTATATAATGGAATTTTAAATCCAATATTATATAACTTATAATGGTAAATAAGATAGTCCATCCATCTTCTATAACTACATTAATTGATAAGAAATCTATTCATTTAAAGGGATGTTTCCTTTAAAACCTTAAATGTTATGAAATTATTCCCAATTTTAGATAATTTTACCTCTATATTTTCATGCACTATAACATATAAGGGTAATTATTTTTCATCACCTCTTAATTTTCAAATGTTTCTTCCGCAATCATTTTATTTCTCCACAACACATTGAAAATGTCAGTTGTTTTATTTCATAGATCTTTTCCTCTATGGTATGTGATATTCATAAAATGCTACCCATATTAAGGATCATTTTATAATTATTCCACCATTTGATTTATTACATGTGATGGATCATGTAGGCACATCCTTAGGAGATATACATGGGATTCATCATTACATTATCAAAAGTTGATGGAAGTGGTAGCTAAGATGTCTCTTCTCCAATTAAATCAAGGATATAAATGAGCCCAATGTATCTAGAAATATTCTTTCCTTTCATTCAAAAATAAATGACTTTCTTTAAATGTGTAATTCAAAGGAAAACTTTGTCCACAAAATCTAAATCCATGTATCATTCTTGGGTTTCAAAATATGTGTCTTAATAACAATAAGAATCCTTTATATACTATTAGATGTCTTTAACCTTTTCTATAATCTCATGCACAAGATCATGTAAATGTATCTTTCATTCACCAGCTCCAACTTAATATGTAGGTGTTCTTCATCACTATCCATATAGTTCTTTATATAGATTTATTTTAATAGTTGAGTGGAATATACTTTTTAAAATAAAACTCATCTAATGGGATATTTTGATCCCAATATCTTTTAAATTATATTGAAAAATCACATATATTGTATTTGAGAGTTTTAATGGTCCCATCAAATTAGCCATCAGTTTGGAGGAGATAAGTTTCACTGAAATTCAATTCAGTACTTCAAGCATATTAAAGACATATCCCGAATTTAGAAGTGACCATTGGAAGATAATCATAAAAAATTTAAAATGATACCCCACACATCCTCACCATGTACATTACATATATCTTGGAATGTTGGTCAAGAGATAAATATTCCAGAATAACATTAAAGAAAGAATTATTTATATGTCAATCTACTACAACACATACTATATTGTTTACTTTGGAATACTTCGGTTGACTTATGAAAATGTCCATGGTAATGTTCTCCCTTTTCCATGTGGGTCTGGGAAATGGTTTTATTAGGAAATTATTCTTATATCACTCCGATTTAACTTACTAAAATTTCAAGAACATTGAAGAATAATAATTGATCTCCCTCTTCATGTTTCGCCCAAAAGAAGTGTTCTTAAATATCATGCTATATTTTGGTGATCCCTGGATGGATGGATAATTATGAGAAATATGCATTATCCAATAGATCATTAATTATATCTAGTGATGAAGTCATTCCATGTCTAGCTCCAAACTGAATTAAACTAGATACATCGATCTTGAATTCATGAAAATTCCTCTCATTTACTGCTTTTATTTTCATTTGAATATCTATATCATCCATATATTCCTCATTGATCCTTTCATGGATATATGGTTGGGAAATAATTTGGGTATGGTATAATGTAACTCCCACCATATTTTTTTCTAGATCCATATATTTAATATCAAAGAGTATTGGTTATTTTATTATACACATCGCGAACATAGTAGTATGTTCTTTTCTAATAAGAGCATCATTTGTCTTATCCACCCTTCTAGGATAGTATTTAATAGATAAATCATAATACATGATTATATCTGTACATATTTTTTGGAATATCTTTATATACTTACGTATGAATATAATAATCCAATTTGATGGTCTGTATATATAAATATCACCCTTTTCCACTTAAAGATAGTGTCTCTATATCTCCATGGGAAAGATGAATTGAAATTGATCCAGGTCATGAGAAGGATAATTATACTCTGGATACTCTAACATATTCAATGGATATTTAATAAATTTTTCATTTTTAGGAGTATACATACAATTAATTTTATGGATGCATCACTATAAATGACTATCATCCCCTATTAGAGGGTAACAATATCATATTCTCAGTAAAAACCCACATTTTCAGTTCATTGATTGTTTCTTTGCACTACTTTTTCTAGATGAACTTAACTCCCCATCTAGATAACTTGGCTATTGGAAAGGTGTTCTATGTAGTTTTTTATTAAAATTTATATAGTATCCTACTAAACCGAGGAAATTGTGAATATCAGTTAGGTATTAGTACATGGACACTCCTCTAAGACCCTTTTCCTAGATTAATTTAATGTGATTACTTCATTCATTACAATATACCCCATGAATTAAACTTTTTTAACACCTATTCACCTTTTATGAATTTACCAAACAACTAATCTTTCCTAAAAGTTATAAATGCAACCCATAGATGATTGTAATGACCAAAACAACTATAAATAAAATTTCACTTGTGATTTAATTAGTTGTCATATTATGTATTATAGTCATCAAAACATATTCACTTTTTCCTTATATCTAAATTACTATAATGAATCTTTACTATTTGTAGTATAGTTTTGGAATAGTGATCACATGATTAGTATAAATATAGTGTTTTAAAAAATCTAATTGACACAGATATATGAAGTGATGGCCACAACTATAAGGATCATACCCTATAGAACCCATTAATTTAATCTTCCATGGGATATATCATCCCAAGGATTTTTCCTTTATCATGCCAAAGATCATATCCAATAACTTAAGAATGAGTGAAACCATTTAAAAGATAAGTTCATGCTCATCAAGATCAAAACCCAAACCCTGTATTCAAAACCTCCCCCTAAAGATCCCACCATCACACACCTTACCCTTAGGGTTTTTCCACTGAATTAAAGGGATTTGAATCAATCCCCTAGAAATATGAGAATGTACATTTTTTTATAGAATAGTTAATATATTCTAATCTAATTATTTATAATTTATATATTATTTATATTTAGATACAATAATATGTTTGGTTAATATTAAAATTCAATTAATGAATTAATTTTTTTGGTTAATGTATTTTATAAATCATTAATATTTTAATAAAATTTTATAATTAAATATTTTTTATCAAATATAATTGATCATATAATTTTTGTGAAGTCAAATCTAATTTTGATAAGTGTTCAAAACTATTATTGTATATAAAACCATGCATTTCTCAATAAATGTCAATAATTATTTTTAAAAGACAAAATAATCATATTTAGAAAATAATTTAGTGAATATTAATTTTATTTGTGGAATCAGAAAATTGAAATTGTCTAATGGTGAATTTTTTATAATTTTCTATGGTAGTTAAATTTTAGTGAAAATTTAATTGTTTTATAAATATACCTTGTGTACCATTCCATTATAATGACCCAAAAGTGATTTAATGAATACTATAAAGAGTATACATGAACAAATGTATGTTATTACTTTAAAATAATGTTATTATATTTTAATTTTAAAAATTTTATAGAGGCTTTGTTAATCCTCCAAAAACATTAATATATTTTATGGGTTTAAAATCATTTCTTTAAGAGTAGGACTCACTTCCAAATAACCAGGGGAAATTATTAATTAATTTTATTAATTTTCATTATAATATAATGAAATCCACTCTCTTTTGGATGAAACGAGTGGAAATTACAATGGTGGTTTTATCGGTGTTGGTTATTTTATTATATAGAGTCCAAAACCTATGTTAGAAAAAATAAAAAAATCCCCAATAATTTTCTAGTAAACAGATACAATCTCCCATTTATCATCACTCGAAATGCATTTATCACATACTTAATATTCTCTATCCTCTCTATAATTCTCCTAAAGAACCCATAATCTCTAATGGACATCCTCCCAAGTATTCAGAGTCACACACTCTTGTAAGGTATTTCTCTCTTCTAATTTCAATTCAAGCTCCTCTTTTATGTTAATTCTATCAATATGAATTATTTCATGTTAGGATATGTTAATAAATGTCCATATTAGATTCCATATTATTTCAATATTATTAGATAACCCTTTCACTCTCACTATTCCTTCCCATGAACCATTATGTACACATGTTACTGTGCCGAAATTTAGTAAGGGATCCTCTCCTTATCTTAATTATTTGACATTATTTATTATATTATGATCTCTATTTTTGATTCCAAATGACAGACATATATTTTCTAGTCCCTATTAAATCCCACATAATTTAAAAATTTTGAATTACCCTTTTCTATCTCATAATATTATTTTGTTAATTTTTAACTGATGTCCTTAGGCAGCTGAAATTTCACCATAATTTTGTAAGGAAAAAAATTGTACAGTGAAAAAATACCCATTTACTATGTGTGGTGTTCAAAAATATAAAATTATACCACATTGATTTGAGACCTAAATTAACTTATTTGAAAATCGATTCTCATGGAATTGAATGTTATGATAAATAATTACATTTTTTATGATCTATGTGTCACACTTAGGAATGAGAATGAAATTAATGTGATGGGTGCACCTAGACTTATATAGTGCTCCAACGAAGATGATGATGTTTAGTCTCCTAAAACATCACGTTGGGAATGAGACAGAACCTGATCCTTTATGGGAATTTTTTTATCATTACGTATTGGAATATTTCCTTGACCTTTGTTTTTTATTTAGTGTCTTAAATTGTTTCCATATTTTCATGTTATGGTTATTATGATATATAATACCTTATTATTTATCTTAAATTTTATTCCATATTGATATGACTATTGTATAACATATTTTACTTCATGACATTATTATCCCCTCGGTATACTTCATAGCTCTCCCCTTCCTTATGTATGCCCCCATGTTATCCCTTGCAGTTTTATGTGGGAGTGTGTAAATGAAGTTTTAAATAAAGATGATTTTTTTTCTTTTTAAACTCTTACGTAATGTACCTAATTCAAAATGAAACTAGAATAGTTAATCATATGATTTGTTTGAGGAGTAATTTTCTATAATAATTCATATATTAATGTGAAATAATAAGAAGGGTTGTTATAGTTGGTATTAGATGGAATGTTTAGTTATTTTTGGGATAAGGACTAGATAACACTAGAAATAGCCTTTTGGAGAAGACAAAGTTGAAGAAAACATCCCTAAATTTTGGTAAGAAATGATTATGTTGTTTATAAAGAAAATTCATCCTTGTTGAATACATCATGTGGATGTTGTTTTGGAATAGATGTACGTAGGGGAAATAACTATATAAAAGGCGGATTGGGACTGAATCGGTATAACATAGTACATGACAACAGGACCTACTGTACACCTGGTTTGGCAATCCTAGTAGATATGCTTTGGAAAATTCATATATTCATTATGAAATGTCATTAATGGAATAAAAAAACTCCCCTAAGAATACATGTTACGAAATAGATCAGAGATAATATATATTTAAGAATATAAATTCATAACATAAGGAAAATAATGTAACTTATAAGTTAACAATTTATGGAAATTGGATTACATTTTATGTGTTTAATTGTATAAAAATATTCATCCCTAATTTTCCCTTTGTACTATAAAATGGTTAGAAATAAGAGGAATCAGGTAAATAATTGACAAAGAGGTAAATGAGATGACTTTCCCAATGAGATGCACAACCCAATGGGAGTGGGAATGACAAACATTATGATGATACTCTCACATAAGAATCAGGTTTTGAATAGAAACCTAAATTAGGAGGAGCACCAAAATAACCCAATGAGGTAATAAGATTAAATTTAATACTTTATGATAAAATGGACAACTACTTTAAATGGTTCATCTGATACCATAATCATAGAAAAATAGATCCACTATATTAATAATATCTTCTCAAAACATAAATGTTTTTAACCAGAGAGGGTTCTAAATGTTGTTTAGGATATTGATAATGAAAACAGTTAGTGGATGAAATTGACAAACAATATGAATCCAAAGGAAGTGATCAGAGAAATTGGGTTGAAGTAATTTAGTAAAATGTTTTTTGTTAAACATTTTACTCACACTCTTGGACATAAAATTAAATGTTAATTTCTTTCCCTCAAGAGAAAATGAAGAATATATTGGGGATTACAAAGAAAAATTTACAATAATTGGATAATACACCTCCTGTAATGTCATTAATATAGAATTCAATGATGATAGCTTCATTGGAGGGTTGAAACCCAGTCTACGAAAATCCCTGGAGATCCAAATCATTGATAGCTATGAGATATTTTTTGATGTTCCCTCAAAGTTGAAATGATAATTGGATAATCTCAAGGTTATCATGGGGATATAAAGAGGAAAGTGGAGTTTAATTTCTATAGTTCTATGGATAAATATTATAGTGACAAGAAATTTGAACATCCCACTTTTCAAATTCTTCGAATGAAGCACCCTGAAAATTGCATAAAGGGGATGAGGAAATTATTTAGGTGAAGGAAGGAAGGTAGCCTAGATATAGATTACTCACAAGATAAATCCACTAATATGATGCTGGAAGGGAATGCTCCAGTCAACCCTTAGAGCATTGTTCATTACATAAACTAGAAGGAACCAGGTCACCTTGAAAATTAATTCACTAATCCATGGGTTTTTAAAGACTACCAATAAACACCAAGTGATAAAGGGAGAGATTTTTACATCACAATAACTAAAGTGGATCACGAAAATGAATTAGGGACATGTTTGCTAGTTATTAATTAAATTATAGCAAACATACATTTTAGATTATGGTTCTACACATTCATTCATATCATGAATGTTTAGTAGAACAATTTATACACCGCCAAAAAGTGTGAAATTGGAGTTTTCAATGAATACCTAAAAGGGGGGAAATTATTAAAACACATGTATATAACTCATCCTTTGTCAAAATTTTCTAGATGAACATCCCAATGAACCTTTTCATAATACCATTGGTAGAATTTAATGAAATTATGGTAATGTATTATATTTTCAGATATAGATAAAATATAAATTTATATGATAATGAAATCACTCTCCATATTGAGAATAGACAATTGATTATAAATAAGTTCTAGGAGGAGGATGAACCTTATTTAGAACCAACTTCACAAACATAGAAATCATTTCCCTAAAAAAAGTGTATCTAGAACAAATTATTGAGATTAAAAAACGAATCACCCTTGAATACATTCCTATTTTGAGGGAATACACTAATTTTCATCCCATGTAATAGCATATTCTTCCTCCTAGCTGAAAGGTTGAATTTAAATCGATCTTATACCTTGGGAATTACAATTATACATGACCTTATATATAATGTATATTTTATAACTTAAGGAGATGAAGAAACAACAACAAGAGAATATAGAGAAAGGTCTCATACTCCAAGTACTTCACCATGGGGTTCACCAGTCATATTCATCGTGAATAAGTATGGTTCAGTTCACCATTGAAGTAATTATCATGATCTCAGAAAGATCATGATAAGGAACAAGTATCCATTTCCATAGATTGATGGATTGTTTTATCAGCTTTATAGAGAACAATAATTCTCCATAGTGGATATGTGGTGAGGATGTTACCAAGATAGGGTAAAGAAGGAGGATATCCCCAAGGCTTATTTTCTTACAATGTATGGAAACTATGAGTTCAATGTAATTATATTCAGACTCACTAATGAACTAGTAATATTCAAGGACATGATGAATATATTATTTAGAGATTACCTCAACAAAAATTTGGTTTTATTTATAGATTATATTATAATATTCTCTAAAAAATGAATTAGATGCAAAGAATATGAGCACTATGATAAAGAGCTTGTGCAAGGAGAAAATTTTTTACATTTAAATGAAATGTGATTTTTGGTTTAAGAATGATTATTTATTGGGACATATCATAACTATAAATTGGTTATCATTGGAACCTTCAAAACTATATCAGTTGACATATGGATAAAGAAAACATCTGTGACAGATGTCTATAGTTTCTTAGAATTATCCACACACTATCATTAATTTGGGACAAATTTATCACGATTGTATAACCCAATTACATAGATAACTCATAAGGGAGTCATGTTTTCTTAATATGATTAATGTGAAGAGAGATTAAAGGAGCTCAAAAAAAGGTTTATCACTGCACCTATGCTCACACTACCCAAAAGTGGAGAACTATTCATGGTATTCAGTGATGATTTGAAGAAGAGATTTGGTATTGTATTAATGCAGAATGATATAACAATAGCCTGTAATTCAAGGTATTTTAATGTTCATGAATAGAACTACCTTACCCGGAATATGGAGTTGTATGTAGTGATCTCCACTTTGAAAATATGGTATAATTTTATATTTGGAGAGAATTGTGAAATAAATATAGATTATAGAATCCTCAAGTATATATTCACACATAAAGAGATAAATATGGGCCAAGGAAAATTATTCATGCTGATCATGGACTATGAATACACAATCCACTACTATTCTATTAATTTAAATAAAGTGGTGGATGCTCTAAGAATAAAGGATGTAGAACTTCTATAATTTATGATAATTTAGAGTGATCCAATCTTTATAAATTCAGAAAGGATAGACATGGTAATAACAAAGGAATGAACATCATAAATCCTTTCAGAAATGATTTCTAAACTATCCCATCTAGATAATATATTGGAATATGAATGAGATGATTTTAGAATATAGAATAATGTTGAAGATATAAGGAAAGGGAAATCCTTGTGGTTACATGTTAATGAATAAGGACTTGTGAGATTTGGGTCAAGACTATGTGCACCATAAAATCCTGAGTCAATGAATGTTTTGTTGGATGACGCACATAGTTCAATATTTTCTATCCACCCATGAAGTGGAATTATGTGTCAAAATCTCATATGTAACTATTTGGGGGATAATATGAATTAAAAGATCATGGAGTATACATCAAGATGTCTTATATTTCAATAATTTAAGGTGTAATTGAAAAAAAAATACAAGGGGAAGATGAAACTATTACCTGTTAGTTCATGGAAATGGGAAAAAATTACCATGTACATTGTGTGAGACCCCAAAAAACAAATGTAAGAACATTGTATTTGATAGTGTGTATGACAGGAAACAGCAATCACGTAATGTAATATAATATCTCTATACTTTATATTATATTTTTAATTTAAAATAGATTCAATATATTCCAACACATGAAACCCTAAGTAAGATTGTAATGTACATGACACAGAGTTAGCGTACACCATATGAAACAATTACCTTCCTTCTTAGAATGTGTAATATGTAAAATTGTCCTTCTTTTATGGATTTCTCTATACGTAGTATCGGGTGTTACCAAGAAACAATCAATAATTAATGAATTATTATTTAATATAATAATATATAACATATAAATTATGTTATAGGTTATGAATAATATTAACTAACCTATGAAAATATATTTTTTAAAATAATATATGAATAATTTATAGGTTTAATATCAATTATAAATGAATATAAGAACCATTTTAATATAAAAAATATTTTTATAGAAAACAATTTTTATGTTTACAAAGCAGTTTTAGCATAATAGATTAAATTAATTAAAAATTGTAAGCTATATTTATTTAATAAATATTTTACACATTCAATAAATTATTTTTTATATTGAAACAATAGATTTTTTATGCATAAGTTTAGATTAACCCCAATATTAAACATAAAAACCTATATTTTTATTAAGGCATTTTTACTGCCTTTTAATGACGAACTTATTTTATATATCAATTTTAAAACTTATTTGAATTTAATTTGATAAAATAAAATTAATTTAGTAATTAATAATGAAAAAAAAATCTTATTATGAATTTTTAGGATTTCTCTGACAGACATCATATTTCAGTGAATAGTAAAAATTACAACATTTAAATTAAAAAAACATTTTCATTTAAATAATTTGTAATGATAAATTATATTATAAATTTTTTTAAAATTAAAATTTGATCAATTATAAATAAATTAATATAACTTATTTCATTAGAATCAATATAATTTTTAAATTTAATATGAAAACATAACAATCTTTTAGACATTTTTCAACTAAAACCTGTTATTCCATCTGTCTGCGAGATTGGCATTAGGCTTAATTTTTATGCTTCTGTGATTTGAATTTTGAGAACAATAAAAAAACAATTTTAATATTGATAATATTTTTGTTCTAATAATATCATATTAATTTTTGACAAAAAATGATTAGTGAATATGATTAAAATTAATTATTGTGATTAAGGTGTAATTAGGCTTAAAATGGACTAAAACCCTATGTTTAAGGTCCCAAATGACCTAAAAACTTATTCAACACTACTTTCCTATCCATATTTAGTCCCATATCCTTAAAGTAATTTGTTTGGGTTGTTTTTTATGAATTTTATTTGTTAATAACATGTTCCCACCTAACATCTTTCCAGAATACCTAGTGAGTCCTTTTCATTCCCTATAAAATGCCACCACCTCTACCCATTCCTCAGGCCTCTAAAACCTCTTAATATCATTCAATAACTACCCAAGTAGTCTTCAAACATACATCCCTATACCTAGAATCATCATTTTTGGCATAAAATCTTCCAAAAAAGCTTTTCTAGTTCAAAAAAAATAAGTTACTTGATTAGAAGGTAATGTATTTTCTCAGTCTCTCTAGTTTCATTTCCATTCTCCAACCCCTAAAATCACTTTATTATGTTATTGTATAAAAATATCAGTATCATAAATATAATAGGATGTTATTATTCTGATGTTTTAAACTAAAAAACATACACATCAATCTAATGGGTAACGAACATAATGTTTATGTGGACGATGAACAACTGCCTCACGAAACGATGATTGTTCAATTCTCCATTACTGCCTCTCATAGTGGAAATTATGAAAAAAATTATATATGATATATATTTTATTTATAATTTTTTATACTTATTTAATTATTATTTATAAAATGAATTTATGCTTTCCATGTTCTGTAAATATGATAATTTCATTTGAAGATGTGTGGACTACCACCCACTCAAAGCATTGTGATTCGTTCGAATGATACATGGAAAGTATAAATGAATGGTAATAATTAAATGAATGAGACATTAAAAACATAAATATTATTTTCCGAAAATAATTTTATTTCTAGATATATATATATATATATATATATCATTTCCTTTATTACCCTTTCACACACTTAAAAAGTTATAAATTTATTTGTGGACGTGTGGACTACCGCATCCTTAGAATGATGTGATTCCTTTTTTACCACAAGATTCTTGATATAAAAATTTATTAGTAAATAATATGATATTTATTATATAATTAAAATTCTGAAATGATTTTTATTAATTAACTTCTTTCTGCAATGATAATTTAAAAATGGGAATGTTATTCATGCGTATGTATGACCTGCCATCTCCACGATTGTAATATTGGATCATTTTATTAACCATATATTATGATAGATTTTAAAATTATAATTGATGTAAAAATATGATAATTAGGTTATGTTTATTATTTTTGAGATTTTATATAATGACCACCTTTGACCATAGTTCACCAACAATATTTGTTTTGACACATAAACCGAATTTTGTCAAAAACACCCGATGTAAAATTAATTGAATAAGTAGTGTAAAAAATTGTTATAAGTGAAATAAAACTAATTATAAACATGAAAAAGGATAATAATAAAAAAACATAATTTTATTATATAAAAATTTAAATGACTTTCACCTGAAAGGAAACACATGGTAAGGAATTCTTGGCTCAGTTTTCTTTTCGTGAGGAAAAAATTATTGTTGTGCGCCTAATTACTTTTATATATATGGTCTACATACTGAAACAATGACATATAATATCATGAACCCTATTATATTTTTTTATTTTTATTTTTCATTTTAGGATTATCAATTTTGGGTCTTTCAATTTATATGTGTGTGTTTTTTGTCTCAATTTGCAGACCATAGAGGATTAATTATTGTTATACACCAAGTTTATTTCACTTGGTGTATGTAATTCCATTTACTTGATATATAAATAATATAATAACATTAATGATATTTTAAACATTCATACAATTTTATTCCTTTATTAGTATTATGTTTTAAAATATTTTAATGTAGTATGGAACACATTGGGATGTTTAAATATTATTTTCCTCAATAATAACATTAATGATCTTTGGATGGTATTTCAATTAGAGGAAATTATATAAACACTGATCAATATATACCTTTGATTATTATATGGTTATTAATTAACATTTCACGTGTTATATGAGTCTTGAACCCATGACTTACGGAAAATAAGGTTTTCACACACACCACTGACCTACGCAATGTTCTTGTTAATTTCCTTGGTTTTATGTTAAACAATTTAACTTATAAATATTAATTATGAACCATTAGTAACACTTTTTATAATTAAAAATTAATCTATTAACCATATTTATTTTGTGTGATTTTAAAGAAAAATAGTAAGCCTTATCATGCTTTTATAGGCCATTCGATCCTTTAGAAGTTTTTTTAGTGATTCAGGAATTAAAAAAAACTTTGTTGGTAATTAATTTTGTTGGGAGTAAATGTATGAATTAGATTTTTGACAAATTAAAAACAATTTATGATTGTTCATATAATATGGAAACTGATCATATAAGAATATTTTATTATATTTTGGATCTATAAAATAATTTTTAAACATCAGGAAAATGACTTCGAAATAAAATTTTTTCCTAATACCTCAATTTCTTTTGAACTGATGGCCTTCTAAATCATCAAATATTTATGTCCTTAAGGCCTTAAAATTTCCATTTATCATTAACTTTTTTGTGATTGATGACCTCATTCACTCCATATACATATTTTCACTTTTCCCCCATGTATGTATCTCTACATACCATAAATGTTATCCTACATAGTTACCAAGTTACATGGTATTTCATGTAATCTTCTTTACATTGAATTCTCTCTTTTATAGAGGATTACTTATGAATCATTTTCTTATTGTGGGACTCCAAAGATAGGAAGTATCAAAACATTTATCACCATAATCGATTTTGAATTGTGAGGAAGTAATTTAAATAGATATGGAAGAATGTGATTCCCTGAAAAACTAAATTGAGAACCTTGTATTCGATATCATGTATAACATGCAACAATAAGCACATAATGTAATATAATATCTTTATACATTATAATATACTTACTATTTAAACTAGATTCTATATATTTCAACGCATGATACACTGATTTAGCTTATAATGAATGTGACACTGAGTTATAATAAGTCATACATAGCAATAAACATCCTTCATATCATGGATTACATTCAAAAACAACCTAATTAGATGGCTTGCTCTATATTTAATATCGAGTCTTATCAAGAAACATTCAATAATTAAACCATTATTATTCAATACAATAATATATAACCTAGACATCATATTATAGTTTGTGAATAATATTAACTAACATATGAAAATATACGGTTTATAATAATATATGATTAATTTATAGGTTAAAAATTAATTAGAAATGAATATAAGAACCAATTGAATATGAAAAGATTATTTTTATTGAAAACTATATTTATGTTTACAATATTGTTTTACCCTAATAGAATAAATAAATTTCAATTATTTAGGGTTATTAATGTATTAAATATGTTACATATTCAGTAAACTATTTTTTATATTCATACAATATATTTTTTAAGCATAAGATAAGATCAAACCCAATATTTCACAAAAAAACCCTATATTTTTTAAGGCATTTATTCCGCCTTTTAATAGACAATATATTTTTATTCTCAATTTTTATTGTATTATAAACATAATTTAATAAAATAAACTTAATTTTTGATTTTTAATTTCAAAATTATCTTTGAATGAATTTTCAGATTTTTCTGAGAAACTTCATTTTTTAGAGAATAGCGAAAAATATTGTGTTTCACACCAACCAATGACCTATTAAATGTTATTGTTAATTTCCATGGTTTTATGTTAAACAATTTAACTTATAAATATTAATTATGAACTAGTGGTAACACTTTTTATAATTAAAATTTAATCTATTAACCATATTTATTTTGGGTGATTTTAAAGAAAAATAGTAATTCTTATCAATATTTTATAGGTCATTCGATCCTTTAGAATTTTCTTTTAATGATTCAACAATTAAAAGAAACATTGTTGGTAATTAATATTATTGGGATTAAATGTACGAATTATATTTTTAACAAAGAAAAACAAAATTTATGATTGTTCATATGATATGGAAACTGATCATGTAAAGATATTTTATTATATTTTTTATCTGTAAAATAATTACCCAACATTGAGAAAATGAATTCAAAATAAAAAAAATTCCTAATACCTAAATTTCTTTTGAACTGATGGCCTTCTAAATCCTCATATATTTATGTCTTTGAGGCCTTAAACTTTCCATTGATCATTTACTTTTTTTGTGATTGATGACCTCATTCACTCCCTATACATATATACACTTTTCTACCAAGCATGTATCTCTAATTACCACAAATGTTATCCTAAATTGCGACCTAGTTACATGGTATTTCATGTCATATTTTTTATCATTGAATTCTCTCTTTTTTAGAGGATTACTTATGAGTCATTTTCCTATTGTGGGACACCAAAGATAGGAAGTATCAAAAAAAGTATCACCATAATCGAGTTTAAATTGTGAGGAAGAAATTTAAATAAAGATGGGAGAATGTGATTCCCTGAAAAACTAAATTGAGAACCTTGTATTCGATAGCATGTTTGACACACAACAATAATCACATAATGTAATATAATATCCTTATACTTTATAATATACTTACTATTTAAACTAGATTTTATATTTTTCAATGCAAGATACTCTGATTTAGCTTGTAATGAATGCGACACTGAGTTATCATAAGTCATACATAGCAATAAACATCTTTCATATCATGGATTACATACAAAAACAACCTAATTAGATGGCTTACTATATATGCAATATCGAGTCTTATCAAGAAGAAGTCAATAATTAAATCATTATTATTCAATTAAATAACATATAACCTGGATATTATGTTATAGTTTGTGAATAATATTAACTAAGATATGAAAATATATTGTTTATAATAATATATTATTAATTCATAGGTTAAAAATTAATTAGAAGTGAATATAAGAACCAATTAAATATGAAAAAGAAAATTTATCGAAAACTATATTTATCTTTAAAATGTTGTCTTACCCTAATAGACTAAATAAATTTCAATTATTTAGTGTTATTAATGTATTAAATATGTTACATATTCAGTCAATTATTTTTTATATTCATACAATATTTTTTTTAAGCATAAGATAAGATCAAACACAATATTTCACAAAAAATCCTATATTTTTTTAAGGCATTTATTCCACCTTTTAATAGAGAATAGATTTTTATTCTTAATTTTTACTGTAATATAAACATACTTTAATAAAATATACTTAATTTTTATTTTTAATTTCAAAATTATCTTTGAATGACTTTTTCCAGTTTTTCTGAGAAACATCATTTTTTAGAGAATAGAAAAAAATATTGTGTTTCAGTAAAAAACTGTATTTTCATTTAAAAATTATTAATGATAAATTATATTATAAATTTTCCATCAATTAAAATTATAATATTTATAGATCTGTTAATATATTTTAGTTAATTATAATCAATATATCTTTTAAATTGAGTGTAAAAAACAATCTTTTGAACATTTTTCTACTAAAACTTGTTAATCCACATGTCTGCTAGAGTACCATTAATATTAATTTTTCTACGTTTGTGATTTCAATTTTGAAAATACGACAAAAAAAATTTTAATCAAGATAATATATTTTTTCTAATACTATCAAATTAATTTTTTAAAAAAATTATTAGTGAATGTTATTAAAATTAATTACAGAGATTATGGTGTAATTTGGCTTAAAATGAACTAAAAACCTAAGTGTAAGGTCCCAAATGATCTAGAAACTTGTCCAACACTACATTTATGAACATATTTATGAAATTAACCTTCAATTAATTATTTTGGGTGGTTTTTTATGAATTTTATTAGGTAATAACATATGCACACCTAACATCTTTTTCAAAATACCAAGTGAGTCCTTTTCCTTTCATATAAAAGGCCACCACCTCTACCCATCCCACACACATCTCCAACCTTTTAATATTGTCCAATATCTACAGAAATGTTCTCTAAAAATCCCTCCCCTCTACCTATAAACAACCATTTTGGCATAACCCCTTCCAAAAAAGTTGTTTGGTTAAAACCAAAAGAAATTACGGATTAAATGGTAATATCTTTTCTCAATATCTCCAGTTTTATTTTCATTATCCAACCCCTAAAATATTATAATTATCTCCTCGTATAACAAAAAATGTATATTAAATATACTATTAAGTTATAATGATGTAATTTTAACCCAAACATACAAAAACCACCATATAATGGGTAACGTATATAACGATTCTGTGGACGATGAACTACTGCCTCCCGAAATGATGATTGTGCAATTATCCATTGCCACCAATTATGATGGACATTATAATGGAAAATCTATTTATATATGATATATATGTTATTTATAATATTTTATACTTAT
Source organism: Viscum album (assembly GCA_963277665.1). Lineage (NCBI taxonomy): Eukaryota > Viridiplantae > Streptophyta > Magnoliopsida > Santalales > Viscaceae > Viscum > Viscum album. The sequence continues at coordinate 339,381,275 of OY728123.1, forward strand.
GTTATTTTTATTTATAACATCAATTTATACTTTCCACTTTCGGTAAATAAGACAATCTCATTTCCGGAAGTGTGAACTACCACCCCCTCAAAGCGATGTGATTAGTTTGCATGATACATGGATTGTATAAATGAATTGAAATAATTAAAAATATAATACATAAAAAATATATTATATTAATGACATAATTACATTTCTTTAAATACATATATATATATATATATATATCATTTTAATTATTACCCATTAACACACTTAAAACGTGGTAACGTTATTTGTGGACGTGTGGACTACCGCCTACTAGACATGATTTTATTCCTTTTTTACAATATAATTATAGATAAATGTATGTATTATTAAATAATATGATATTTAGTATATAATGATAAATTTTTATATATTTTATTTTCTTACCTTCTTTCCAAATTGATCATTTGAAAATGGGAATGTTACTCATGCGTATGTATGACATACCATCTCTAAGATTATAACATTGGATCATTTTCATAAACATATTTAATTGATTTTAAAAGTAAAATAGATTTAAAAATATGATAATTATTTCATGTTTATTATTTTGGAGATTCTATATAATTACCCCCTTTTATCAAAGTTGACCAACAACAGTTGTTTTGACACATAAACCGAATTTTATCAATAACACCTGATGTAATCTTAATTGATTATGTAGTGTACCAAAAGAGGATATAAGTGAAATAAATGAAATTATTAACATGAATGAATTTATTAAGAAATTATAAAATTAACATAAGTTTATTATACATGATTTTATTGGTTTTTCACTCGAAATACAACACAATGTAAGGAATTATCTTCTCACTTTTCTTTCTATGAGGCATAATTTGTTATTATGCCCCTAATTTATAATATATATATATGGTGTATATACTACCACATTTAAATATAAACTCATAAAACCTGTTATATTCATTTTATTTAGAAGTTACATTTTATGATTATCTCTTTTGGGTCTTTCGATTCAAATGTAAGGGATTTTCATCTCAATTTACATTCAATTGAGGCTTAATTGTTGTTATGCCGTAAGATTCTTTTACATGGTGTATGCACTGCCATTTACATTATATATCTTGAATATACATAATCTCTAGATATTTTAAACATTTTCATAATGATATTACTTTATTAATATTATGTTTTAAAAAAATTCAACACTATATGGTACACTTTGGGAAAATTAAAGATTACATTCCTTAATAATATGTTTAGTGGTATTTAAATGGTATTTACCTTTGAGAAAATTATATAACCATTTCTAAATATACACCTTTGATTATTCTTTGGTTATTCAATACCATTTCACATGTTAGTTCCATTTTTCCACTCTTTGGTACTAATATGTTTTTAGAAAAAAAAATTCATAAAACCCAACATTATTTATCTCATTATTTGGAGAACATGTCTTTTAAAAACCATGTTTTATTAAAATGTTTTCATAAATGTATTTTAAAAATGATTTGGTAAATTAAATTTACCCTTTTAACATTTACCAATGTTTTCAATTGAATCTTTTTGTCTCTTTACAAATGAGGCATTTTCTAGCGTTTCCCCTAAAAATGAATATTTTTATACCTCTTATGACATTTATGAATTTATGCATCATCATTTTCTTAAAGCCTCCTTCTCAATTTAAAAAGGATTATTTTTAATGAAATTTTTTTAAAAGGGGTTTTCAATGAAAAATATTTTCAAAAGGTTTTTCAAAAGAAAATGTTATATTCCTGAAGAATATTTTTTTATGTTATTCTATAATTTCATCAATGATAATAACCATTTATTTTACTATAAATTGGGGTATGTTATATTAATAACATCCTTATTCTTCCCCTTAATGGATTATGATTTATTTGTCCAAGGATAATATTAGCATTCACTTCTATGATCTATTTTTTAGTACCCTTGAAATATTCAATCTCATATGATCATTTAACATTTAATTTCATCTAAATTATCCATTTCATTTATCATAAATATTACTATTTCCTAAACCATATAAAATTTTACATATAGTGTCTACATTGAAATTTATTTTATTATCTCAGAAATATTGATAAATCACAATATTTTATTCCATATTTATATTTGATATGGTAAATTATTTATTTGAGGTATGAGGAATGATTTGGACATGCAATACACAGTTTGGGGACATTTAATAAAATCCCTTCGGGTTGGTGACCGACGAATGAAATCCCTACAATGCATCGATAGGCTCATGGGATGAATTAGTTTTGGAAATTAGAATGGTTACACTATCTTTTTATGGTAAAGGTATCATGTTCATGGGAATCATGACATCCAAAAAATAAGCATTACCTTTATTGGGAATTCAGTAATTAGTTATCCATGATATTTTGTGTCAATATATCTTTGGATACATTTCATTTTCATTTATCTAGATGGTGTGTGTTTCAGTTTCTTACATTTCCATAATTATTTTTCCTTATCTATATATTTATATGGAATGTTTGTTCAGTTATTAACTTTCCATATTGCATACATTATTACAGTTTCTTTATTGATTACATGGAATGTGTGTTCAATTATTTACCTTTCCATATTGATTATTCTCACTAATTCCTTATTTGTTCCACTTTATTTTTCTCTAACTGGAAATTTGAGCCCACCCTTATTATGTTTTTTCCAATGAATCCAAGGAGAATACTTTGTAATATATTCATGGATTTTACTAGATATATTAGAGTTATCCTGATATTTTTTAAATTATTTATTTATAAATAAGATGAAAATGTTGAAATCAGAGTATTCATTTGTAATATAATATCATCCATGTATGTGGTTTACTAAGACTATTATACTGATCCGTCCTTCAGGTATTGATTCCTTTTAATCATGCTAATGTATATAGTAGAAGACACTAGCTCTAAGATATCTGGGGTTGGGTCGCTACACATAGTCACTAGTCTTATGACGAAATCAATAGGGAATAATGTTATCAATATTTTTGTGGATCCTTTGATAATGATTGCACACTATATTGTGATTCTAAAGGACATCTCACTAGATATACTTTCAAGAATTTTGATTAGATAAGTTGAGAGGATGCATAGAGTATCACTATCGATTGTATATGATTGATATCTAAGATTCACTTCCATTTTTTGGAAAAGTCTCCAACATGAAATAAACATTGATCTAAACATTATTGTGTCCTATCATCCTCATATTTATGGCCTATCTAAGAATTCTATCCACACACTAGAAGACATGTTGAGAGAATTTACTATGGATTTTAATGGGGGATGGGATAAACATCTTCCTCTGGATGAGTTCTCGTACAATAACAGTTTCCACTTAAGCATCCAAATTGCCTCCAATGAAGACTTTTATGGGAAGTGGTGTAGAACACCTGCATGTTTGGATGATGTTGATGAATGAAAACTTCTAGGCCATGAAATGGTCGTGAAAATGGTGGAAAATGATTATAAAATTCAATTGAAAATCAAGAATTCTATGAGTTAAAAGAAATGATATCCTAACAATCAATTACGAAACGTAGAGTTTGAGGTTGGAGACATGTTATTCTTATACATATCTCAATGGAATAAATTGATGACATTTGGAAATAAGGGAAATCTTAGTCTACGATACATCACCCCCTTTGAGATCCTTGATTGCATCGAAGAGGTGGCCTACCCACTACAACTCCCACCAAACCTATCTCATGTAAATTATGTATTCTATGTATTTGTCTTAAAAAAGTACACAGAAAACCACTCACATGTACTTAATCCAATGGTGGTACAATTGTAGAATGGTCTCTTATAAGAAGAGCTTCATGTGAAGACCTTATATTTTAGAGAAAAAAATCTATGAAATAAGACAATGCATCCCATCAATGTCTTATGGAGAACCCACATATTTGAAAAGTGACCAATAAACTAGAGGAAGTGGTTAAAAAAGTTACCTTACACTATTTTAATTTAGGAAATGAAAATTTTGAAAGTTATATTTCTTAAGGGGGAATATTTTATCCACCCAAACTGCTATAAATAAAATTTTTTTGAGATTTCATTGAATTCCTTATTATGTATTATGGTTATGGAAAATAAATTTAGTTTTTAATATTATTTAAATGATAGCTATGAATATTTTCCATTGATAATATTGCATTTGAATAGTGATCACGTGATTTTTATAAATATATGGTTGTAATAAATCCAATTAACATAGACAAAGGAAGTGAGGACCTCAATCAGTATGATCATAACCTATGAAACACAATTATGAGAGGCTATCAGGGAGATATAATCGATGGGGTTATTCATTTCTAAAATCCAAGATTATATCAAACAACTAAATCATGGGAGAAATTTTTTAAGGGATAAGTTAACGCTCATCGAGATCACGACCAAATCTGTAAGAACTCGGTTCTTATTCTTGAGGTACGGGTTTCCTCATTTCCTTTTTCTTTATGTGTTTTTGAGAAAATAAGGAATATGGGGAAAATTCCAAAAATTTGTGACTACACACCGTGTAATTTTCCACACACTTTGTACTTTAGCCGTGTGGGATGGGTACACAGGGCGTGTAGGCCTGTCGGCAATGATGGGTGTAAAAACTGACTACACGCCATGTATAGGGTACTTACACGCCATGTATTCAGTTGACAGGTGAATAGTAAGGCGGTGGAGTCAGCCGCCAGTGGAGTGAAAATACACGTCATCTAATCAAGAATACATGTCGTGTACTCATGTCGGCAACTGAATAGTTTGGCGGGGAAAAGGTAGCCACAAGAGGAACAGTTAAATGAGAAAAGTACACACCATGTAGTTGAGAGTACATGCCGTGTCGTTTGTTTTCTCTCATAAAATGGGACGTAGCCTCCTCTGTTCACAGAGGAAGCTTAGAATGCTGGAGGAGAGCGGGAGAGACAGCAGGAGCTTGGAGGATCTCCCGACCGCACATCGGGAACCCAATTACTACTTCGACGATCTCCTTGGGACTGCACGGGTGAGTTCTTCCTCCTCCTTGTGTGTTTCTTACCAATTTCATTCTGAGTGAAAGTTATTTGAGTTTTAATGGGATTATGTTCATCTTAGATCTGAACTGTTCTCATTTTTTTCAGGAGGCGTCTTTCATGTATACCGATTCAGGGAGATCGAGGTAGGTGGTCTGATGTTTATTTCCAACTATGTGTTGAAAATGGTAACATTGTGCCACGAACCCATGTTTGGGGTGTTGTGTGGCTGAGTCCTTGGCTGTTTTAAATACCTAAAACTATATAGGTAATTGAATGTAACTTTAACCTATTGTTGGGATCGCTACTTGGTTCCAGGACCACCCCTGGGGGTGCATTCCTCTATTTCTCTATTTGGCCAGGTTATTTGAGGGTAAACCGTAAAATTTAGCATGCTTTAAAATTGACTTGAGAGGAATTGTATATAATTTATTTCTTTTTTATGGGATTGGCCCGGTTACTTACACCTGGGGGCAGTGTTCTATTTAGCCTGATGGCAGTGTTTTACTTAGCCTCAGGGCAATGTTCTACTTATCCTAATAGTATTTTTTTACTCATCTTGAGGGCAGTGTTCTATTTAGCATGAGGGAAGTGTTTTACTTAGCCTAAGGGAAGTGTTCTATTTAGCCTTAGGGAAGTGTTTTACTTATCCTGAGGGAAGTGTTCTGTTTAGCCTGAGGGAAAATCTTCTCTTGCCTGTGGGCAGTAGATTCTATGCCTGAGGGTGACACTTTGTACGCCTCAGGGAAATATACATTATGTATGTGGGCAGATACCTGAGGGTTTCGATTATGATTACTTGAGGGTACGGTTTGCATGTCTGAGGACACTAAGTGCTTACTTATAATATTCACTGTGGTGACATCTTAAATTAAATGGTTAAATGAATATTAAAAAGGAAATGTAATTGGTATAGTTAGTTACTTTTATGTAATGCTTAGTTTATTGCATTTACTACTGCACACTACTGTTTCACATTTTCACTGATAGTTGGGCACGGGCCTTTGGTTGGTGCCTACTAGGATTTATTTCTCACACCCTGTTTGGGTCATGTCTTTGGCCCAAACAGACTATATTTCTCTAGGTTTCAACTGGGGAAAGGGTCCCTATACAGGTACATGATTGTAGCAGAGGTGTATCAGAGCATAGGACCGATCTTTGGCTTGCGATGCTGCTGCATTTTGTTTACTCGGGTTTTTTCGGATTTGTTATACCTCTTACTTTGAGTTGTATTGGAATGTATTGTAGTGTAACTTTTTCTAGCTACTTTCATAGAATTAGTGACATGCTACATCTTTATATATATGACTGCTGGTTCTCTTTTACTTCAGTTTTTAATTTTAGTTTCATATTATTTACTACTTCTGTTGTTGTATGTTATTTATCTTTTCCGCTTCTCTACACATTGAAAAATGAGGGCATAGTTTCCCCACTATCAAACATGGGCCCTCGCTACTATTCAGCAGCCTCTGGCATTTGGGGAAATGCGCTTGAGGTCGTGTTACCAATCGGGTTCGGGGAACCCATTGAGTGGCACCCATATCCGCGATGTTAAAAAGTGGTATCATAGGGGTTATTTTCTTTGACTTACTATTTGGAGCCTTAGTCAGGGATAGGAAAGAAAATGGAAGTTGGTAATAAGTTGTGCCCGGGAGTATCTAACTCGTGTACAGGTAAAATCCAATCTACCTCGTTATTGCAATTATTACTGGTTTTTCAATTTTATAGTTGATTTGTTTTTCACTATTGGGTGACGCACTTGTGATTGTGTTGTTTATATGTTATACCTGGGTTCTATTTAGTTTCAACCTAATGAGATGAGGGTATTTCATATCATTCATCATTTCGGTACATTCTATAAATCACCTTTCAAGCATTCTTTCCATGCCAAGTAGATGCATTAGAAATTGCATGTTGTTGTGACAGTTTTTGTGCTAGAAAAGCATGCTATTGTGATAGGTTCTTTGATAAATAACTGCTATTTGATAGGGTATTTTAGTGTTCGGATGCTAATAAAATGAATGTCAAACTTTCATTCTTGAGGAGTATGGGCCCTCAATGACCGGAATTTGGTGGATCATTAACGTGTTTAATTTTTCATACCATGTGTAAGATGCCAAGATTTGATTCACATGGAGTATGGCCCCTCACAGATCCTAATTGTGAACTTAGGTGTTGTCATCAATGTTTTTGGGTTCTGTAGTAGTTTCTAAGGCTTGATGTCAAGAAAAACCCAGAATACACGCCGTGTAGTTTTGACGACATGCCATTTATTCTTCTATTTGGGAGGAAGATAAAACATTTTGAGTAACGCCATGTACCCTAAGTACATGCCGTGTAGTAGCTACCCGTGTCATAGTCTGTGTAGGCAGAGACATGGGATGGGGAAGTTCTAGGGGAATCATGTTGTGTACCGGTTGTACACATCGTGTAGTGTTGACCTGGTGTTCGCCCATGTAACTAACAACACGGACGGAGGAAAACATAAGACACACACGTCGTGTTAACCTTGAACACACCGTGTAGTCTGACTCAGGTACCTAGCTTTGTCACAAACAACACGGATCAGAGTTATCTTTCCTAGTACATGTCGTGCCCTCTTGGAACATGTCGTGTAGTGTCTGCCGCATAGCCAGTCGTGTAGCGAGCAACATAGGCCAGTCTGGGGCTTCTTTGAACATGTCGTGTCTTGTCGGAACACGTCGTATAGTTTTGTTTTAAAAGAACCATATGGCTTAGCCATGTAGAAGGACTTGGGAAGGGAAGGATTATTCAAGTACATGTTGTGTATTCAGAAGACACACCATGTGTTTGGGGTGTTACACGACCAGTTTAAGCTGGAGTACACACACATGTGGGTGGCATGTGAGAACACGCCGTGTAGTATTTATACACGTCACGTAGTTAAGTTTTATAAATATTGAATGCTTTTCTTTCTCCAATTCCCATCTTGGTCTCCTAGTTAGCAGTCTTTGATAATCTTGTTTTAAGGCATGTGTTTGACCTTGTAGAGTCATGCCACCGAGACGACCTTGAGGTGTTCACCAGGAGAGAGTCAACGAGTATACTCTAGAGATGGTAGGCCATGGGCTACCAATGGATCCTCCAGCAGATCCAGATGTGGCTGCAACCTTTATATCGAACATAGGCACGGAGGCGTAGTTCCGTGAAGGCTTCATGTGGTTTATCTAGACCTTCCAGGGAGCATCGTAGTCCTCCACATCTATGAAAGAGCTAACTCGTATCTTCCAGTAGTAGCATCTGCCTATGTTTTCAGGGGATGGTGGACCAAAGGCTGTGGAGTCTTGATTGGGTTCTATGAATAATATTTTCGAGCATCTGGAGATGCCTCCAGGTCATAGGGTCAAGCTCACTAAATACATGTTGCGTGATTCCTCGAAGAGGTGGTGGGATGTTACCACCCAGTCTGAGAATCACCATGACTTGGGAGGGGATGATTTTCAGGCAGTCTTCTCTGACTTCTTCTTCCTGGAGATGCTAAGGGCCGATCGAGCATGAGAGGTCATGAATCTGTAGTAGTGCGCTATGTCAGTGATGGGTTATTCTACTTGATTCACCGATCTTCATCTTTTTGCACCCATTCTGGTGGTTGATGAGACGTTGAGAGATAGACACTTTGAGGATGGTCTTCGATAAGACATCCTAGAACTGGTGAACATTTTTAGGTTGCCTATAGTGCATGTAATTGTGAATTAGGCATTTATTACAGAGCGGAACCTATGGAAAGCTAGTGGTGTAGGCTAGGGTAGTATAGCACCAGTTTCTGGTACTATTTCTACCGCCAAGATGAAGAGGTTGATGAATTTCTCTCACGGTGGGAATACTAGTCAGATGATTTCTTCATGTGGCTAGGTATTTTTCTACCAGTGTGGTAAGAAGGGGCACATGGGGCCACAGTGTCCTCGAGACCCATTGGAGTGCTGAGCTTTCGGAAAAATGGGCCATCTACAGTGCTTTTGTAGGTAATTCCCACCATTGGCTATTGAGAGGGGTTCGGTGCAGACTCCATGTGCGGGAGAAGGACCAGCAGCTTCTTACCAGTCGGGGAACTAGAATACATCAGGGTGTGCAGGCAGAGATGGTGGTCATGGCCATGGTAGCTAGACCCCAAGATCGTAGAGATCGTAGGGTGGGTCAGGACAGGGTAGCCAGGCTGTGTCGTAGGGCCGCAGCACTGGGCAGGCATATGCAGTGCAACAGACCAAACAGGATTAGGACCCCAAACCTTCCACTGTTAGAGGTACTATTCTAGTTGCTTCTGTTTTAGCTTTTTCACTTTTTGATACGGGTTCTACACATAGTTTTATATTTGATCCCATTTTGGAGAGCCTTGGGCTTTGTGTTTCTTCTTATTCTTATGTTATGATGCTAGACACTCTGTTGGGGACTAGAACGACTGATCTGCGTCAGTGCAAGGAGTGCCCCCTTGAGGTTGGTGGGTGTCACTTTCTATGGGACCTCTACGTCCTAGAGATGACAAGCTATGACGTCATTCTCAGGATGGTCTGGTTGGTACCCTTTCAAGCCTTTGTAGATTTCTATCATCTTAGGGTGATTTTCACGTCACTAGAGGGCGAAGAGTTTCTATACAAAGGTGAATGAGATTTCTAGGCGAGTCGAGCTGGACCTGAGCATCGTGGGTGAGGCGTTGTTATAGCTTAGATTGCGAGTTTATATCTAGATGATCAGGGGACTTGTCTACAGGATTTCCCACCAGTGGTTGATCATTTCAGGGATGTCTTCTTGTACAACTTTTCAAGTCTACCTCTAGAGGGAGAGGTGGATTTATCTATTGAGCTAGTTCCAAGTGCACCACCAGTGTCCATTCCTCCTTATAGGATGGCTACACCATAGTTTCAGGAGCTAAAGAGATAGTTAAAGGAGTTACAGGCAAAGGGTTTCATCTGAACCAGTACTTCTCCTTGGGGTTCGTCGTTCCTCTTTACTAAGATGGTGGATTTTACCCTCAGAATCTCTTTGGATTATTGGAAGTAGAACCATCTAACGGTCAAGAACTGTTATCCCTTTCCAAGGATTGATGAACTTTTTGATCAACTTCGAGGATCACGAGTGTTATCGAAGATTGACTTGAGATCCAAATGTCATTAGATACACATTAGACCATTGGGCATATTGCTTATAGCAATTCGGAGTAGATATAGTCTATACGAGTACTTGGTTATGCCATCCAAACTGATGAACACACTAGCAGTTTTCATGGCTCTGATAAATCGTCTATTTCACCGTTATCTAGAATATTTTATGGTATTCTTCGTGGAAGATATCTTGGTGTACTCTCATGCTCGACATGACCATGCTACCCATATTTAGATCATAGTGAGTACACTGAAAGAGCATCATCTATATGCTAAGGTCTCAAAGTGCCACTTTTGGATAGACTAGATACACTTCCTAGGTCATTTCATCTCAGAACCAGGAGTTTCGGTAGACCCAGAGAAAGTGAGAGGAGTAGTTCCCTGGGAGGATCCTAAGAACGTGTTTTAGATACAGAGTTTCTTGGGGCTGGTTGGTTACTACAGGAACTTTATACATGACTTCTCCCACATAGTAGTGCCATTGATGGGTATGACTAAGAAGGGTGTGAAGTTCAATTGGTCAGAGGCTTGTGATACAACCATTCAGGAGCTGAAGGGAAGGTTGACATCAACACCAACCCAGATACTTCCAGAGCAAGGGAAGTTCTATATAGTTTACTGTGATGCATAAGGAATAGGGTTGGGAGCAGTGTTGATGCAGGGATATAGAGTAGTTGCGTATGGGTCTCGGCAGTTGAGGCCACATGAGAGGAATTACCCGACGCATGACCTCGAGTTGGAAGCAGTTGTTCATGCCTTATGTTGTTGGAGACATTATCTTTTGGGAGAGCATTTTGTGGTTTTCACCGATCAGAAAAGTCTCAAGTACATCATTACTCTGTGTGACCTCAATTTGATGCAGCGAAGGTGGGTTTAATACCTTCAGTCCTTCGACTTTGAGCTAGTATATACACCTGGTAAGGGTAATGCAGTTGCTGATGCACTGAGCAGGAAGACTCAGACACAGGCAGTTCCTGAGGCTAGTGGCGAGTGGCAGCTTTTGGCTTTGTTCTCTAAGATGCATTTGGAGGTGCACGAGAGTCAGGGGAAAACCTATCATTCTTCCTTAGTTGTGACTTCTACCCTCTTGGATAGAGTGAGGATGAGACAACTATCGGATTCCGAAGGCCTAGTTCTATGGGATTCTATGGTATGTGAGGACCCTCCTCCTAAATAGACGATAGGCGATGATGAGGTATTGCATTTCTAGGGACGGGTGTGGGTTCTAGGGGATATATGCGAGGAGATAATGTGTGAGTTTCATGCTTCAGCTTAGGGCAGTTAATCCTTGAGTCACCAAGATGTACCGTGACTTGAGACATCAGTATTGGTTGCTAGGTATAAAGAGAGAAGTATCTCATTTTGATATGAGATGTTCCACATGTCAGCAGGTGAAGGCGGAGCATCAGAGGCCAGCTAGACTGTTACAGAAGTTACCCATTCCAAAGTGGAAATGGGATGATGTCGTGATGTGCTTCGTGACTAGCTTTCCGAGGTCACCCCGAGGCAATGATGCCTTGTGGGTATTTGTGGACAGACTCACAAAGGTGGCTCACTTTTTGCCGATCAAGGAGACCATCGGTGTTGACGATCTCAGGATGTTGAAAATCCGAGAGGTGGTACGTCTTCATGGGGTTCCTCGTTCAATCATTTCAGATAGAGACACCTGATTTACATTTCATTTCTTGTAGAGTTTTCAGAGGGTACTGGGTAGACAGGTGCTTCTGAGCACAGCTTACCACCCTCAGACAGATTTCTAGTTAGAGTGTATGATACTGGTGCTTGAGGACATGCTACGTGCATGAATCCTGGACTTTGGGGGCTCCTAGGAGAAGCATATACCCCTAGTCTAGTTTGCATTTAAACATAGTTTCTAGAAAACTATTGAGATGGAACCTAATTAGGATTTATATGGTAGGCCATGCTGATCACCCTTGTGATGGTTAGAGGTAGGTGACGCTGCATTACTGGGACCATGTCTCATACAGGAGACTTCTGAGCAGGTCCATTTGATTCAGAAGTGGATGGCTACCACACAGTCTCATCAAACATTTTATGATGATCGCCACAGATGACCCTTAGAGTTCATGGTCGGGGGTATTGTTTTCTTATGTGTCTCACCGAGGTTTGGACACATACGGATCAGAAGATAGGGCAAACATTCGCCAAGGTATGTGGGGCCATTTGAGATTCTAGAGATAGTCGAGTTGGTTACCTATCGGTTACAGTTACCACAGAGGTATCAGGCCATGCACGATGTCTTCCATGTATCTTAGCTACGCTGCTATCATTCATACCCATCTCACATCTTTCTGCCCGAGGATGTTGTGCTTCAGATTGATGCATCCTTTGAGGAGCATCTGATTCGTATCGTTGATAGGTGCATGAAGGTTCTCTGAGGCCAGTCAGTTCCTCTCGTACGGGTGTTATGACAGCATGGCCGAGTGCAGAAAGAAACCTAGGAGTGGGAGACCAACATACATGCTCAGTGGCCAGAGTTGTTCTGATCTTTATCTTCACCACCATTTGAAGGGAAATTCGGGGACAGATTGCTTTAAGGGGGGATGTTTTTAAGAACCTGGTTCTTATTCATGAGGTACGGGTTTCTTATTTTCCTTTTTCTTTAAGTGTTTTTGAGAAAATAAGGAAAGTGGGGAAAATCCCAAAAATTTGTGACTATACGCCATGTACTGTTCCACACGCCGTTTACTTTGGCCATGTGGGATGGGTATACAGGGTGTGTAGGCAAGTCTGCAATGATGGGTGTAAAAACTAACTACACGCCGTGTATAGGGTACTTACACTCTGTGTATTCAGTCAGCAGGTGAATAGTACGGAGGTGGAGGCAGCCGCCAGCAGAGTGATAGTACACGCCGTGTAATTGGGAATACACGCCATGTACTCATGTCAGCAAGTGAACAGTTTGGCGGTGAAAAGGTAGCCGCTATAGGAACAGTTAAATAAGAAAATTACATGTTGTGTACATGAGAGTACACGATGTGTAGTTTATTTTTTTCTTTCAAAAAATGGTCAGTAGCCACATCTATTCACAGAGGAATCATAGAACACCAAAGGAGATCAGGAGAGACGGATGAAGCTTGGAGGATCTCTTGACCGCACACCGGGAACCCGATTCCTACGTCATCGATCTCCTTGAGACTGAACGGGTGAGTTCTTCCTCCTCCTTTCTTGTTTCTTAACAATTCCTTCCTGAGGGAGATTTATTTGAGTTTGAATGAGATTATGTTCATCTCAGATTTGTGTCGTTCTCATTTGCTTCGGGCGGCATCGATGATGTATACCAATCAGGGGCAATCGAGGTAGGTGGTCTAATGTTTATTTCCAACTGTGTGTTGAAATTGTGTATTGTTGTGCCAATAACCCATGTTCTGGGTGTCGTGTGGCTGAGGAATTGGTTGTTTTAAATACCTAAAACTGTATAGGTAACTGAATGTAACTTTAAACTGCTATTTGGATCGCTTCTTGGATCCATGACCACCCCTGGGGGATCATTCCACCCTTTAGCCATTTGGCCAGGTTACCCGAGGGTAAACCGTACAATTTAGCATGCTTTAAAATTGCCTTGAGAGGAATTGTATATAATTTCCTTCTTATATAATGGGCTCGACCCGGTTAATTTTGCCTGAGGGAAGTGTTCTTTTTATCCTGAGGACAGTGTTTTACTTATCCTAAGGGTAGTGTTATATTTATCCTGAGGGTAGTGTTTTACTTAGCCTAAGGGTAGTGTTATACTTCTCTTAAGGGTAGTGTGTCACTTAGCCTAAGGGAAGTGTTCTATTTGTCCTAAGGGAAGTGTTTTACTTAGCCTAAGGGTAGTGTTCTATTTTGCATGAGGGAAACTATTCTTGTGCCTATTGGCAGTATATTCTGTGCCTGAGGGCGACACTTTGTATGCCTGAGGGAAATATTCATTATTCCTGTGGGTAGATACCTAAGGGTTTCGATTCTGATTACCTTAGGGTAAGATTTCCATGTCTGAGGACACTGACTATTTACTTAAAATATTCACTATAGTGACATCTTAAATTAAATGGATAAATTAATATTAAAACGGAAATGGAACTGGCATAGTTAGTTACTTTGGAGTACTGCATAGTTTTTTTAATTTACTACTACACATTGTTGTTTCACATTTTCATTGACAGTTGGGCACAAGCCTTTGGTGGGTGCCTACTGGGTTTTATTTCTCACACCCTTTTGGGTCATTTCTTTGGCCTAAATAGAATATATTGCTACAGGTTTCGACCGGGGAAAGGGTCAATATACAGGTACATGATTGTAGCAGAGGAGTATGAGAGCATGGGACCGAGCTTAGGCTTGCAATGCTGCTGCGTTATGTTTACTCTGTTTTGTTCGGTTTTGTTGTACATCATTATTTGAGGTGTATTGTAATGTATTATAGTGTAACCAGTTCTAGATGATTTCATAGAATTAGTGACATGATGTATATTTATATATATGACTGATGGTTCTCCTTTACTTCAGTTGTCCATTTCAGTTGCATATTGTTTACTGCTTCCACTGTTGTATGTTATTTATCTTTTCCGCTGCTTTATACTTTGACAAATGAGGGCATAGTTTCCCCACTATCAGACCTGGGCCCTCGCTACTAGTCAGCAGTCTATGGCATTTGGGGAAATGCGTTTGAGGTCATGTGACCAACCGGGTTCGGGACACCTGTTGAGTGGCACCCGGATCCGGGACGTTACACAATCCATACACGACAAACCACCCCATGAATGACCCCCAATCATACACCATACCCTTAGGGATTATTCTACTATATTAAAGGGACATATATCAAGATCCTATGAGTATTATTTTTTCCAACATTTTTTTATAGATTAATGAATTTATCTTTATCATATTACTATCACTTCAAAAAATATTTTTATTTTGATACAACAGAACCCAAATTGTGTTTTTTCAGTAATATTAAAATTATATTAAGGAATTTATGTTGATGAATTAATATATATTTTAAATAACTAATATTTAAATAAAATATTATTATTAAATAATTTTTATCAAATATACATTATAATATAATTTTTATAAATTCAAATGTGATTTTTATAAGGGTTGAAAAACTGTTATTGTGAAAAAAACCAAACATTTCTCAGTAAATGTTAGTTGTTATTTTTAAAATTAAAAATTAATTATTTAAAAATTTATTTAGATAAAATGGATGTTATTTTTTAATTATAAAAAATGAATCATCTAATGGTTTATTTTTCGTTATTTTCCAAGACATCCATATTTTTAGATATTAATTAATTACCGTATAAATATACATTGTGTGTTATGAAATCATAATGACAAAAAATTGTTGTAATAAATAAAGTAAAGAATATAAATGATCATATATATTTAATTGAATTAAAATAATGTTATATTATGTTTATTTTATTAATTTTATAAATCTTTTGTTAATCCCCCAAAACCATTAATATATTTTTAAGGTTTTAAAATAATTTATGTAAGAGTATGACTCACTTCCACATAATCACATGAATTATGTTATCATGTTCACAAATTGGTCTTATAAAATAATTAAAAACATTCTGATTTGGTATAATTCTTGGGAAATACTAATGGTATATTTTTTAGTTTTCATTATTTTATTTTATAGAGTTCAAAACCTATGTTTGAGAAATAATAATGAAATCATCACTCGTTTCCTTTGTAATCCCAACCAAAAACCCGACTATTTTCACACAAAAAAATATTTGGTTCCTATACTTATTCATACCTTACCTAAATAGATTCATCCCATGGAACCCCAAACTCTCATTAATCGCGTCCCTTTCATTTGGGGTCACACACTCACCTAAGAGAATTATCTCTTCACATTTAAATTTAAGCGTATGTTTTATGTTACGTCTCATAATTACAATTGTTTTAAAGTTTTAATATGTTATTACATATCCCCATTTAATTAAATTTTATTTCTATATGATTAGATACCCCTTTAACTCAAATTATTTCCTCTAACGAAGCTTTTTTGTACAGTGTTTATCATGTAGAAATTTAGTAAGGCATCTCACCTTATATTTTTTATTCAAGTCTCTTTATTATTTTATGCCTACTATTTTCAATTCGTAATGTTGGGAAATTTATTTCCATTAACCTATTACTTCATATTTTATATAAAAACTAGTACATTTCCATTTTCCTTCCATCAACCGATTTTATAAATTTTCATGTGACGATGTTATACTACTAAAATTTCACTACAATTTTCCATGGAAAACAATTTTATAGTGAATCCCATACTAATTTACTATCACGGGTGTTATAATTTAAACATGTATACCAATTTCAATTAGTAATTACATGTAGGTATTCCATGATCCATGTTCATGTAAAATAATGTGATGATAAATGATTCCATGTTTTATGATCTATGTGGAAAACCTAATAAAGGGAATTAAATGAACATGGTGGGTGCACCAAAAATTATATAGCGTTCCAATGATTTGATTAATTTTTATTCGCATGAGACTTAATTTTGTGATAGAAATTGAATCAGATTAATTTATGGGACATTTTTATCATGATTTTATGGTAGTTGTCTATGACCTATGTTTATGATGCAGTGTGTTAAGTTGTTGTCATATTTCTCGTGACCCGATTATCATGATTTTTCATGACTTATTATTCATATTCATTTTATTCTGTATTGATATTCTTACATTATGACCTTTTTAACCTTACTCTATTCTTATACCTTTACCAGGATTTATAGATCACCCCTTTCTTATGTATGTCCCCTTGTTATCCCATGTTGTTTTAAGTGCTAGAATGTTAATATATAATTCAATAAAGATGGTAATTTTTTCGTGTTTTAAAGTGTAATGTGATGTATATAATTATAAAAGATGCTATCGTTCTTGATCTTCTCAGTTTTATTAAGGGTAATATTTTGTTATAAAACAAGTTTTAATGTGTAATAAAGAGGAGGATTTTTAATATAATCATCATGTTCCATGTGTATTTTAAAATATATCATAATAACATCAATAAATACTACCAAAAACTATCACAGCATGTCCCCCAGGGCCCTTTCCATTACTTCTCCAATCCTACCTTTCATAGGCTACGGGCTGATGACTAACACTGGAAAGGAATATCCCATATAGGGAGGCATTTCCTTCAAACATAAACAAACACAGGTAGTAAATACAACACAAATCAACCCACATAGGAATGGAAGTAGTAAAACCACCAAAAAGTATCACTACTATGAGTAATGTATGTAAAATAAATGTAAAGGGGCTAAAATACAAGCCCAGCTGAAAATAAAGTATCGAAAAAGAAGAACAACCTCCATAGGACAACCTTATAGGATCTTACCTAAAGGGTAGGTACAACTCTCTGCTGGATGTCTTTGTAGAACACCATGTATATTGATCCTCCTCTGAGAACCGTCTAGTCCTAGCTCCACAAACTATCGGTCAAAGTTGTCTATCGTCTGCACAAGACAAAATAGGTTTGGGTGAAGCCCATACAGGGGTGAGTATAAAAATAATCATAAGAGACACTGAGACCCCCAAATTTCTCTCAGTAATCCACAAATTAATAAAACCCAAATGTAAATACCATAGAGGTAATACCACTAAGCAAGATCTAAAACACATAACACAAATTAAAAGACACATATCACACTATGTATAGCTTAAGTAAAAAAGTAAAGATTATTAGTCCTAAATCTATATCAACTTATTATATTGATATGCTCTATTTCTGATCCATATAGGGTCTCTAGGTTCTTACCCAAACAGTATCGCTAGGTGATGACACACACAAGATCTCTAGGTGCTACCCTGTAGAGGATTGCAAGGTGCTGACCAACACAGGATTGTTATTCATTCTTCGCGTCATAGCCAACCACTGGATTTTCACATTTAGCATGAATTATTCTGGTAGTATATACTCCTAAATCCATTAGTCGTACCTCAACTACCACAAATTCACACAAAGTATTGTCTCATCGTAAGGGTCCCAACACAATATACAGTGCGTCGAACGGACACCCAGTCTGTAAGATATGTTCATTTTTTGTAAAAAGGTCCTGGTTGTATTTGAGTAAAATCCAACCTGGTGGTACACCATATTCCAAAAAAAATGTAGAGTATATATAAAGGAATTCCCTATTGAATGGGTCCCAACACCACTAATTTTGTGTCAAAATGACGCCCAGTTTGAGAGAAACTGGTGTTTTAGTGAAATAAGATCTGGTTCGGTCTGAGTCATGTTCGACCTGACCCAGTCAGACCAACCTAACCCAGTCCAGCCTAGGCCTATCCTAGCCTGATAGGGTGGGTCCAATTGGGGCCAAGCCTGGCCCAATATGTAGGGTCTATCCCGGTAGCGTGGATAAGGACTGGGAGCGTAGGTCCGGACCGATAGCTTGGGTCTGACCCGGTAGAGCAGGCCCAACCTGGTACCACGGGTTCAGCCCATGAATCTACCCAGTCATCCAGAGGTAGAACTGCCTTTTTCCAAGCTGGGACATGGCTAAGAGCCAGGTCCTGCTCTTTTGTTGTCCTAGTCTCCAACGTGGTCGAGCGGTCGCATCCTCCACATCACCCACAGACCGAGTCTGGGGGATGACTCAGTCAACGTGGCAAAACATGGCACTCTGGGTCTTCAGATATACGGTAGAGAGACAGCAGCCTCTGTCGTTCCCCTGGGCAGCACCAACGCATGTCGCCATCTCCTTGCCGCCACATCCCTCTGCCTCTATGGCGCTTCGATGGGCACGCATCCTCCCTCTACCCTCGTCCACCACCGTGCGAGACCAGAGTTGCTCTAGTGGTCTGTTTCTCGACACATATGCATCTATAGAATTTTTAGGTCATCAACTTCACTACGATGACCGCAAACTCACTTTTATTACATTTAGAGAAATCATCCATGAAGAACGCACAAGAGGATGGCTTAGGCCCTGTTCGTGTTAGCCCACACTCTACACATTAGATGTTTAAAAACATGGGGAGGGTCTGGGATTTTAATTCCACCAACACATGTGATAATATAATCTTGGATAGATAAATACCAAAACAATTCCCCTCTTGCAAGAACTCATGGTCTGTGAAACATCATGTTCATGGGTTAATCCACATTCATTGTTTGGAATAAGAGAAGGGAATTGTTAAATTTCATGAACCCCTACCTCTCTTGATATTCATTGTTGTATCATTCCGTACTCTAGGGTTCAAGTGGTCAACATTGTCCATTGCTTTCTATTATCATCCTTCAAGGTATGTTGAGGTTGATGATGTTCTTATAACATTTGTCATTCTTCATTAGAGAGAAATGTCACTAGTGTTTTGTCATATATTTTCCCACCATTTAATTATCCACTCCCCAACACATTAATTTAATAAAAAGAAACATGTCACACTGTTTCTGTTATGCTTGAAGAATGATCCATTAAGAGGATTCCCTAATTCAGCCTCATATTTGCCTCATCGCCGCCCCAAGGTATAGTCATCCACCGGTCAATAGTGCGAAATAAAAATATAATAAATTTTTAAAGTTATTTTATTATTTTTCCAAAAAGTCACAAAATTTTACTTTTTTCCGGTCCTTACTAGTCTATATTATATCCTTTCAAGGAAAATCCTGTAATTTTGTGTTCAATGGTGACCTCAGATTTTCGATTTGAGCATCTGTTCAAAATATAGAAAAACCCACTATTATATTTACTAAATGTACTTAAAACTACGTTCAAAATTACAATATGAGCACTCCATTCCATGGAATCATGTGCCACCTAAGCGTGAGGCCTCAAAATAATTCCATATAATTAAAAACAATTACACGGAAATTCTAAGACATTAAATTCTCATCACCATTGGGATTTACGTACCTAAAAGCCAATATAAGGGATAATCAAACAAGTGGGGGTACTAAGCATTAATCTTTTCCTCCCATACCCAAGTTCTATTCTAGGGGTTCCCGCTCTGTCACTGAATATGCTCTAGAGGAATCGACAGTTCACCAAAAAACCAGATCTAGTCAATCTTCTATCTCCACCGGGAACTCTATAAATTTCACCCCATCATCAATGTCTAGCTCACCCTAGTCGATGATGTGTGATGGATCATGCATGTACAACCTCAGCTAAGACATGTGTAAAACATCCTGCACCTGGTGCATCTGTGGGGGAAGTGATAGGTGTTTTTCTACCTCACCAAATCTACTCCGACTATGGAAAGGTCGAATAATCCTTGAGATAGTTTACTGCCCTGGAAAAATCTCTACAACCCTCATTGGGGAGAGACCCAGAGGAAAACATGGTATCCATTCTCGAACTACAAGGGTCTCCATCTACTATCTGCTTATGACTTATTCCTACTCTTTGCAGTCCTCATCTTCTCCTGGATGATCTGTACCTTCTCTGTGGTAGCCTGTAAAAACTTTAGAACCAAGTGTGTTGACTCCCCTGGGTCTGTCCAGTATATAGGTGATCTACAGGGCCACCCATACAACGCCTCAAATGGTTCCATGTCATTGGGGAAGTGATAGCTATTTGTTATGTAAACTACACCAGTGGTAGGTGTTCCACCTAACTACAACCAAAATCTAAGATACATTCTTGAAGAATGTCCTCCAAGGTTTGTATGGTCCACCCCATCTATCCATCCATCTGGTGGTGAAAAGATGTGCTCAATCACAACTGAGTCTAGAAGGCCTCCTAAAAACCCCTCCCCAACCGGGATGTAAAGAATGAATCATGGTCCGAGAGGTTCATAGAAGGAACCTCGTGAAACCGCACTATCTCTTAGAGACAGAAGCATCCAAAACCCTCTATCAATACCTACTTCGGTATGTGTAGGAAGTGAGCCAGCTTGGTGAGTCAGTCAATGATCACCCAGACAAAATTGTGTCCCCTAGAATGGTGTGGTAACTCCATCACAATATCCATGGAGATACTGTCCCACTTCAACTTCGGTACCACAAGTGGTTGTGTCAAGACTTCTGGGAACTAATTCTTGTGCTTCACATGACGACAAGTGAGGCATCGTGAAACGAACTCTTCCACTACTTTCTTTATACATGGCCACTAGAATTGACACTAGAGGTCTTGTTACTTTTTGACACACCTGGATGTACCTCCAAAGGGGATATATTGAACCATCTCAACACCTCCTCACATAACATCATTGGAACTATGGTTCATCCTTTGAAAAGTATAATGTGCTCCACACCTATCGAAAATCCATTTAGAGAATGTTCTGAGGGTATCAGAGCACATCAAGCCTCTCTATAAGCATCCACAAGTTGTGCCTCCCTAACATGCTGTAATAATTAGGTAGTGATTGTAATAGAATGGAGGTAAGCTGGTCCATCACTATCCTTGAAGGATATCTACATTTTGGCTAGCTGCTTCGTCACCTCACTTAGTTGCATTAAACCAGACATCCTACTGAGTGAGACAACAACCAATTTCTCCTTAAAATGAGTATATACTAACTCAATGTCATAGTCCTGGAGGATCCCCATCCATCTCCATTGTCTCAAGTTTAGGTCCTTATGTGAGAAGATATAGTTGAGACTGTTTTTGATGGAGAAGACCGTAAAAAATTCACCCATTAAGTAGTGTCGTTCCATTTTCATGGAAAAAACCACTGCTGTTATCTCCAAATCACGGGTCGTGTAGTTATGCTCATTCCCCCTCAAATCTCATGAGTCGTAGCTAATGACTTCATGCTCAGACATCAGGAAACAACACAGTCCGGTTCTAGATGCATCATAGTGTACCACCTAGTCGATGGCCTCCCCTGGAAACATCAAGATGGGGGCACGGGTCATGCTCTGACTCATCAGCTAGAAGCTCTGCTGGCATTTCTCTACCCACATGGTGTGTTTTCCCTTCTTCTTTAAATTGTCTATAATTGCAACTACTCTAGAGAAGTCGGACATGAACTTCTGGTAGTATTTTCCCATTCCCATGAAACATCACACCTTAGTCACACATTAAGGTTTATCCTAAGCAAGCATTACCCCTACCGTCGCTGAATCCAATGCAGCTCCAGCCTTTGAGATCACATGTCCCAGAAAGTGCTCCTCCCGAATCCAAAACTGGCACTTCAAGAGATTATCATAAAATTTGTGCTCTCAGATCACATCTAGGACTATCTGCAGGTGTCTAGAATGCTTCTCCTATGAAGCTGAGTACACCAAGATGTAATCAATGAAGACTACCATGAAAAGATAAAGGTAAGGCTTGATGATCTAGTTCATAAGTCCCATTAAAACTACTGGGGAATTGGTCACACCAAAATATATCACCAAAAAACTCATAGTGGTTGTACCAGCATATAAAGGTTGTATTCATTACATGATCACACTGTACCTGAATCTAATGATATCCTGAGGGGTATTGTTTCCTTTCATTATTTCTTTTTGAATAAAAAATGAACTACTAGTACTACTACTATCTCACTCCCTTCAGCTAACTGAAGTGGCCATCAATCCCTAACAATGGATACTTGTTCTTCATGGTCATCTGTTTCAAGCATCGGAAGTCCACGTATAGTCCCAAGATCCTGTCTTTCTTCTAGGAAAACAACAGAGGGTTTTCCTATGGAGAAACTTAGGGCCTTACAATCCAATTATTATACAATTACTCCAATTATACCCTCAGCTCTTGGAGCTCTGTTGGGGCCATCTAATATGTAGGTTTTGATATTGGTGTCATCCCTCTATACAATTCAATGCATAATTCAACCTATCTATGAGGAGGTAGTCTTGGGACATATTCTAGAAAGACATACTCATATTTTTCCACCACTATAGGAAAACATAAAATCCCATCATCCACCAAAATGATGGTGAGGCTATCCAACTAGTGAGTGACCGTCTGCACCCTCCTTCAAGAAATTCCATCTGGTGCTGTAAAGGTTCCCTTCTCAATGGTATAGGAAAACATTGTCCCATCCTCATAGAAACACCGCATATTGTGCCTAAAATTGTCGATTTGAGCATGGAATGTTGATAACCAGTCTAAACCCAAGATGATTTCGTAACACCTCAACGCTGCTACTAGGTAATCCCAACCAAATCTCCCACCTCCTAGAGTAAACTCACATTCCTGGCACAAGTGTGTAATCATCGAATCCCCTCCCGTAGGAGTATATAATTGTAATTATTGATCCAACAACACAAATGGAATCTCTGAAACTTGAACGAGGTCTGTGTAAAGTAAATAGTGACTAGAACGTGTGTCTATTGATCCATATCTGAGAATCGTCTAGTCCTTAATCCCTAAAGTCTTGGTCAGAGTTGTCTATTGTCTTCACAAGACACAATAGGTGTGGGTGAAGCCCATGCTGGATTGAGTATAACAATACTCCTTACGGACCCTGATACCCCTGATGGTCTCTCAGTAATCCACAAATTAAAACAGTAACAAGGAAATACCATAGAGGTAATACCACCAAGCAAGATCTGAAACACATAGGAAAAAATAAAAGACACGGCTCACAACCGGTATAAAACTAGTTTATAAGTAAATATGATTAGTTGTAAATATATATCATTGTATTATGTGGAGAGGCTATACTGCTGATCCACATAGGTTCAACAGGTGTTGACACACATAGGATCGCTATTAATTCTTCGTGTCACATCTAGCTAATGGGTTCCCACACTTAGCACGCTTGATTCCAAGACGATTCTCTCCTCAATACATTAGTCATACCTCAATTACCATGATGTTTCACATAGAGTAACCCTAATTTATGGTCTTGTCGTAAGGGTACAAACACAATAGACGACGCGTCGAACAGATGCACGGTCTGCAAGATATGGGTATTTTTGTAAAAAGGGCCTAGTTGGATTCGAGCCCGATTCAACATGAAAATTTGGAAACATCTAACAAAACTAATGTATAATATCTCATAATGACCTACCCATAACAGGGGTCCCAATGCCACTAATAGAACATCAATCAGACATGTTATCTAAGTGAAATGGTTGTTTTAGTGAAACGGGGGTAGGATGGGTCAGGGGTCGGTCCGACCTGGTCTGATCAACCCTACTTAGTCCTGAAGGGGGCCATCTCAGCCTGATAGGGTGGGTCTAGCCCGGTAGAATGGGTCTAGCCTGGTAGTGTCTATCTTACCTGGTAGCTCGGGTCTGGCCTACTAGCGCGGGTCCAGCCAGGTAGCATTGGTCCGGTCTGGTAGTGCAGGTCTGGTTGGTTTGCCTCCTCTGCTGCCGTAGTCGGCCAACCACAATCCATTGTGTGCCATCTATCACATGGTCTTTGATATGGCTGAGTGGCCACGTCCTCCATGTTACCATCTGAATGAATCCATGGGTTGACTCAGTTAACGTGGCGCCAGCGTTTCGCCGTAGGTCTTTAGCGTGGTGGTCGAGCGACCTCAGACTCTGTCATTCCCTCGGGCGGCCCGAATGTAGACCACTATCTCCATGCCACTACCGCTAGCTTTCCACGTCCCTCTGCCACCACTACACACCGATGGTTTCTTCTACAGGATACCGGAGTTTCCATCGTGGTTCGTTTCTCGACCTGTCTATGTCTATGGAATTGTTTGGTCATCACCTTCACTGTGATGGCCTCAAACTCACTTTTCCACCATTTCGAAAAAAAATACACAACGAACACACATACGGAGGGGCTCGTGCATTATTCATGCTAACCTGCACCCTCCACATTAGATTTTTAGAAAGATGGGGAGGTTCTGGGATTTTAATTTAAGCAACAAAGTGATAATATAATCCCGGATAGATAAATCCCAGAAGAAGTCACCCTAATAAAAGAACGCATGATCCGTAGATTAAATTGTTCATGGGTTAATCTATATTCGTCATTTTAAATAAAAACAGGGAAACAATAAAAGGATCAAACCCCTACCTCACTTGATGTCCATTTCCATAGTATTCCATCCTTCAGGGTTCATGGGGATGATTTATTTCATCTCATTCTATCTTTTTCCTTTAAGGTAGGTCGAAGTCGATGACATTTTTCTGGCATTCGTTGTTCTTTGTTGGAGATAAATCACACCTGAGATTTGTCAAAGATTGGCCCACAGTTTAATTCTCCACTCTCCAACGCATTCATTTAATAAAAAGAAACATGGCACATATTTTTTGTTATACTATAATGTTTCATCATTATGCATTTTCATTTATGAAACAGTGTAGTGGTTACGCTTACAAAACGGGCCATTAAGGGGATTCCTTAATTGCAACTCATCATCAACTCATCACCAAACCACAACATCTTCATCATCCACTCAATGGTTCAAAAGAAAAATAAACTTATGTTTGAATGTTATTTTATTATTTTTCTAAAATTTACCAAAAATTATCTTTTCCTTCTGCCCCTTACCGATTGCAGTTAAGTCTTTTTTAGGTGAATCAAAGAGTTCTGAGTACAACTGTGCCCTTGGATTTTCCATCCAAGCACCGATTCAAATTTTAGAAAAACTATCTTACATGTTTACTGAACGTATGTTCAAAAAAGTTCAAAATTATATTCTAGGAACTCTGGGCCTTGGAATCACGTGTCGTCAAAGCGTGCGGTCTCGAACTAATTCAATATAATTAAAAAAAATTACACAGAAAATCCTAGTCATTACAAAAACATATCATGGTTTCCATTAAATACACTATTTCTGAAAATTTTAAATATATAAGTAGAATTAGTTATTTTTAGAGTAATAAAAAAACATGTAATGCTCGTATCTTATTCATAAGGTAGTCTTTGGTTATCTTCTTTTCTAGACCTTAACAAATGACACCTAGATCTAATTTCAATCATGGAAATTAATTAAGATCCCCATAGATAGTCAAAAAAAGTATTTAATCCTCATAAGAGGGTATTTTTTCTTTACTTTTATAATATTATGTTCTCTATAGTTATTTCATAGCTACATTGATCCATCCTTTTTTACATAGACAAAATGTTCTCCCCAAGGAGACATACTTGGTTGAATAAAATAATTTTCTAAAATATATTGATTTTTCTTATTTCATTTACCCAAATCGATATATATCATATTATATTTTGTTTTTTATATTTTCCTTGATCCAAGTATGAGAATAATTTATAACATTACCTCTATTTATTGGGGAGGTCTAGGTAACTCTTTAGGAAATACATCAATGTAAACCTGAATGATATTAATATTTTCTATATGTATACATTCATTTTATCCAAAATCGTCCCCATATATTTCCACAAATATTGCAATATGAGTTTCTTATAGGAAATGCTCGGGCCAAGATATCTCCCCTTTGAAAATAAATCTAGGATACCCATTCAATTCCACCAAAATTTCCTTAGTTATATAGTTGATATTTTCATTATATTTTGAGATATAGTCCACCCCTATTAAAATGTATAATCCAATGTTTTGAGTGACTAATATATTTGTGATGAGGGTGTACCCACCCACATTTATTCTAGTGTTCATATACACCTTTTATTTCAAAACAATCCCTCCATAATTCTTAAATGATAACACTACTTATATCCATTTTTGGAATTATTATGAATTCATTGATAACATTGTTGATGTCTTGGAACATGTATAATCATGGTCAAAAAGACTATTTTATAGCTTTGTGAGAACAATGAGTGTACGTATCGCCATATTTTTTTGAGCCTCTACTTCAGTCATCATGATTATAAAATCATGACCATTATCACTTAGCCTAGGTTCTGGTTGATGGATGTTTCCTTCTATTATCTTATAATTTGGATATTTGTTTTAAAAATGAATAAGTTATACACACTTAAAGAATAAAACTTTAGTTTGTACATACATTATCTTCACATTGTTTTTATTTTTCAAATTTCAATGCATCACCACACTATTATACTTTTGATTTATACAGACTTCTCTTCAACACTTGTATCTCTTTACACTCATAATAACTTGGTTTCTTGAATGTTTATTTCCACATTTTATCAAAGGGGAAAATTCAATTTTATCCTTTTCTTACATTATAAAAATTATTCATTGATATATATTCCATTTATATCTTCTTTTCTTTATGCCTATGTGAACAATGTATTTCTATAAACTCTATTTCAACCTTTATATCACTCTGTATAATTTATTCAATGCTTTAATAGTCTTCATTCTCTATATTCCTTTAAATATGGGCTCACAGTCCACCAAATAACCTATCAACCTTCCCATTAATATCTATAAAAATATATATTTGTAATGGTCAATACATATAATGTTCATTTCAAAAAGTCCCACTAATTATTTTTTTATTCTTCATATCCTTGATTTTATTCCCTAATTTTTTATTGTATAATGTGGAATATATATAATGAAAATTATTCACATGATGTCTTCCAACTCATAAGAATGAATCTCTAATATTCACATCATTTAGTTTATTAGTTTCCACCAATAATATGATTATCCTTCTATGTGGTTTACAACCATGTTAAATTACAATATCTCTAAACAATAGAGTATAAGAAATATCTACCCTATAGAGGATATACATTTATCATAAAATAATGGATTAGAAAATACACTAATGTATGGTGGTTGATTACACATGAAGAATTCATCTACATTTTGTTCTCTTTGAGTTGGATCTTGTCTCTTAATATGAATTAGGTTCATTTCCCATGATAATTGGTTCATCATCATCATGAATTTGTATATTCTAGCTTCTATCACATGAGGATGGTCATTAGTGAGTCATATTTTTCACTCATCAATTATATAATTCCTCCCATTTCCTGAAATTTTACAAAAACAAAAAAACATTGAGAGAAATATGATTATTTTTAGAATATTGCAATTATAAAGGATGTTTGGGTCCAAGAAAATATTTATTAATGATATTATTCTTTAATATACTCTACAAACAATTCCATTTTGTATGTATACTTCATAATGGTTCATATAAATAATGTGATTAACCAAAAATATCTCATGGGTGTGTCAACCAAGGGTGTTGCATTGCCCATTAGTGTGAACTATGTGAAATTCAATTACTCATCAATTAACCATTTTAGGGTTATTTCCCTTATGTACATTTGTACCAATGCCACATGAAATTTTAGTATACATATATTGATGTATTTACATAGAAACCACATCCTTAATAATTTAGGAAAAAATAAGCGGGTTCCCCTTTATTTAGACTTTTCCCTAGACATCATACAAGTGATTTCTAATATTAATTTCCAAAAATAAATAAACCTACATAATATAAAAAAAATGTAATGAACATTTTTAGTACATTAATGAAATCCATACACACTACAACATTTTTCAATATAGTAGATCATTAAAGGATTACTATCTTAGAAATAAGGATGATTATATATAAAAAATAAATATAAACAATTTTCTGATATATGTGAAAGGCTTCATCGTAGGTTTATCCTAAAATACTTTTAATGCATATCATATGTTGGGTACATATAACAAAAGATTGAGTTGAGAATAAATCCTAGAAATTTAATAAAAAAGGAGAGATCTTGTTCGTGACCATGGAGAAATATAGTTGAAAAATATAAAAAGAAAATGATATAAATCATAAACAAAATCATGAATCATAATTTGGATATGTTTCTACAAGATAAAAATGATACATTCAAGGAATATCACCACAGATTGTCCCCAAGGTTTTGTAAATAATATTTGTAATGGTTTTTCACCAATGTATTATAAAACATGTCATATATAGAGATTAATTAGTTTCCTAATGTATTATAGGTCTATTAGGGAACACCATTCATACGTCTTAATTCTTGAGTGTCATATTGGTGAAAATAAATAATTTCATCAACAACATGGGTAGAGTAAGGAACATGTATCATATAAAAACATTGAATGCCTAAGTTATTAAAGTCATGAACAATAAATTATTTTTAACTAATGGTAATGGATCATGGTTTTTGTACATTTTAATATTCAATGTAATATATTATAATTATATTTAGGTTAATATCACTGTATAATGAAAAAAAATTGGTATTCATAATATAAATATTTTTAATGTGATGCTGAGAAACTCAAGAAATGAATTCGATAACATGATCGTATAAATGTGGATTATAGGAAATAGAATAATGGTTGGGAAAAAATCTATCCCTTAGATAGAAATTTTTTTATTAATGGGATAAAAAATTTTATGAAAATTATAGAACCCAACATTTAGAATACATTCCAAAAAATAAGTACTTGAATGGAAAAAGGATGTGGATAATTACTTTACATTGAAGTATTGTTTATTAAAACATGAGGATTAAAAATTTAGGACTTAATAAAACCATATAGGAACTATTATGGGGGTAAAATTATCATAACTTTTCGGAGTATGGTTCTAGATTTTACAGGAATAGAAATGAGTGGCTATTTATAAAAAAAGAGAGAGAGGAATTCCTTATCGATTTGGGTTTTGGTGATACATAAAAAATTAATTAAAACAAAAAAAAATCTTGTGGGTTATTCCAATGTCTTCAACCAAATAGATGTGAATTAAATTATATTTAATATTAAAAACATAAATCATTAAAATAATTCCCTTGGTGATGTGAAGATGAGTCATGTTTATAATGAATTTATTTTAAAACATTAAAATAAAATATTGGTTTTGGATAATTCATTATCGTTTTATAAAATTAACCAATTAACCAAAAAAATAAAATATTTAAAATGGTAAATATATATTTGGTCATAGATACCCATTATGAAAGAAATTATATAACTCTTTTGAAAATATGATGTCATAATACACTCTATTAATTTCTACAATATTTAATTTAGATTAAAAAAAATTTCTACCTCTAAACATTTTAGAAGAATTATGGTTGGGTAACAAATAAATGTTGATTTTAAAAATGGTATTTATTTGGTCCATAAAATTCCCGATTTATGATAATTTAAACCTTTAAATTAAAATATTTTATTTATTGAATAATATTGGGTTTTTTATAAAAACATTTTCATAAAACTTATAAAAATTATTTTTGACTCATTAAAATTACATTATCATTTATATATAATAAGTATTATTTGATAAAAATATTTTATTAAAATAAAATTTATTTGAAAAATTCTATATTTCATTAAAAATTATTCCTTTTATATAATAATTATATTTCCCATATATACAGTTTGTGATTAGTTGTATTAAAATATAATTTTATATCACAAATATTGTCTAATTAATATAAAATTAATAATAGAAATGATAGACATAATTGTTTTTTCGTTATTAAAAATAAAAATATAAAAATTCAAACATTTAAGGTATAGATACATAAACCTTTATCACACCAGAATAATCCATAAGGGTATGGTATATGATGGTGATATTTTATTAGGATGGTTCAGAATACATGTTTTGGGTTTGATGATAATGATTTTTAAATTCTATCATAAACAGTTTCCCTCAGTATTTAGTTGTTGGAACTTGACATGGGATTAGTCAAGGGAAAATCTTAGTGATTCTATCTCCCTAGAAATCTCTAAAAAAATGGGCCTCAAAGGGTAAAATACTACATAGTTAGGCAATTTCCCCTTCCTTATATACCAATTGGATTTATCATAAACCATAGTATATACTCATTTCACAACAAATATATAATGGGTTTATTATAAATGGTTATGATGTTTGATGGACTTTCAAATACAAAATGATATAACATATAATGTTAAAAAAACATAGTAGTGAATGTGTTTTCTATAACTACAATAATTGAAAAGGATATTATTCATTCAATTGGGAGTTTCATTTATAAATGTTGTGTACATTAGATGAAGTGTGGAAGGAATCATGGAAGAAATATTAATAAGGAAAGTGGTAAATATTTAAATGTGGGATAGAATTTCATTCAAAAATAGAATTCTTAAGTGTTGGGAAAAAGTTATCTAATAATGATAAT
Source organism: Viscum album (assembly GCA_963277665.1). Lineage (NCBI taxonomy): Eukaryota > Viridiplantae > Streptophyta > Magnoliopsida > Santalales > Viscaceae > Viscum > Viscum album. Next base: position 339,412,344 of record OY728123.1, read on the forward strand.
AAATGGAAATCCCTGCAAATTTTACCACCAACACTCCAGTGATTAAAAAGGAATGAGTATTGGAATAATTATAACATGGTGTGAATCCAAAGGATAATGATCATGATCGATGTCTATTGCCTCATAAGTAGAGAGATGAAGGGTAATATCATGTGATCACTGTTTCTGATGAGGGTTAATATGATGATGAGGTTCAAGTTACACATTATATCTACTCTAGAACTATTAATTTCTATTTTTATTATAGATTTACCTACACATTTACATGAGAATAATTTAATAAGGGTATCAAAAATAGTAAAAAAAATAGATTTTTAATTTTAAGTGAAATAAAATAATGGTGTAATGATTACATATGAAGTTTATGATTTTTTGGAGAATGATGTTTGTGGGACTACGAATTATATAAATATCAACATTCTCCCTCTAGTTTAATTTGATGTTATATTGGGCTTTGGATTTCACTAAATCAATTACATATCAATATAGAAGGAAGGCAATTAATGTTTCATATTACAACCCAACCTATGGATTCCAATTAGTGAGAAGATAGATAAGAACTTTTATTGGAAATAAAATACCTTATATGGGAATTTATTCCAATTAATATGTGACTTTTTTAGAAGATCCTATGGAAGGTGAAATTTTTTGAAAATTTATAAACTGTGAATTTTTTTCTAAAAATGTTATATTTTTGTGTCATATAATATCAATAGATGTTATATTGGTTGATTCATCGATGATAGAAGTTATTAATCATTGGCGTAGACCAACCAGTATGATTAATACATAATTATTTCTTAGTTTTATGGGATATCATCGATGTCTTGGGGATACTTTATCGTGATTATCTCATAGAATCCCCATGTAAACTCAAAAGGATACCAATTTCCTTTTTATTGATGAATTTGAATAAAATATCAAAGAACTAAAGATATGGTTATTCAATGCACAAGTGATAACATTATCTTATAGTGGAGAGGGTTTTTTAATTTATAGTCATATATCATAGATGGGGATTCAATGAATTACCATGTGTAATGATATGTTTATAGCTTATGCCTCTTGAAAATTGAAGGTTCTGGAGGTAAATTACACAAATCATGATTTTATTTTATCTATTATAATTTTTTCATTAATGATATGGATAAATTATCATTACAGAAGAAATTCATGATATATATAGTAATTATAAATAGCTAAATTTGAAATTAATATTTTAATATTTTAATATGATCCATATAAAATTGTTGGAACAAATTAAATATTATGACTTCACAATACATTACCTCCCTAATAAATTGATCGAGGTGGAAGATTCCTAATCTTGAATAGATCATTCAAGTATAGCAAATATAAAGATAAAAAATATCCAATATTTACATACATTCAAAGAATGGACCTAGAAATCATGGGAAAGGGGAATATTTTATATTTATCAAATGAGTGGTCAAACATCAATCCATGTGATGATTATGGAGGTGAAAAAGGAATATGTAGAACTATAGAAGATGGTAAAAATATTCTTCAGTTTAACCCTGACGATGATATAATGGTAAGGTTCTTTTACTATTAATGTGATCTATCTATAACATATTTACAATGGATATTTTGGGTGATTCTACTATTTCTTAACTCTCTATTCATCTTAGATGCATGAGGATGTATAGATATCTCAAAGATAATTTTTGTTCGGATAACATGAAGAGATATATTGCTATGTATTTATCATGGGGCATGTTATTTTAGGATTTTAAGGCTTAGAGAAACAATTATAATGGTTTTTTATATCCATTACCCATAACGAAATGCAGAGGGGAAAACATCACAATTGATATTGTCATCACATTTCAAAAAAATCTAATACCCATAATTCTATTTGGGTTGTACTTGAAACCCATAAATATTATTCACCCTTCAATTCTATATACGAATTTTTACCTCTACAAAAACTTTATATAATACAAATTATAAAATTTTTAAGGTTTCATAGAGTATCGAATTCTATTTTATTAGATCAGGATCCAAGGATTGCCTCAATGTTTTGGTGAATTCTTCCTCAAGACCATAATGTAGAGTCTAGTTTCATTAATATGTGTCCACATCTTGTATATTTTTAGAATGAGAGAAAATTTCAAACTGATTAGGAAATACTAAGATCATATTCTATTCATTTTATTTGTCTTGGGATCAAAACCTTCCTCTAGTAATATTTTATTACAAAAATAGATTCACATGAGCATTCATATGGTTCATTAGAAAGAAAACAATAGAAAAAATTGTAGAACACCAATGTACTAGGATATATTTGGGTAAATAAATCATTCACGGCCTAATATAGGTGATAAAAAGGTCACGAAAATTATATAAGTTATTTAACACACAAGGGAGACAAAAAATCAATAGAAAAGTTATGTTGACAATCATCTAGGATGTCTATAGTTTCAATTTGGTTATAAGGATTTTCACATAATTTATATATGGAATAATCTTAGGAAAACAAGGAATAAATAAATATAAAATCTAGAAATATAGAAAATTTCTACTTTCTTGATTGATTATGGATGGTTACTAATGGAATAGTTCTTCCACGGATCCCCTCTCTACTCCACAATGTGTTCCATGTATTACTCCTGAGAAAGTAGATACCTAATTCTTCACATGTATAGAACATAAAGGTTGAAAATCTTGATTTTGATATTTATTGTGAATAAAAACCAGTGGATGTTTTGGAGAAAATAGATAATGTTCTATGAAATATGACCACTCACAAGGTAAAATATTTGTGGCAAACCCACCAACTTGAAGAAGATATGTCGTAACCTAAGGATATTATAAGGTATAATTATGCTCATTTATTTTATCAAAATGATATAATTTTTAGGGTGAAATTAATTTTAATCATGGTAGAATGTAACATCCTAATACTTTTTGAAATTTATTTCTTAAAAATGAATTTATTTTTTTCAATATCTTCCATTACATGAAGCAATGAGCTATAAAGAACCACAATATACTATTAATATTATTATTTGAAAATGGCCATTATAACCTTGTTGTAAAATAAGGAAGTATGAATGGGAATAAAAACATTTTTAAAATAAATTATAATAGGATTATATGAATATAATACATTAATATACATGTACTTTATTTTTAGTAAATTCATTATATGATTTAGAAGTGAATTTTTCCCGTAGAAATGATTTTTCTTTTTTGTAAACAATTAAACTATTTTTATTCCAATAGTATAAAATTTAGTTAAAAAATGAATTCATTTTTTTTGAGTCAACATGTAATAAGTATCTTATTGTTATTTTTTAGTGTTTTATGATAAATTAATTTTTCAATGAATAGTGAAAAATACTAATTTCTTTAAGAAAAAATATTTTCATTTATTGAATTTACACAATCAATTTTTATGGGGTTTTCATTGTAAAGTTTTTTAAATTATATTAATTTTAATATAAATTAAGTAATTTTAGTACATTTATTGTAAAATTTTTCAATAATAAATTTTTATACTTATGAAACCATATAATTTAGAAAACAAATTTTTCATATCGTCTACAGGTTTGAATTTAAATTATATTTTACCAAAATAGAGAAATAAATTATATATAATAGATTATTAATTTGTAAATAATAAATTTATTATTTTATAACAATTTAAACTTAATTATGGGTCATATATATTAGTAAAAACGTTACAAAATAATTACCTTGATTAAGTCCAAGGCGAGTTAATGGTGGTTTAAATATATTATAAGTGTTAAAAAAACGTATAAACTCATCTAATTTATATTTTTGGATATAGATGTACCTTATCTAATTTAAGACTCAATAATGGTCTCTTTTTTATGCATTATTCTTGTGTAAAACTTGAGTATATTTTATTCTATTTAAAAAAGACCAATTGTGTCTTCTCCCCCACTTATAAAATGGAACCATGTGTCCTCTCCTATAAAATTTTAAAAATACATTTGGTTCATAAAATACCTTCCAAAATAATATACATAATTCAATCACCACATCTTGTTGTAAGTATATTTATTTTTGAAAACTCCTACTAATGAGATCAGTTTTAACCTAGAGTGGATGTCTGAAATAAATGTATTGTTTTCATTCGAGTATTTTTTGTTCACTTTTTCGCTAACATCATTAAATTATTCTTAAATTATAATGATATAATAAAATAAATATATAAAATATTCTATAATGTTATTATTTAAAATTCATAACATATATCCATCTCAAAATCTGTTAAATGTGAAACCAAAACTTCGATTTTGTGTGTGGCAGACTATATCCCCCTGAAGATATGTAATTTTTTTCCAATTACTGACACACAAAAATAGATTTAACAATATATTTAAATTATATTTATTATATTTATGAAATAATTATTCTTATTTAATTATAATATAACAAATACATTCTTACATTGAAATCCGTTGAAAAATGATCAACATCACTCATTCATATATGTGGACTATAGCCTCTACAAAGTGATGTGATACATTTATCATTTTACAATGAAATGGATTTAAGTAAGAATAAATTTAATTAATGTATATGATATTTATAATATAATAATTATTATTTGAAGTTGAATTAATATTTAATTTTCTTTTGTTCCATCCATAAAATCACGAAAACAATGACCATGCATGCATATAACCTACAGTATCCATGAATGATGTAATTCATTTATTCATATAAAAATTATGTATGACACTATATATGTATATAATGAATATATATGATAATAAAATCATTAATATCACTTTGTATATGATGAAACTATAATCTAATTATATGTATCAAAACTAAAAAATGAAGACGTACATGAAAAATGAAACAGTTATCAACAGAAATAGTGATTTTAATCATGAATTGATAATAAAAGGAGGATAAAATGTTATAAATAAATCATGTATGGTATGATATATATGAGTATTTTTTTGAATATATAAATAATAAAACTGTATTTATTATATATGAGGTTCTAATGTGTATGAATAATGATAAGACTTGAGGTTATGTATTTTTGTCTCACCCTTATTTCAATTGGCCACATGGAATATCCACCACTTGATTCATTTTTGTGGTGTATTTACTTCACATGAATGTAATAAATTACTATTAACATGAAATTTATAGGATATAAATATCCATATGTCTGTCTTTCTTTAATTGATTTTGTGATTGAAATGTTACCAAATGGTTAAGGGGTTTATATTAAAATATCATTGTTCATCGGTATTTTTTATGATTAAAATTTAAGGAAGAAATATTTTGAACTATCTATTATAAAAATAATTAATTTTATTATCCTACTATTATTTCATTAAAATTAATCTTTTCCTTTAATTATTATCTCCTTAATAACTGAGGTTTATAAAATAAATTTTTTTAAGGAAAACCAATATTATTCTCTCTTCAATCCAATTTTTTTACATGTCCTGGTTTTTTAATATTTTATAAAGAATGTTTTTAATATTACTCTATGAATGTTTAAATTCCATTTACACATGTTTTAATTTCTTTAAAATATTTTAAAAGTCTTAATATTTTCTTTTCTGAATGGGATACTTTTGAATTCTAAAAAAAATTGAAACAGATCATTATTTTAATGTATGGAGAAAGAATATAATTTTCAACCATAATGAACACTCAATTATTCAACAGATCATTTATAATTTTCAATTAAATTTCAAAATTAAATTTTTTTTACTTTCATATTTGGTAAATTTTTATATTTTAATGAAGTGATTTTAAAATGGAATGAATATGTTCTTCCAAAATATTTTATTTATATTTTCTGTGATCTTTCAATTCAGTAATGAAATTACCCTAGATATTTCTTAGGATATACTAGGTACATGACCCAACTATTCTATCATTATCCATTATATGTATGGTTAATGATTATGTTGAAATAGTGTTTATGAAATATGTTCTTCTTCCATGTTTATGTTTTATTGAATTGATTTAATAATAATAAAACTAATATCATTTTCATATGATTAATTTTTTATGCAACCCATTTTTTTCCTATGTTATGCTATGGTGAAATTTTTATAAAACCTATTCATTTTTCATGGTTTATTATATGATGTAGTATTTAAGATATTTCAGTGCACATAAGTATGATTTTTTTATGTTATGGGTGTGAACAAAAATATATATCCCTTAAAATAATTGGGTAATGAATGGTATCTCTTGGCATAAACGTGACTAGAATGGGAATTAAACCCAATTTAAGAAAGTGATTTTTCTATAATGATATTCTTGTTTGTGTGACATGAATACTAAAAATGTTTGGGGAGTGATTCTATTCTTGTATAGAAGTCTTGTAAATAAACCTTCACTACTAAAGAAATGATTTTTTATTTTGTATGTGTTTTCCATGAGTCATTTATTCTTTTCAATTTTATTTTATCATGGTTTTTTTGTCATTGATTACTTTATTATGTATATCTTATAAAAATCCAATATTTATTCCATGACTCATGTTTATCATCTATGATATATAGGTTTTGGGTTTCAAATGTTATTATCATGTTATTATAACATTATTCTAATGTTGTTCTTATTTGATCATTGATATCTCCATTGTTTATCCATATCGGGTATCTAATATCTCCATTTACAATGATTCTTTTCCCCATGTAATGGGGACTGGTCTTATGTATGATTTCTCTATGAATGGTGTTATTTATGAAGAACGTAGTAGGATATTATCAAAGGAAACTCCCTATGGGCTTTCATGATGAATGGAAAATACATAGATGACTGGAATAACTAGGATGAACATCCATAAAATATTTCTTGTTTGTCACACTGCATGACAACCCATCATGGTCAGTCAGAGGAAAATGTGCTATGGGTGGTCAACAGAGGTGATATCAGATATTGTAATTATAATTCAGTAGGCCAAGATCTCTTCTTTCTATGATATTTGGTCCCATATATAGCATTCAAACATGATATATTGCATATGAGGTTAATTTAATCCATGATTGATAGGGAGAAAAATAATCTTAAAGATAGATTTATTCACTTTGAGGAACCAGATATATTCATTTTCACAGGCTCTTCAATGGGATCTTTCAGGACTTTGGATCTTCACAACTATTTACGATCGAACCAAAAGTCATATTTCAGGGGAAAAATCTCTGGTGTAATGAAATAATAGTTAATAATAATTCTATTTTCTAGTTAAAACATAAAAATTATATATCAATAGATTATAATGTCTAATAGAAGGTCACCTACATGGCATCGCAGTGCTGGTGTTGTTAGAAGTCCAAAAACAAATATATTTGGGACCTATTTTTTATGATGAGTGGGGTCAAATATCCTAGATTCTAGTTGGTCAAAAAATGGATGGTTATATGAAGGTTGGGGACATAATTTTTTTCCTATTTCTGTGTTTCATGTGACAGACCTAAGTTTGATCAATATCAATATATGAATAATGGTTTTTTCAAGGGCTTTGTTGTGTGATCATTGAAATGAGAAATAAATTTCAGGTGGGAATTAATAACTCTCGAAATATCATAATGATTCAATTGATTTAAATGGTGTATAGACATGGTACTACAATTCATAGTGAGAATATTGGTTTTTTGATAGAGGATATGCCCCATGAAGTGATAATTCAGGCACCCTGACTCCCTCAAAAATGTTGATTAAGTGTAATTCCCCAATGTAAGGTTATAAATTAAATGGGGATGTGTCATGCGTATAGGGGTTAGGATAAGAGGAGGCATTTTCCATTACTTTAGAGGTTATGTGATCATCTGGTTCGACCCCTTATGAAGAAATGGTTATTCAATTGGAGTAGATACAAGAGATAACTTTTTTAGACTTTCCTTATGAAAAAATTACAACCTCACAATCATATTGGTTGAATTAGACTCCATAATTTTGTTTGGATTCACTTGGGGAAAAGACAACATTATATGTAATTATAATTATATTTTCAATAAATTAAAATATCTAATTGAAAATGGAACAGAGGTATCACACACCTATAAGGAGTAGAATTTTTACACAGACATACTTTCTAGTAAAAGAAGTTATTTTGATAGTATGATTCTATACTATATCACATGTGGTCATCTGTATGATTGTAATATAATTATAAGTGAATATTCCCTTAGCATTCATCACTACATACCTCCTTGATGTAATGGCCTTCTTATGGTAGAATAAAAAATTAATTTTGAGTGAGTTGAGATGTTGTAGAAAACTTATGAACTAGTTTTTTACGTATCCATGTTTTTAAAGATAATAGATCTATAAAATTCTAGAATATATCATTATGTTATTTAATTAATATTTAACTAATAATATTTAATATCCATTTATGAATATTAAGGGTATTTGTATATTTTATCACCAATAGAAAATATTCTATTATGGAAATATCATGGAGTATGATATGAAGATATCATATCTTATTATTTAAGGCATCCTTAACTAGTAACCATTATATAAGAAATTATTACTAATATGTATCTAAAAAATGACATTCTTGTTTCCATATTTGTTTTATATGTATCAAAAAATCACATTCATATGATACAGTGAACAATAATTTCCAATATATGTTGAGTAGATTACTATTATAAATTATAGTGTACATGAGACTATTAAGTTATACCCACTAAGAAACAATACATATTTCTCTATTAACTGTGATTACAATTATATATTTAGAAGATTACACTTACATATAATAGTTAGGAACTAAATATCCTAAATCATTAAATTTCATGTTTGTTCCTGTAGTTAAAAGTTACTATTGTGTGTCAAAATAAGATTTTTCCCCTTTACAATCCATATGATCTTGTATAGATATTGTTTTATGTTTCATAGAGATTACCATCACTTATGAAAATTTCAATCATTCAAGTTATGGAATACCATTATATGATGCCTATGGTAACTATGATAATATATAATTAACATGTTAATATCATTTACATTTCATAACATAGTTTAGGACTTCCAATTTTAACTCATCATCACTGAACTACTTTTATGTGTCCCGAGTAACATCAGTGTTACTTTTAATAATATATATTTTTCAAAAATTAATTTTATCTATCACATTGATTATATCTATTTATCATAGGCAGGTTCTAGAATTTTCCATTTTTTGTCAACATATTTATCACAACCCTTATATATTCTACAATATTACAATTTTTTATGTCACACCATTACAAATATTTATCTCAAACTGAAATTTCTAAATAATTTTAAATTAAAATACAAGATTCTACTAACATATTTATGGAATCTAAAAATAAAAAAAAACACCAAGAAATAAAATAATGGAATTTAAGAATATATCATTTATTTGTAAAACTATTCCACATAGTTCCTACTATATTTTGTAACATATAAATGCACTACATGAGTATTTTCATGAACATAAACTACATCTAGAATTCTATAATCAAACTCAATATTCTCCACCAATTTTCTAAGTGATATTTTGCATTTAGTATATTAAGCTCATGATTAATAGTCAAATGATGGTTATTCACTACATTTTTGTTGTTTTATTCCTCATTAACATATATTGACCCTAAAACTCATTGATTATATGGTATAACAAATTATAACATCAACCATCAAAAATTTTCATTTATTATACTATAATTATTTCCATAATCATAATATTGATATCATTCAACTAACCAAGATCTATTTTAATCTTCTTTAACAACATTTTTATTAGATGAATAAATAAATTTGATCCAACAAACTTTTTTAACAATTTAATTAATCAATAATATCTTATAAAATGAATGATAACCTCTTCAAAGATATATCTCACACATTACATATTATTTCCTCACTAGGTTGTTGCTCCACCATTGAACGCATATTGAATATTTTATATCTTCATTTTCAACACATATACTTATTATAGTCTATTAGATATTTATTTCTAATTTATAATCACATATTTTTATAAGTAATTGAACCATGTTTTAGAGGATATCATTGTTCCATATCATGTTTGATGGAGTGATGAGATGAAAAAATCCATGGTTTTACAGTTTCTAATTTATATAATTTTCATAAAAAAGATAAGACTATTTATGGTTAAGATAATGGTGAATGAATTTTATTTAGACTAAAACTGAATATTTTTGGAGTTAATTAAAGAAAAAAAGACATACTGGAGAATAAACTATATCCTGGTGTTGGTAATATATAAAACTCAAGATTTATTAATGGTTATAATTAAAAAGTTTTTTAATATTAAGTTTCCTAGATATATATCTAAATGATAATTTCTATGACTATATCATATATAAACACACTAATTCAAGTTGTATACATAAAATACAAGTTTCATTAATATTGAAGACTATTCTTATATATAATTGTTTTGGATTAACATTCCTATTAAATTGTTATGGTAGTTACTATTTATATTTAAAATAATGAGATATAATGAAAATAATCATGAAAATATGACTAATGGTCAAGTTAAGTCATACTAATGGTACAAATATGATGTCTATATTTTTAGTGATGAAGTCTCACAAGAATTGATGATTTTTCTTATGAATTTTTTACTTTATTATCATGAGTATGTGAAATCATGTATAACAACATTTTAATTAGAACACCACATGTTTTATCCCCCATGTTATTTTCTATTAATTGGCTATTTCAATCAATTGGTCCACTTAATATCATTAGCAACATGTATCATTTTATGATGTACTTGGACATAAAAACCCATGAAAATTTATTATTATTTCGGGTATCCAGAATCAAGTAAATTATTTATGGTATTACATTGATTGAATGATTAAGATTATATTTTCAACATCTATATTAAAATAATATATGTTTTCCCGCATCACTTTGATTGTTGTTCATTGACTAAAACCATGACCATAGTTTTTAAAGAAAATATAATCATATAAAATCAATAAAAGCTAAATAAATCACTACTTCATAAGATAACAAAATAAAAATTTATTATATTATAGAACAAGTGATCAAGGGAGATTTTAGTATCTATAGATTATATTTATCTCTTTAATGAACTTGATGGGTTTCTATATAACTCCCTTCATCTATATATATCACACATTGCTATTGAGATATGGGCCGAAAGATTCATAAATAATGTATATCCATATGTTCCATCAATTTGAATGAATTTGAGTTCTGGATGATTATAACCCTATGTTCCTTGGCTAGTGATCATCTTAGTTTGAATTAACACAACTAAATTAATTAATACATTCAATTATATATTATTTAATTTTATAAAAATTATAATTTAATTTATTTCACCTTATATTCACTTTTTATATGTTTATAAAAATGGAATATGATAAAATATAGATTTTTAATTAATATTATATATTCATTTACAATAATCATATTCCTGTTTAATGATATTAATTAATGTCTCACATTTTACAATTTTAAAATTTTTTATTTTCATGAGTTAAAAATGGAATTTATATGACATTTATGAAAAGTTAAAAATTAATATAAATTTTGTTTCTAATTTATTGTAATGTTTACTCACATTAGTATACTAAAATTACATTAATGAGTCTTCAATATATGTATATCTTTGATTTTTAGAACAAAAATGTGTGGGGATCCTCTTTATTGATTTATATCTCCTTTGAATCCAACTTTTAATATCATTATAATGAAACTAAAGGTAATATTAAGAATGAAAAAATCAATGTAAACAAATAAATTACATGGATCATAGTGATTTATGAGATAATTTAAATATCATGATTCTTCCATAAAATAACACAATGATCATATAATATAGTTCGTAGGGTTATGTTTTGTGTGGGGATGATCGAGAGGGAAACCTAACATTATTCCTTTGAGCTAATGTGATCTGAAGACAAGTGGAGTACATCAATATCATACCATTTCTACAATTTATCAATTTATTATTTATTTTTATTCATGTATGTGTTTTTTTATGATATTTATAACAAATGTCATTGTTTAGTACGAAAGATATCCTTTGAAAATAAAGATGCGGTCATAAAATATTAAAAATAAATATGTTGATGCCTCATAGACTTACCAATATCATTTTTTTGTATTAATGTAGTTATACAAATCATAATTATTAAATTGAATTTTATATTTATGAGATTTAGAGATCAGTGTTTCAAACATCCATAATGGTAGTAGTTTGTTTCAATTTTCTTTTATTTGTTTTTTCTCTGGGTACTATATACCTTAAATCCTTGATCATTTTTTTATTTTCTATTTTTAATAATGATTCTTAATTTATGGATTTGGACCTACAAATCCATGGATCGGGATATTTTAAAATTATTTTTATTTTTTCATGATTAATGAATTTATTCTGATAACATATTTAATATATTTATCAATAATATTGTTTATCTATCAAAAAAATATATAAAACCCCTCAAGGTAAATATTATATATTAAATTTCATCAATCGTTAATTTTAAATTGTTCTGGGTAATTTCAATACATATCTAAGGGTTCCTCCTCTTATTGGAGATTTCTAACAAGATTAATGGATTTATGAAACTAATATTTGATACAAATAAATATACATAGCATAATAAAAAAAAGTTTAAATTGTATAGTAAATAATGTTTATAGATTAATAGAATATGGGGTAAACAATATATATAAAAACGATGCATTTTAGTTTTGTTTTACAACACAACTCTAACCATATAATATTGTATTAGTATTGACAACATTGCTCTGACTATAAATATTAGTTTAATATTCCCTTCCTAATATGATATTTGTGTAGATAAATTATAAGAATCAAAGGATTGAGAGATTTTGAGATGTGACTAAAATTATGGGAGAGATCTATGATCAAGACATTAATATTTTTAAAACAAAAAGGAATCAAGATCGATAAACTAATTTTATATGTTACTATTTGATTAAAAATGTAAAACAATTACATAAAATCATGAATTTATATATTAGATATTATTTATGTACTCATTGATAAAAATTACTAATAGGGGACATGAAATTATTCGTAGTACTATGATATAAAAGAAAATTGAATGTCTTGGAGGCCCTACTAACATGAGAGACTCCTCACGAAGCATGTGAGGGAAAAATTGATGTACTGAAAAATCATAAATATGATTTATTTTTATTTTTATATCATAATGTTATCATCAGTATCTTGAGATTTGTAGTAGTATCCAAAGGACCAAGATGGTTACACCATCTTGTCCATATCAAAAAAAATTATGATAAATTGAAATAAGAATAAATTTATATTATCTAATCACTAGAAACATATATATTTTGTGATATAGCCCATAATGGTCCTAATGTACTTAAGATGTTAGATTAAATGGAGTGACATTCAAAGTTATTATTCAAGATGTTTGATAATATTTCATTACATGAAAACCTAACAAAAAAATTATTAATCTCAGAAACAACTTATAGTTAATGGAGGTCTCATGTATTTTATACTAAGGGAATATCCTCTAAAAATGTCATCACAACTATGGGTTTGATATCTAATACTATTGAAGGATCCAATAATATTATCAAGGGTTTCCATGAATGTGAGAAAATATATAAATTTTTTCATTTAATTACAAGGGTGTGTCAAGTCAATAAAATTAATCAGTATAGATATGAATTTATTAATTTGATATAAAATTGAACAAGGATTAGGGGAAAGAAAATTATTAGATTTTAAGATAATAGTTGAGTTTTATTATTGAATATATTTTATTTTTTTATTTTGACAGAACATAATGTTTTTAAGGATGTAATATGCCTTAGTGATGAGGGGGGATTCTTTCTCATATAAATTATTGAATGCGATGAATAATGAACCCCTTTAGCAGATATCCCCCTCCACCTAGTAAAATTATGTTTAAGGCCCCATTGACATTGAGTTTTAACACACAACATGGATAACGCTAACAAACCAATTAGCCATAATGAAGAGAAAAATGGATATAAGGGGTGGAACTAAAGTCAATTTTGATCTTGATAAAATATGGACCACTCTACCATAATTCTAGAATAAATGTTATTTCATCAACCATAAATCCATTTCTTTCCATAAAAACAATCCACATACTAACAAATCGTCTAAATGAAACTTTTTATTCACCTCACATTTACACTAAAAACCACATGTATGTAGGGTGACCAATTCCTTAATTTCATGGTTTTTTTTTAATTCCATAAATCCAATTATAAATAAAGTAACTTCTATTATGATCATGAGATTATATATATCATAACTCCCTAAATGAGTGCCAAAATATAGTCTCTTAGTGACCATTAATAAAATAAATGAGTGGTTTTTCCTCATTGGTATAAATAAAATACATGCCCATTGAATCCATATTGGTTCACTTGTGTTTGATTTCATCATCTAATAAAATTAAAAAGTTATTAATACACTAGTATAAGAAGTTTTACATTAGAGGGATATCCTTTCCCTATATTATTCAACCAATGTAATCCTGATCATATTTTACATGATACAAATGGATATAATACTTAAACGAGAAGACCCCCAATTTTGAGCACCCAAACATAGAATAGTCTTGTTCTTATATCATTTTTACACTACATAATAAAAATAATTTCTCCTATATAATGATGTCATCAATTTATGAAATATTATGGATTTTTAGTAACTAAGATCAAGGATCAGTCACCCCAATAATCCATGCATGAATTTCATCCTGTTCTAGTTCAAAAAATCCATTTTTCATGCCTAACAATGTGTAATGAGTGTCTAAATATATCTAGGATGTACCCTTGGAGGGATTTCAATAAATACAAGATACACCCCTTAGGATGTCTAATTTTATTCTCATACATTCTCACTATAATATTCTTCTAGAGGTACTTAAATTAAATAACATCCCAGGTGAATATAGCTTATAAAAACTACATCACGCCAGAGATGGATCAATGTTATTACCACTATGATTTTTTTCCCTCTCCATATTAGTCCACAATCCCTAGTGAAATCATCCATCAAAATGTAAAACCTAGATAAATTATGATATAAGATTTATGATTCTTTTTTGAACCACCTTTGGTATCTTATAGACATAAACACGTGCATAGGAATAGAGGTGAGAACATAGTTAGTGGGGTGATTCTAGTTCCAAAAGGGGGAAATTTATTATCAATGTTTTTATATGGTTGGATATTATATCAACCACCGCATAGAAATTTTGTATGCATAACCAAAAAAAAGTGATTTTGGATTCCAAGTATTATATTATAATTATCCTCCTATGAATTCCTTGAATAATATCAATCATGTTTTTATGCCTCTCTCAACATGAGTTTGAGATGTAAAGACAACTATTCTCATTATTAATGAGTTTGATACTCAAACTTTAGTACATATCCATTACCATGATGAAGCCATAGAGGAATATTTAACTTTTTTAACAAATAAAACCATATCGTATACAAATTAGAGAAGAGAAACTACAATGAAATCTTCCCTACAATGAATTTTAATAATTCTACCATCGTAGAAACATCTAGCCATGTATCTTCTAGGTATGTCCCGAACAAAGATAAAAAAATGGGTAATAAAGGTTCTTCCTTGCCTAATCCCCCATATCGACTTGAGGAAGACACATTGATGATAAATTTTTATCCTAATAAAGTGGAAAATAACAATGAAAATTTCCATGATAATTGAATATTTTCAATATCATTCTATGATTCCCAAAATAATGTGGGAGAGAATCTAAAATGATGTTATATTCTGCACATGTGAAAATAATTTCATTATAAAGATATACTACATTAAAATTATATGAATAAAGAAAAGGATTAACTTTAGTAATGTAAATAATTATTTATATTTTTTCGATTTTATTTCATAGGTGTATAAAACTATTTTTGGACTCACACATCTGTATCGAACAAGAAAAAATAAAGAATGAAAACTTTAAGTATTAAGTGGATATTTAGGTTAATGGAGTATGGGTCATACATTTTAATATGAATATCTTAATGTAATATTCCTATGAGAAAAATTATTTTATTATAAAAATATTATTTTTTATTTTTTACAAATATAACATCCCTATTTTATTTCTAGACAAAATAATTTTTTTCTTGGGTATAGTAAAAGTAGTTATTGGTATGTTATACAAAATTAATTGTTTACTTATACTCGAATAACATATATAATTAATTTAATTTGTTTATTAATATAGAAAATAAAACTCAATTAACACCCATTTATGGAAATATAATACTTATTCAAGTAAGAAAGAATAAAATTTCAATGAACAATAATGTAGTGTTTTTAAAATTTTCACAGCTAAAACATTTAGGTATGTGACATGATTTATTTTAAAGTCTAATGTCCAAGAAGTTATTCTGTTTAAAATGTGATAAATACAAAATTATTCATGATACATTTCACAAAGAGTCGTGTGATCATTTTCCTGAAGAATCAAATGATAAATTCATGTACTTTATTATATTTCATTATCTAACTTATGGTACATAAACATGATGTTGTTAATGTGATTTGAAAGGAGAGAAAATATCATTTTGGTGGGAGATCTAAAAAATATAATAACAAATGATTATTCAATCAAAAAAATATTGAAAGAATTTAATCCTAAAATCACATTTCCTTATACACATCAGAGTCTTAATTCTAGTAAAAGGATGGAAAATGATGAATCATATAGGTTGAGTAGTGTCTTCCATTACCAATTATGAACATGCTCATGAATAAAATCATTAAAAACATCAATATGAAATCTAAAATTTTAAATATAATAAAATATATGTTATAAAATGAAATAATTCCATTATCTATCAAATTTATCAATTTATATGCAAATATTTTGACATTGATAACTAAAAAAATGAACTTACATTCTATGAAAATAAAAGTTCATATCAGTTAATAAACCTAATGTAATAAAATGGTGATACATAAATACCTATGATAGAAATATTTATGTAATTTAAATTAATATACATATATATAAATATAATAATACAAAATACATTATTTATTATAGTGGGTAAAATATTTACATTGATAAATACAATTATTAATATGTCATTAATATTAGCAGATAAATATGATCCATATAATTTTTTTGTAAAATGAATTCACTAGAGGAAAAAAATACTATATAAAAGAGATAAAAAATTGTTGATAATAAATTTTATAATCCAAAATTTAGTGATGAAAAATTCATTAAGAATAATAATTCTCAATCATTCATGAAAGATGTAAGAGGAATGTAATAAAAATAGAAAATCATTATGAATCTTAAAAAAGATTCCAGTAAACAATGTCATTTCTTTATTGGGGTAGTGTCTTCATCATATATAAATCTTATAGGTTCTAAATGAATATTGAAGAGAGATTTATACCTAGATGGTAAGGTGAATATAGAAAGTATTTCATGGTTTTTAGAGGTCTAAAAAATTACAAAGTGTTAAATATGAAGAAAATATTTCACCAATAGAAGTGTTGAAATCAATTTTAATCCGATGACCATAATTTATTATAATAATTATTTTTTGAATATATAAACTATAAAAAATTAAAAATTTATATTAGATATAATCAATATGATTTATAGTATCAATAGTATCTAGTATAATTTCCATTTTTCATTGATTCCATTATGGAATAAATTAACAAATTAAATCATGGAAAGATTAATTTTTAGTGTGTTTATAAAATAGTAAAAGAAGAAACATTGTTTTCCAAATGAAGTATTTTATAAAATATAAACAACTATGTATTTTTTATATAGTTTGTTATGACTATGATGAAAAACTTTCCCAAAATATTGACATCCAACATCAGGTCATGTTCTAGAGAACAATATATTCGATGATAGTACTATTGGTTTATTATACCATGTAAATGAATATTAATTAAAAATATAATGACAATACCATATTGTAAAATTTATCAGGGCTATTTCTAATGTCATAGGGAATAAAAATCATAAGGGATATTTCAATAGGAAATAAGAAGATATTAAAATGACGGATTGAACAATGTATACCCTAAAGGTAGATCTGTCACACATTTTATGGTATGTATAGATATGTGATATTTTTTTATAGATATTGGGGAAAAATATCAAATAAATCCAAGTTAACAACACTGTATAGAAATAGAAAATATATAGTATTACTTGAGAATGTAAAATAGGAACATTCTAGGTAATTAGGGATGAGGGAAAGGTAGATATAAAAAAGGGATAAAAATATATTGTTCTTATAGATTAATTTGATCATGTTTCTTATGTAGTGTATATAAATAATAAATATAGTATTATTAAAAATAGTAGTATCTGTATCAATAAATATTGATAATTTTATGAAATATTACATATAAAAAATTATTATAAAAATAAATAATTTTTTAATCTAGTTCTTTTACTTTTATAGAAATGTAATGTATCATAAACATATATGTTGCTATAATGTGAAAATGATAAAATATAAATGATTTTAATGATATGAATGGGGATAAAAGTTATTTAATTAGAAATATCATCACATCAGAGGAAACATTGATAAATGGAAACCCAAATAACAAGGGTATTTATGGAATACAATGTGTTAGTTTTAATTATTGAAGCCATAACTCAGTAGAATAATAATTTACCATGTTATAGTTTATTGGTTAAAGGATTTATTTTTTATCTACTGAAAGTTGGAGGGTTTGAAAAAAATTACCCTATAAGAATATTTAATAAGACCTTTTGATTTCCAAATAATTTATATAGTGTGTTATGTATGTTTTAAACATATAATTATCTTGTTATTATATATGATTATTCTTGTAATGTCATTGTAATGATTAATTTATAAATATTTTATACAAATTCCAATATGGAAGGAAAATTTTTAGATACTATGATAATAATCATAAACATGTGTCATATTGACTATATACATTATATTGGTAAGTAATAAATAATGTTTGGTTATTGGTGTTTTATGGGTTTTATGACTTGGTAATTCTTCTTATGAGCTTTTAACTTAGTGATATTTATTATAGTAAATCATAGAGAATCACTCTCAATTAAGTACACTACAATTTTAAAGTGTTATTTTTTGTTCCAAAATGTGATAATTCATACTATTCCCTTGACGTGAGATCTTTTTTTCTATATATCATCTAATATATCGCATTAATACATGATATAAACCTGGATTGTTTATGTTTATAGTAAGGTAGCATTTTTCATGTGCATTATAAAAGTATGAAGTGGGTTTAATGATAAGAAAATGGTTTCCTCTTCCAAAAAATAAGAATATATCATTATTCAGTTGGCTAAGATTTTAGTGACGTGGAAAAATAAATTTACATGGTATATGGAGGTAATTTTATCCAAATTCTATCAATAAAATGAAAATAAATTATGAATGGATGATTACACAATGCATGCATCCTATATTAAATAATAAAATGTGACATATAGAATATATTTCATAGAAAGTGTTTGAAGAGTTTTTAATATTTTTAGATTAACATTATCAATATATTTTCAATGATTTGTTTCCAGATATGGCCCTTGGGATATTATTGTGACTCACTACAATATAGATGAGGTCCATAAAGGTCATCGAAAAAGTGCATTTATATGATCAACTAATTGTTATAAACTAAGAACTGGGATAAAATGGTCCTTATCAGTATGGGATGATGAACATAATTGTGTGAATTATTTAATGAAACTTATATAATAGATAAATTTATATAATTTTATTCTGAGAAAATGGAAATTCAGTTTTTTCTGAGGGAATTTACAAGTTATATATTTGTAAAAATTGTAAATTTGGAAAATATATATTCTTTAGATGAATATTACTCATTCGATGATCATTAAACATAATACAATTTATCAAAAAAAAATTATTCTCTCTAAACTTATCAGCCTACATATAAAGAGATTATTGGGTAACATTTAAAAGTCTATGTCAGGACCCAACTCATTGGGGCCCACTAGTCATCAAAAATTTGTGTGTGACTAAACCAAGCCCACCGCAAATAGCCTTGGGGATGAAGAACATCAGTAAGATTGAATAACATAGTAATTGGAGGAATTATCATATGTTACCTTTTTTCACACACACATCTCGAAGCCCATACAATGCTAAAGCGTAAAAGACAACTCACACAAAATTAATGAATAGATCTAATCCCATAATCAGAGTATAAAAAATAATATAAAGTGTTAAGTTCCAAATAAAAACCCACCAAAAACTGTAAATAAGGCCAATATGATTTCAAGAGGGGACTATAGTTAAATGTGATTCCTAGTATTAGCCACCATTTATCGAGCTCAAATCTATTCTCTTCCTACTCCTATCCCACTTAGAACTATATTTAATGACATATTTTATGTATTAGAGATGAAATATTCTAGAATATCCCATGTAGGGTTGAGTATAAAAATACCTTAAAGGTCACACCTAAATAAAAAAGTATAAATAATCATGAATAGTATTCATCTCATCATAGATACATGTCAGCCGCATACATAACAAGATCATCAAGATATACTCATAGTAGACTTGAAGTATCAAGGTAAGGTTAGAACTGTAATTCCAACCTCTGAATCCTACATTATGGTTCCAAATAACACACATATGGGTGAACACACTCCAAGAGTCAGATATCTCTAATAGAATCCCTCTTGTATGTCATTCTCATTGGGTATCTCCCTTAGATGTACACATTGGAACTTTGAATAGATCAATATACAGATGGGGATCACATCCCAGGTCGTAGGGTATATCAACAACCAAATTTGGATTAAATAATTATACAAGGGATTGATTCGTGTGTAGTCTTAGACATGAATAATAAAAGAACACCTCTTATAAAAAATGATTATTATGATAGGGGATCACAGAATAGGCCTCATTGAGGTATTACATTAACTCTATCTGCAACTAAAGTTCTTGAGAGGGGATAACCATCCTATGTATAAGAAGATAAAACATAATACACTTCTTGGAATCCTGGGAAAATAAAACAAAAGAAACGGGTGATCTTGAATGATCATTATGTATAAACAATATAGCGAAAGCTATCAAAAATAACAATATACTTTTATGGAAAGGTATAAAATTGAAACACGAGCCCTTTAAACATAAAATTCAGCATAATATGGAAAAGTTATATAAAATAATTCCATTTAATTATTCTCATTGGTATT
This sequence comes from Viscum album, assembly GCA_963277665.1. Classification (NCBI taxonomy): domain Eukaryota; kingdom Viridiplantae; phylum Streptophyta; class Magnoliopsida; order Santalales; family Viscaceae; genus Viscum; species Viscum album. Next base: position 339,433,613 of record OY728123.1, read on the forward strand.
CTACTAGTCAAATAATCACATGTAACATTAATAACTAATCTCATAATTATGGAATGCATAATGTTGTACATCTTAACCACATTTTCAAGGACTCGTGCCAAGACCATAAATATAAATTTTTTCAAGGACTTCTGCCAAAACACTATTTTGTCTAATGAGACCTACTGATGCATCGAGGGTCTATAGTGGGCCCCTCCCATCACTTACTAAGTCCAATGCATTCCTCATATAAAAAGGTTGAAACATAACATAAACATTCGTATTAAAACTAGCATAAGAAATGTAAATACTTTAATCTTAATCCATGAATGGTATAAAAATATCACATCCAAAGTCAAACATATCAAAAAACCTTCAATAAAATAAGGAAGATTTTATCATAATAAATCAACTTCAAACAAGCATAAAATCTAACAAACTATTTTTACATAAATGAAAATAATTTAATAAATTCAGTAAAACTCTTTGAGTGAAATATATCTTTTTAATTTAAAACATTTAAAAGTCAAAAGATTTATAAATAAAGTCATTTAAAATATATTTTTTAATAAAAGTGTCCCATACCACTTTGAAACTTTGGAAAGGAATTAACATTTTAAAACAATCATGTCGAAATAAATTTATCATTAAAACCATTTTGAAAAACATGAACATTAACTAAATAAGTTTAGAAAGATAAATCATTAAAGCATTTAAAATGATGATCTAGTTAATGTTTCCCTTACATAACACTTTTAAAGATTCATTTTTAAAACATTTTTTTGAAATAAGGACATTGATGATAAATATATCCTAGTAAATACTTACACATAAACAATCTCATATAAAAATGATATTGATGAATTAACCCTTACCATTTACTTTCCTCGAGTAGTGGGTATGTTTAACCTAATGTATAATTACCATGGTATGTTATTAAATTATAACAGAACCATATTCATATTTATTATATCATACATGATTAATTGTTTACTTTATACTACCCATTTATTAATAATTTCCTTGTGAAAGTAACCTTTCGGATAATAATCACTTTATTTATCATCCGTGTTTTAACTTCTTATTACTGATTGTATCTATTATATCATGGTTTACATACTTAAAAAATATAAAACATTATTTATATATCATATATATTCAGAATATAAATATTTATACTATATATATATATATGAAATGGAAACACCGTTCATGGAGAAAGTAGTCTGTACATACGCGTGAACATTGTTTCTATTTTCTTATCATATAATATAGATGAAAGTAAATGAAATATATTTATATAATATACATATATTGTTATAGTAAAAATATTATTTCATATATCTCATACTTAATCAATATATCTAGTTTTATAAAAATTATTGAATGGTGATCGTTGAAGATGAATCACATCACCTCGTGGAGACGGTAAGTCGTATATAGGAACGGGCGACAATATAATTTTATTAATGGTGAAAAAATGTTTAATTGGATGGTATATTATATATAAATAATAATTACTATGTTATATTCATTATCTATATAAATTATACTCATTATTATACCCATATAAATAATGAATTGTTGAATAACAATCTACAACACGACATGGAGACTGTAAGTCGTACGTACACACGTATGATGACTTTGTCATTCATATAATGGATATAATAATTAATATGGTTGTACCATATTTATAATAAAATCTGAGTATGTATAAGGTACTGGATTTATTATTTTATTATGGAGAAAAACAAATAATGAATAAGTAGAAGAAGAAAATAACTCTGAAATAGGTGATGAAATAATTACCTCTTCTTCAGTTGCTGCATTTTGATTTAAACAAAAGGGCTCCATAGGTTGTCTTTCTGATCAAAGTAAGGCATATAGGTTTAAGTGAAGGTATTTGGGAGGATAATTTATCAGATTTTGAAACATCCAAATGAAATTGAAGGTGTGATTTTAAGAGAATGGGATATACCCTTTTATAAGAGAAGTGGGGGGAACTTTAGGAAAATCAAAAAATATTAATTTATTATAAAATTATTTTCGTTTTCTGATACCTAAAAATGGATTTATTTCGAGTATAAGGTGGGTATGGGTCTAACTAATCTCAATAAATATGATTTATACATGTTTAGGTCACCATATTAACCGTATCTTTTAAACATAACCCTTGGTAAAATAGTTTAGCTTTTCCCATGTCTTCTTGTATTTTTATACTACATGGTTAACATAGTTATTATAAAATTCTAAGAGAACACATAGTGGTTCATTAATGACATATATAACATTATCTATGTCATTTTTTCGAATTTTATATTTTTAGGAATATTAAATAATTTAATAAAATAGTATTTGTTTTAAAAATTCATTTATGTCAATTTTTTCACTATTTAGTATTTGTTTTTTTTAAGTAATAGAAACTTTATTACTTCACAAAAAATACATTTAATAAACCCTAACATGTCATATTCCCCTACAAAATTCTTTTATGGAATAAAAAGTTTAAATTTTTATTTATTTTAATATTTATTATATAAATTATTTTAATCATTCATTAATATGGTAATTACAACATCATCATTGTGTCATAAATAAATTTAATTATTTAATGTATAAAAATTATAAATAAAATACCATTATTTAGATAATTATTATATATTTATAATTAATATTTATAGTCAAATTTTTCTTTTTTATAACCCTATATTAAATATATTTTAGTTATCAAAATTTTAATTTAACACTTTTAACTCTTCTTTAAATAAAATATAATAAAAGACCTAATCTAACCCAAATGGATCTAAAAGGAACTTATTTTTCCCCTAATTATTCATTTTTTTAAAAACACTTATCCAATTGAATTAGGAACTGTGTTGGGGTAATTTTATTTTTTTATAATATTATTTTTACCGCTAATTACCATATTTACTTTTAATTGTTGAAACTACAATTATAAAATTATTATTAACCAAAAATTATCTTCATTATATTGAACCACAAATTACGTAATAATTAAATCCATGTCTTTAAGATTTTTGAAATTCAATTCACAAAAGCGGTAAAATTTCATTTTATGCAAATTAGTAAATGTTCCTTGAAGGTTAGTAAAAGGTGTTAAAAAGTTCGATGAACTTTTATATATCTAATCTTATTATATGATGAATCTAATGAATTATATTGGACTAATATATGTATTATATTTTTTTTACTTCGATATCAATTTTAATAAGAAATAATTACTTAAATGAAAAATTCTGTTTTTTGTACTATGCAGTTTTTTTCCCTATTCGTCATTAATTGAATGTTTTTAGAAAAATTCCAAAAATTCACCCTAAACTAATTTTGATATTCTGAATTAAAAAATGAAGTATATTTTTCCAAATTAAATTTTTAGTAGTGTCTAAAATTAATTTTATTATTTTTCACAAAAGGACATAAAAATTAGTTCATTAAAGAAAATAGTTTTTCTAAATATATAACTATTTTAACAAAACTTATACATATCATTATAAATATGTTTTATTTATGTAAAAAAAATTTAATAAATTTTAAACGTTATTCTTTATTATTAATATAAGAATATTTAATTGATAAATAAATAAATAATTTATATAATTATAAGACTAATGTGTTGTTTTAGAGAAACACAGTCATTTGTATAAAGAAAGCCAAGTCGGTGTTGTGTGCAATATAAGATATTAAATTACTTTAAAGCGATAACCTACTATGAAATCTTGGGACATTGCATTCTCCCCTACTTAAATAAATTGTTTCCTCGCAATTTGAAATTGTTCTTTGAATATAAAAGTTTGAAAACAGAAAATACCTTTATGGAAAACCCAGATTGAAAATAGGTTTAAAACATTTACACTTAATAAGAGGGAAACGGAAATGAAAACGTTTCCACCAAATTAGTATAGAAAAACATTTGTGGTAAGTAATGACACATAATTATTGGAAAATGTAAATATTTATAGGGAGTTATTGGGGTCATCAATCACGAAAAAGGAAACAATAAATGTAAAGTTGATGGCCTCAAAGATATATATCTATGATGATTTAATATATCAATGGTTCAAAAAAACATAAGGTATTATGATAAAACATTTTTTTAGATACTATTTTTCTTGAAGAGGATAGATTAATGTTATATAACGGTACGAAATCAAGAAAAATACTTGATTTAATGACCTATCATAATCATAATATAATAATTTAGTTGTGTATCGATCTATTTTCTCTTCATCCATTAAACATTGAAATGAATGTTCAAAATATTCTTTTTAGTTCCTGAAGCACATTTAATAAATCATAAGGCCCGCAAGTATTTACTTAATCCTATATGTGTTTGTTGAAATCCAAAATGTTAGGTCAATTTATCAAATAAATTATACTTTGACCTCAAACAAAATATCAAGTGCTCAAATTACTCCAGTCTAACTTTTAGACTTATCCAAAATACTTCTGTACAAACTCACATTACAAAAATTTACATGGGAGTTCAACAAAATTAAAATATCTTTTGGCACATAATAACATGTGAATACCTTCGTCATGTATTCTTTTAAAACATGGTAACACCCTGAATTACCATAAAACCTTATTGAATACATTCATGCTCCGCAGTCCCTTATAGAATACTAAATATACTCCTTATATCAAAAAATGTTGTAAAATGTAACAATTATGGAATAAACAAACAAATAATTATTTCCAAGGTAATAAAGAATATACAATATAATTTATCTAAATCAGTCATCTCTTATCCCAAAATCACTACCTCAGTATTAGGACCTTATTTTGTTTTATCTTTCCCTCAACCATGTATTTTAAAAAAAGACTAAATTGGTATTGAGTCACTTTTTTTAGTACAATAAAATCTGAAATCCTCAATGACATAGTACTATAGTAAAATCCTTATTTATTTCCGTAATTAATACAAATATTACATCATTGATACAACACTCAAATGACATAATTCTTCAATCTAGAAACATAAATACATTAATTATTCCATGTCCACTATAGAAATTGAATATGTTTGAGCTTGATCCCTTTGATTCTTCTGATCTATATTTCCTTGATGCTTAGGACATTTATTTGCATAATGTCCCACTTCACTATATTTGAAACACTAAATGTTAGTATTTTCATTGTTCCATTTTCATTATTTTTCTTGATCAGCTTTTTTATCCAAACATATAACAAACTAGTGTTTTAATGCACTTCACAGGGTGATTCTTTCCATAATTATAACATATAGAAAAATCCTTCATTCCCTTTTCCCTTTATCCATATTTCAATCTTCCATCCTCATATTCTTTTGATTCCCTTCAAATCCATATGACTCAGAGAGTTCTTTACTTATCTTATTAACACATGATATTGTTTCCTTATATGATAATAATACATGGGAGGATATTTCCTTTCAAAATGTTTGATTAAGACCATGAAAGATAAGATCCTTTTTACTCTTTAGAATATGTTCATTGGTGGGGTATTCATTCCTTTTAATATGTTCCATTTTTAAATAATTTCATACAATATATTAAGTTATAAATCATAATGCATGATTCTAAACTAGTGAAATACATAACATAAATTGAAAAAAAATTGTTCATATCTAATCTCATAATAATAAATATGGTTCCTTTGAGGATATATTTACTAATAAATCATTAATAAAGGTTTGTAAAAAATATGAATTATCCTAAGAATACCCCCCCCCCTGGGATTCTCAAACCAGGTGCGCAGTAAGGCATGTTGTCATGTACCTGGTTACCCCAAGTCAGACCCAAAACACGTTATCATTGTTTTCACCCCTAGTTACATCCATGCCAGAACCACGTCCACTTGTAATATCTAGAAAGGGATGCATTTCTTGGAAGACCCACATAATCTCTACATTACAAATATTATAGGATTTTATTTAATAGTAATCCTCAATGTCTATCAAAGGGGAATGTACCATAAATAGAGTTTATCTAAATCTAGTTTCCTAGGTTATTGAAAAACATCCTATAATACCTACTGTAACACCGTGACCCTAGATGGTCGGATATGGTGTATTATTTTAATACATTTTCATGATTAAAAGGAATAAATTCTCAACAGACTTATCAATTTAGTAGTCTTGTAATATATATTACATACACGAACATAAAATTAGTCTTTCTAACATAAAATAATAAATAGATAATACTTTTTGAATTATATTATTCTACTAGCCTAAACCTGCATATAAAAAATAATATTGTTCATGGAATCCTAGGTAAATAAAACAGAAAAAAGGTGATCTCAGATGCTCAGTAAGGATAAACAACATAGCGGAAGCTATCACAAATAATTAGAAACATTTATGTAATGGTACAAAATTGAAACACATTCCCTTTAAACATAAACTTCAGAATAATATATCAATCATAAAATATATAATTCCATTTCAATATTCACATGGAAATTATACTTATTAAAAAAACACATGTAACATTAATTACTAATCTCATAATGATGGAATGCATATTGTCGGAAATCTAAACCACAAAGTCAAGGCCTCTTTCCAAGACCCTAAATATAAATTTTGTAAAGGAAATGTGCCAAGACACTAATTTATCTCAAGAGACTTACCGATGCATCGAGGGTCTATTGTAGGCCCTACCCATCACTTACTAAGACCAATGCATTCCTCATATGAATTGGTTGAAACAAAACATAAACATTTTTATTAAAACTAACATACGAAATGTTAATACATTAACAGTAAAACACTAATGGTACAAAAATAGTACATCCATATTCAAACATATAACAAAACCATCAATACAATTTTTAAGATTTTACACTAATAAATCAACTTAAAACAAACATACAAGCCACCGAAAGATTTTTAAATCGATGAAAATACTTTAATAAATTCATTAAAACTCTTTTAAGAAAATATACCTTTTACTTTAAACCATTTTAATGTCTCAAAATTTATAAAGGAAGTCATTTAAAATAGATTTTTGAATAAAAATGTGTATCATACCAATATCAATCTTTTTAAAGGAATTAATATTTTAAAACAATCTTATCCATATAAATAAATCCTTAAAACCAATTTGAAAATATGGACATTAATTAAATGTATTTAGAAAAATAAATGATTAAAAAAATTTAAATGATGATATAGTTGAATATTCACTTCCATAAAACCATACAATATTTCTTATGAAATTTGTTTTATGAAATATGGACATGGATGATAAATATATCTGAGTAAATACATACACATAAACAATCTCGAATAAAAATGAGATTGAGGAATTAACCATTACCATGTACTTTCCTTTAGTTGAGGGTACATTTAAAATCCTGTATAACGACCATAGAATTTTATTAAATTATACCATAACCATATTCATATTTATGATATCATACATGATTATGTTTTGGCTTTATACTACCCATTTAATAATAATTTCTATGTTAACGCGACATTTTGGGTAACAATCGCTTTCTTTATTTTATGGGTTTTAGCTTGTTATTATTCATTATATGACTTAGATCATGGTTTACATATTTATAGAATATATAATATGACTTATATGTCATATATATTCAGAATATAAATATTTATAAGGGATGGATATGTTAAATGGAAACACCGTTCATGGAGACGGTAGTCCGTACGTATGCATTAATGTTGTTTCTATTTTCTTATCGTATAGAATGGAAGTAAGTAAATGACATATATTTATATAAATAAATATATATTATTCTAGTGAAAATATTATTTCATCTATATCATACTTAATCCATATATTTGTTTTATAAAAAATCATGAATGGTGATCGTTGAAGATGAATCTCATCTCATCATGGAGATGGTAAGCCGTACATACGCACGAGAGACAATATCATTCTATTGATAAAGAAAAGGTATTTAATTTTATGTTATATTATATATACAGAATAATTACTATGTTATATTCATTTAATGCATCAATTATACTCATTATTATACCCATACAAACAATAAAGTGTTGAATAACAAACTACATCGTGATGTTGAGAGGGTAAGTCGTACGTATGCACATATGGTGACATTGTCATTCATAGGATGGTTAGAATAATGAATATGGTTGTACAATATTTATAATAACATCACATTATGTATAAGTTGTTGGAGATATTATTTTATTATGGAAACTACAAATAAATATTAAGTAGAAGATGAAAAGAACTTTGAAAGAGGTGATGAAATAATTACCTCCTCTTCGGGTGCTTCCTATTGTTTTTAACAAAAAGGCTCCATAGATTGGCTTTATGATCAACGTAAGGCCTATAGGTTGAATTTAGGGTAGTTGGGTGGAGATTTTATTAGGGTTTGGCTGATTCAAATGGATTTGGAGATATGATTTTAAGGGAATGGTAAGTACCCTTTTATAAGATATGTTTGGGGTACTTTAGGAAACTCTTGAAATATTTATTTATTATAAATTTATTTTCGGTCTCTAGTACCTCCAAGTTGATTATTTTAGAGGATAAGATTGGTATGGGTCTAAATACACTAAAACAATAGGTTTTTTACACATTAAGGTTACCATATTAACCTTATCTTTTAGATTTAACCCTTAGTTAAATTGTTTAACTTTTACCGTGTCTTCTTATATTTGTAAACTACATGGTTAATATAGTTACTATAAAATTCCAAGATAACCACAAGTGATTAATTAATAAAATATAAAACATTATCTAAGTCATTTTATTGAATATTATATTTTGAGGAATATTATATAATTTAATAAAATAGTATTTGTTTTAAAAACTCATTTATGTTAATTTTGACACTATTTAGTATTTTATTGAAAATGTCATCACAATATTATTACACTGAAAAAAATACATTTAATAAACCAAATAATTTCATATTAAACTGTAAAATTAGTCTATGGAATCAAAATTTTTAATTGAAACTAATTTTAATATTTATAATATCAGTTATTTTAATCTTTCATTAATAAGGTAATTACTGCATCATCATTGTGTCATAAATAAATTTAATTTTTTAATGTCTAAAAACTATAAATAAAATACCATGATGTTTGAAATATTTTTATATTTATAATTATTATTTATAGTCGAATTTTCCTCATGTATACCATTTATTATGAATAGTTTATTTATTAAAATTTTAATTTAACACTTTTAACTCTATATTAAATAAAATATAAAAAATGTTTTAATCTTTCATAAATGGATAAAAAATTATCTAATTTTTTTCTGAAGGATTATTTTGTTCAAAAAAACTTATCTAATTGAATTAGTACATGTGTTGGGGTAATTTTGTATTATTATAATATTATTTTTACCTTTTATTACCCTATTTACTTTTAATCGTGGTAAATAAAATTCAAAAGTTACAGTACACCAAAAATTATTTTCATCATATTGAACCAAAATTTACTTAATGATGATAGTTGTGTCTATCATATTTTTTAAATTCATTTCACGGAAGGGGTAAAATTATGTTTTATGCAAATTTGCAAATGTGCCTAGAAGGAGGGTAAAAGACGTTAAAAAATTTAATGAAATTTTATATATATAATTTTATTATAAAATAACCCTAATGGATTAAATTTTACTAATATGTGTATTATATATCTATGTTTACTTTAAGATCAATTTTAATTAAAAATAATTATTTAAATGAAAAAGTCTGCTTTTATGTACTATGCTGTATTTTTCACTATTCATCAAAAAGTTAATGTTTTCATAAAAATTCCAAAACATCACTCTAACCTAATTTTGATATTCCAAATTCAAAAATTTAATCTATTTTAAAAAATTAAATTTTTAGTAGTGTCTAAAATTAATTTTATTATTGTTCACCAAAGGATATAAAAAGTTGTTCGTTTAAGAGATTCGTTTTTCAAAATATATAACTATTTTAACAAAACATAAACATTTTATTATAAATATGTTTATTTTTTAAAAAAATTATATAAATAAAATTTAAAATTTATTTTTACTATTTATATTACAATATCTAATTAATAAATAAAAATATCATTTAAATAATTATAATATTAATTTGTTGTTTCGGAGAAACTAAATATTTTCTATAACACAAGACAAGTCGGTGTTGCATGCAATATTATCTATTAAATTACATTAAATAGAGAACATAATAAGAAATATTGGGGTGTTACAAAACCCTTATGCATACAATATGCATGATGGAAATGAAGTTGAAAACTTATCAGATCGTTCCTTCAAATGGGGGGACATATCAATGTCAAATTAAATGCAATCAAATGTATTTATTTTGTATCTTAGCTGGCCTTTAGAACAAATTTGTTGTCAGGGAAAATACTTATATATAATTAAATTCAAGGTTTTCATTCTACAAAAACATAGAATATAATCTATCATAAAAAATTTTACACGATATTTGATCAATTTTAATAAATTATCTAGGTAGTCAATTTGTGTTTATCATGGGATTTCACTACAGATGAGTATTTATTTTACTATAAATATTGATTAATTTTTCATTTTATATCATTTTCATCACATACCATCCCCTGATCCAGCTTATATAGGCCCTAGGGATTATTTCTATAAGCCAAATAATCTCTTGATAGTACATCACTTTGGGAGTCATTTCTAAATAAGAAGTGGTTAAGTGAATTTATCAACCTAAAAAATGCTAATTTATATAGATTTCATAATACTATATTTTAACCTATTAAGGATATAAAATTATGGATTGACTTGGTTTTATCATGATCATGGAGATTTATTCTCCATTCCAAATACATCATGTCCTCATATTTTATTATAAGTGACTTTCTTGACATCCTTGAACAACAATGTATGGGTCATGACACTAGAAAAACAATAGATTCACCATCCTTATATTTTTCTTAATGTTTGGTTGGTTTTATTTTGATAGACCTATAAATATAATTTTAAATCAATCTATAACTGATATAGAATGAATTATTTTATTCAATCATTGCTAGGATTTTACTCTCTAGATTGAATAGGTATCACATGCATCAACATAAACACTCTCTACACATACAGTATGCATAATATTTTTTCAATGTATTTATGTATATATTAATACAATATGAATCAATAGGAATCATTTAACAGTGTACATAAATATTAATACCTTTAAAATATGTAGTAACAGCTGATCATATTTTTTTAGTATCCAATATAATTATTCGTTTTACAACTACTTCAATTCCATATTTTGTTTCAATTATAATTATTGTAGAATTTTATGTCTAATGGAATAAATTTATAAAATATATGTGTTTAAATTAATGTGAATATTCTTTGATATTACACATGTTCTTTGAACAACCATATTTTTTATTTAAATCATGGTACCTGAGGAATCAAATAAAAATATAAATTATGAGAAAAATTATAAAACAGTTATTCCATATTGATTCCATTTGAAAATATTGATCCCTCACATATGAAAATAGTTACCCTTCATATAAAATTTATATGGATTTTATATATTATTTATAAGGTGTTTTATTTTGGATGTTTTTAATTATTCCATTAACTACTGGTACATCTGTTAGTAAATAATCTTTTGTATGTTACATTTTACACTAACACCTTTTCTAGATGTCATTTTTTCATATTATTTCCCATTTGATTGTTCTTGCCTAGAAATCATAGAATCGAATGATTTTGATTTGGATTTCCAAGATACCCCTTTTCCCAAATAAAGTATGACTGATTATTAAATAACCAAACCACCATATATGATGTATATTCCATGGTGTCGACATTATTCATGGAATATTTAATGATGATTGACGAATTGTATATTCGGTAAAAAAACATGGTATTTATAAAAGCATGATGGTATATATGACAAATTTTGACATTATTTTACATATTATTGTTTTTTCATCATGATTTAATTTCCTCCAATTGAGGTAGCGAATTGAATATTTCCCTAAAACAATTATTCCATTTTGTATGTGATTTTTTATGCTTCATTTTCATTCACCCCGACACACATGGTAATTTCCTTTTATATATGAAACAAAAATGATTCTATTAAGTATATATAGGCACATATATATACTAATATACCTATGTTTACCATGTTGAAATTTTTTTAATTGAGACAATTAAATTTTTATTTTTTGAAAAAAAAAATAGTTTATAATTTGAAATGTAGGAAAATTTATAAAATATATGTCATCATTAAAATTATTATAAATTTGAATTTAATTTATATATAAAATAATTTATCTCTCATGTTTATTATATTTGTCAAAATTTATCGATTATTTTTTTGCAACATTAGAAGTCCTATAATATAATATTTTATGAGTGGATAACTACCATAAAAATAGTTGAATTGACTTTTTATTTGTTGTATTAGGAATATATCTTGGTAGATGTTCTTAAAATATCATGATTTGTATGAATCACTAGCAATTTATGACTTCTCTTGATGAGGTTGTCATTTAATCTAGTAGGTTGTGTTTCATTTTTCGCATTTCATTTCATGAATTTTCTTGATATAGTAGTTATTTATTTCAGTAGTTTTTGTTTCATTTCTCAAATTAACTTCCCAATATCATGTAATTACACTAAAACATACTTGTAATTGTTATAATAAGTCATTATTTCTTAGATCTTCAATTTTTATATCACATGGAATCTATTATATGTCAAATTTACACATAAGTGCATTTAATAATTGATCATTATAATGGGTTCACCAAATTTTATGAAATAATGTTCTTATATATGTGAGTATGTATTTTATTATTGTATTATTTTAAACATAATTACCAAATTTATTTTAAAAGATTAATATTTCTTTAAAATCTCTAATTTCTTATCCATCTATATTCCATCAAATCATATACACATAATTTAAAATATATATTCTACTTTATCTTGATTTATAAATCATGAGTATTTTTCTTCATTACATGGTTAGGTGAGTTTTAATTTGTATATTATAATGAAAAACATTCATTATGGATAACAAACATAATCATCGATAGTTATTATGAAATAAATAGGTGATAATTTTATCAAAACACATAAAATAGTTGGATAGAAATTATTATTTCTTAAATAATTACTTACCAAATTTTACCTTTTCTGGATAATGATTTAATTTAATAGTTGGTTGGTTTTCTACATGGTAGGTTAAAGAGAAATATTCACAAAATTTTTTTGGTTTGTTCATTCATAGTTTGAACACTAGGTATGAAAGTTTCTATTCCATTTCTATGTAAATGTTTTTTATTCAGGTTTACTTAATTTGAAATCATAACTTATTAGATGAATATTTTGTATGACCTAATTTTCAGATTTTACTTACAAATTGAAAGATTCGTTTTTAAATTGGAATGTTTTTAGAATTAATCAATAGGTTGAGATACTTTCCTTATAACTTTTCACTTTCTAACATAGTTATGGTGATGTTCATATACACTTTTTTTATATATTGATTAGGTATACATTTTTTTAATACATATGGGTTATATATATATATACATGTTCTATTTTCTATCTATCTATATTTAAACATGAAAACATGAATACTAATTTCATTTTTTTAACTCCATAGGCCGGTTCATCACCTTTACCATGGTCTATTATTTAGTTTATATATGTTTGTGTGTATTCTCCTTAAATAATACCCCTTTCTTTTTATAAAGTGCATTAATAATATGTGTTTGACGTAGTAGGATGTGAGGAAATATATTCTTCACAAACAAGATTTTTAGAACTAGATTCATGAAAATTCTTATACCTAATCAGGTAAATAAACCATTAAATACAATAATTTAAACCTTTAATATTATAAACACATCAAAAAATTCCTTCATTATTTTATTTTTAACAAATCATCCAAAACATAAATCTTGAGGATGTATATCACTTGCATCTATATGAGAATAATCAAATGGAATCCTGATTTTGATCTTCTTGTGTTCTAATATTTTCAATTATATTTGGTTGGTAGGGATTATTTATTAATTCATTGACCCATGATGATATGGGTTTCATGTTTCACTAAATTTTCATTTAAAGGTGCAAGATAGTGTTTAATATCTATTGCTTGAATGGTTCATTATAGACATGAGGACTTGAATGTGAACCATTATTCATATAATATCTTGAAAAACATAGAGATATTACTTATTAATCATTAGAATTTATAAATGATAGATAATCTAAGGTACTGATTCCTTGAAAAGGATAAATTCATGGTTATAATTACGATTGTTGACTATGGTTAAGATTTTATATTCTTCTTTATATTATTGCAATAAATTTTTATCAGAGTATATAAAACCATGTTCTTATTAATCATGTTCCTATTCAGTTGATATAGTAAAATTAAGCTATGGTGGAACTAGGACCCATACTATTATAGTAGTGTCTTAATTATGAATTTGAGATGAAAATAGTTGTATGTTTAAATAGGAACTATGGTGTATTCATTAAATTCCTCTAGAGTTTTAAAATCATGGAAGCTTCCCTAATATCAATTTTAATGATGGAAGATATATAAATATTAGTGCTTCCTTTAGATAATTTGTCTCAAATAATTTCACTTAACACACAGAGAGAGAATATATTTTAATGGATTTTTTGATTACAAATATATGACATTTTTTACATTATATGATCATTGGAAGAGAAATAAAATTTCACACTTACTCATAAAATATTATAAAAAACATTGAAAAGTAATGGTGTTGTGTGTTTATTAATCCATATAGTAAAAAGGAACTAGGATTATATGACTTAATAGTTAGTGGTATTGTATTTGGATCAAAATTAAGTTAAAAATCACCATCATTTTGATTCACATAAGCCATTGAATTTTTTAGGGAGCATGCAACATTAGTTTCATGGTTAATAATATGATCAACATGGTTTGGAGATATCCCTTACACTTCTTCAATAAAGTATATAATAGAAATAAAATAAACATTAGTTATATAATTTATCATCATTAAAATTAACTGTGTTGGAGTGGATTTAGTATAACTAGAGGTAGTTAAACTAATTACTTCAACAATAATAAAAATCCCTCATAGGTGAATAATCAGTATTAGATATTACTTCAAGAAAATCTCTAGAATTCCATAGAGAAGAACAAATCACATCTAGAGATATATAGATAAACGCTTTAAAATTTATTTAAGTAGTTATATATTGAGGTCATTTGGGATTTATAACCACTATTATCCAATCAAAAATATGGATTTCATCCGATTCAATATGAGTAAAATTGTGTTTTTCATATAAAAAATATTTAATATTATATATCACATACAGTATATGATTTCACATGTACTATTTATTTTATTTAATATAAAAAATATTTGTGATTTAAGCAGTTTAAGATTTAAAATAGACTATATTAACATATAATTAATATATATATATTATTAAATGTATGTTCCAATATAAATTATTTCTTGGATGATTGATTGATTTATTCTTTAATGGTATGTTCAGTTGTATACCGCAAAGATCTTGTGTTCATGCATGATATAAAAAGAAAGAGATCAATATCTATTCATGGTGGTTTTCTCTCTTGGCTGATGAACAGAATGTGAAACTGGTGAATATCGAATCAGTTTGAAAGTTCACTATGTCATGTGTAGAAAATTTCCAAAAATCTCTCCGTGTTCTTTCTCAAAATTCCCATGTTATCTTGTGGATCCTCTAATTTATCTCTCCTAGACATATCTATCTATCATTTTAATGCTACACTATTAAACGTTGTATTGTGGAAGATATTTTTTTGTTATGCATAAGGCTTAGCATATAGGGATTAAAGTATGAAATTTACATTTGTTTCAGTATTCATTAATTTACATATTTTGAAACAAACCATAACATTAGAGTTCTATTTTTTTGTTTTTTACAAAACCTATAAATATCATTAATAAATATTAAACTATGATAACCAGTTTATTTATGTACAAAAATAGGTTTTTTGGGTATCTTATCAGTAAATTTATTTAAGCTATTATACATTTTAAATTTTAAATTTTTTTCTTTACTATTATATTTTAATTTATTTATATTTTCTAATTTTATTGGTTATAATAGCTTTAATTTTAAAATCCATTACATTCTTCAAATTATAATGATGATGATGATTTCAAATTCTATGAAATTATTCTAATTCATGGATTTCATAAATTCTATAGTTTTTATTAGGAAAAAAATTCCATTGAGTTGATATTTCATGAATTTGAGGATTCAGTTGATTAGCATGATTTCAATTATAGTTTATTTGAATTCCTTTTAGAAATTTTTTTCAGTTTCTAAATTTTATGTTACATTACAATATGAACTATAATGTTCTGTCCTCTTAGTAAATAAAATGAATGGTACACTGATCATTTTAACATGATTCATCTTATTTATACACTATAAAGGTCTCACATTCTCATCCTTATAGAAATATATCACTTTTTATTAATCTATTACCATAGTATTTTACTCTATAATAATTACATATTTCTATTTGATCAATCTTTATTATGGGTTTTGTTAAAACTATTAATATTTTTAAACATTTTATCATATCAATATTATAGTACATTGTATTGAAATTATATCATTTTTGAAATTTAGTCTTGGGTGAATGCTAAGATGAATGAATGTAAATCATTGGTTAAATTTCACCCAAACAGGTGTGCAGACAGTTTCATGCATATGTGTCTTTGGACATAAGGTAGAAATTAGAAGACATTGTGGTAGGATTTAGCAGTTTTAGACTCACTATAAATAAACATAGGTTGTGGTGAATTGGAATAAATATCTCTACAAGTGGTTCTTAAAAATGTATTTCGTCTGTTATAATGGCTCATCTGGTCTCTACTCAATCTCTTTCACTCCTGATTATGATATTTCGATAAACATATTTCCAAAAAGTATTACATCTATTATAATGGATCATGTGGTTTCCTCTCAGTCTATTTCACTATTGATTATGATATTTCCATAAATTTATTAAACATTAAGATAACATTCCTATACAAATTCCGTTATTTTGATCATATTACAAATTTTATGAATAGAAGCCTTTTCCATATTTTTTATTCCTTAACATATTTATGAACAACCTTTTGGATGTCAATAATATGTTTCATGAAATTTTGAACCTAAAATTGAATTATAAAGACATAAATATAAAAGCAATGGTTAGAATGAAACATGATTTAATTTTTTTTTATAATTAAATTTTTTAATATAAATTGATTATAATAAAAAAAAATATTCTTCTCTTACATTTTATTAATATTAATACCTCATTACACTACTACTTTTATATCATTTCAATCCTACATTCTCCACTTTTCCAACAATATAGTTATACATTATATATTACAACAAAATTATTATATGCCTTCCTTTAATGTGAAGTTTAGTATTACTTCCATCTGTCTTATATAATAAAAAATCCCATATAATATTATGTATATATTATAGATATATTATTTGAAATCACAAAAACTTGTATGCATACTTTATAAATATATTGATTAAATTTATATACATCTATTAACATAAAACACCATCTATAGTTATATATGATTCTTCTAGATATATATGTCAATACCATCCTTCACTCAATTTCATGTGTCATAATAGAACTTCATTTCTTCTTATAATTTCTTCCACATCCCAAAAAGTGAAAAAGATTCCATAGATCAAAACCATTTTTTTAGAATGTGTATGAATTTGTTCAATTAAAATATTTTATTGTGATAATTAATAGTTTAGGTTCTTGTTAATTATATATGAATGTAAAACCCCTTTTAAATAAAAGTAAATGGTTTTCTTAAAAACTATTTAAGTGAGAACAAGTGTGTTTTATACCATTAAATAAGAAATAATTTTTTATTATATTAATGAAATACATATATAATATATTAAATCTAATTTTTAACATTAAACTTATGTTTTTTCTAGACATGACATTGGAACAAATCCAACATTACCCATAAAATAGGCATTTATCTAAAAAGGTAGTTTTTCCACCATTTGATGGTTCACATATTTTCAATATTGTTTTTGAAACATTTATAAATTAAATTTGATATAATAAACGTATTCATTGAAATATTAATATCATAAATTACATTGTTTGAACATTTTTATTTTTTCATAAGTTTCATGTTTTGATGAATAGTTAAAAATAAGAAATTATAATTCAAACCCGAATTTACATCTAAATAATTAACAAAGTTAAATAATTCTCATCATTATTTTGAAAGTATAATTAGATCTATATTATATCATTTAATCTGATTTAGTTCAATGTAATCAATTTCACATTGAATTTGGATAATAAAATATTTCAATCTATTTAACATTTTCAACATAACAGGCTCATTTTCATGTTCCGAAAAAAGGATTAATTTTAAATTAATTTCAGAAAATTATGCATTTTGAATTTTTAAAAATCAATTTCGTTTTTGTAATCCTATGTTACAAATTTATTAAAAATTCCCTTTTTGTTTTTCAAAAATTTGAACTGTAAATTTTGTATTTTCTTAATACCATGATTAGAGGTAAATTGAGTAATTAAGGATAAAAATAATTTTATAAATAAAATATAATTACACAAAAATATGTTTTAATTTTATTATATGTGTGATTTTGGAAAAAAAATAATCACTGGAAAAAATTTCGGAGCTCTTGGTTCTACATGGATAACATTAAGTCATTTATAGAAATTTATTTAAAGAAATGTCAATTTTGTCATACTTTAGCTTTTAACAAGTGAAATGTTTTTAATATGGGGTTTTTTTGGGGATCTATTCAACAATAAGTATTCACTTTAAAGACATCATTTTTTTCATCATAATTACTATTTTCATAATTTTTTTGGCAAAACAAATAAAATTAAATTCTTGTACAATGATGATACGGTAATTGTTTAATTAACTGAAATATCAAATTAATGTTATTAAAATTTTAAAATAAATATAATTTGAAATAATTATTTTCCTACATGAAATTTATAGAAGACATTGGAATTTTAATGATTATTAAAAATATGTTTTTCTATGTTATCAGGTTTTTATGATATTTTTAAAATATAATGTAATGTATACTTCTAAAATTGAAAAATGACATTTTTAAATAAATAGTATTTTCATAAATGATATTAAACATATAAAAAAGTAAAATTTTTCCAACTGATTTGGATGAGGTTAAAAAATCATCATTGATCCATTTTTTGTTTGTTGTTCATTTTATAGTATCAATATAAACCATCAACGTGTAAAAACACATATTACCATGGTTAGAATTAATAAGGGAAAGTGGTTAAAAAATGTCAGGATTAAAATATTTCCTAAACTTATATATTATTAGTTAAAATAATTTATTTGGACCCATATATAATCCCATCTTCTAAATAAATTAGTTTGGATCCATATTTAAAATAATTTTTTTTTATTAATTCGAAATTTTGAATTATTTCAAGAGAGCCCCTCCACTCTCTTATAAAAGGGAACATCTTCTTATCTTTTCTTCACACTTAAAATAAAATTTTTTAAGCCAATATATACGAAAATACATTCCTATAATCCCTCCCTAAATTTTCATTCTATTATTTTTGTAATAAAACAACCATTAAGAGTCTTAAGGTGTTATGTAAAAGAGATTGTCTGAAGAAAATATATTATTTCTAATTAAGTGATTCTGTATTTTTCATCTTCCAACTCATTAAAATCATTTTAATCCATGATGAAATAATAAATACACTATAATAAATATAATAAGTTGTTATTATGTTAATATCATCACCTAAATCTATATCCACTTCCATCTAATGAGAAAATATTTATTATTCGTGTGTATAGTGAACTACCACCTCGAGAACTAATAGACTTAGTTTTCCATCACCGTCTCTCAAGAATAGTTATAATGATTTAATTAATTTTCATATATTATTTTCATGACATTTAAATCAATACTAAATTATATTATATCATTTATTTTCATACATTTCCATGAAAAAAAATGATAACGTCGTTCTTTCATACGTGTGAACACCACCCCCACAAACTGATGTAATTCATTTTTCCCCACTACATCACATGAATTATATATAAAAATATATTTTAATTATTGAAATGATATTGAATAAATATTTATCATTCTTGAAATATATTATGATTCTTACCTTCTTTCTATAATGATCATTGACAAATGAAAATGTTACTCATGCATACGTATAATTTATCATCTCCATAATCATAATGTAATTAATTTTTTAATCCATATCTAATGAATTTATTTAAAATTATAATTAATATATAAATTTAATTATTATTTTATGAATTTTATTCTGGAGATGATGAAATTTATACCACTTTGAATCTTTATATCATACCAAATTCATTTCAGACTCATGTACCGAATATCATCAAAACATCCTAATTGAACATGAATAATTATATACCTATTATAACATGAAAATAAGTGATATAAAAGGAATATTAAAATTTCATAGGGTTCTAAATAATGTAAATAATTAACCAATATTTACTATTTTGGAATATAATGAGTGTATGTGAAGAGTTAGACTCAAGTTAAGGGGAATCATCTCAATCTACTTTCGTTGAGCCATTTTTTGATGTTATAAACCCACCTAGTTTTATTAGGTGTATAAACAAAACTTTTGAAATTTCATATCATTAATATATTTATTCTAATATTATTTATGTTTTTTAAAATTTTATTCCTTCAAGGGGTTAATGAATCATACGTTTCAAAGTGTTATGTGACACTTTGATTTAAAAATATTATTATAAATGATTAAAGATTTAACATCAAAAACGTTTCCTCCATATTAGTATAATTGATGTTATTTTATATGATTATTTAATAATGTAATTATAAATATAATTATATGTATATTTTTTTAATTTCATTCAAATGTCTTTAAAGATTAATATTTTTTATGTTTTCTATATTGAACATTTGACTTTCATTATAAATGAAAAATGAAAGTTCTCTTTAACATATATGGTAATTAAATTATCTTTATCACCATGAAAAATATTTTCTATATATATTCCTATACAAGACTCTATGTTTTTAAAAAATAAATAAAACCATTTTCCCTCTTATGGCTATTTTTTTAGAAAGGGTTTTTTTGAAATGGATTGATTATTTCAATAACATGAAATACATATTTATGGGTAGAAAAAAAAATTAATAGTGAAATGTTGAATATTGCATGATTTTATTTTGTTCAGATTATATAATGGTATAGTAAAAAATTATTGGTGGTTATGCGATAAATTGATGAGGGGTAGTTCTGTGATAAATTAATTACGGTTGGGTCCATGATATCCCTCCAATGCATTGGTTATGGAAGTAGACTGTATAGTTATTCCACTTATAAGAGTGACATATATGGATGCTGACCACATGGTTATTCCATTTATATGTACGGCTGGTTCAATTATCTACTAAGATACATTTATGTGTTATATATTCTTTCTATGGGTTTATGGTAATCTTATTATTATAAAAATGGTATGTAATGAGCTTATTTTTAAAGGAATTTTTTTTCTATTTCTTAACAGTGAATAGAATTACACTATGATAATGTTTTCTTGGGTTTCATGGTTTCACAAGGTTAATAGTTTTACTTATTTGGGTATTCATTACTATGATTTTGGTTATCTTATTAGGTTTTAAAATGTTTTTAAAATTATTTAATGGATAATAGAGACCAAGAAGTGATCATGGGAAAATCAAGATGATTGATAATGAAAAGAAACCATGTTTTATTTTTAAATTTTGTTATTATATGAAAAAATCGATATTGACTATATGTTTCTATGTTGTAAAAAATGAGGTATTATATATTTTTTATGTCCAAATTCTATGAAACTCTAAACTTAATAATCCTCTGAATTTTAAAAATATAAATTAGAGTTAAAAATACTAGAATGTTTAATATTTAAGTCCATGTCTTGACATAAAAAATTTAAATTTTATTTCCAGAACCCTTTTATGGAAAAAGTATGAATGTGAACATGTCAAACCTTATGTTTATAAAACAAAGAAGGAACTCACAAAATCATTACAAACTAAACAAATGTTATTGGAATTACTCACCCTTTATAAACCCCATTGCAGCATGTTTAACGGTGTACCCAAATTTCCCTTGATATGTTCTCCAAAATGATTGGCCATCCTTTACAAATCCTAGATAAATTCCACAAGAGTAATTATCCCCTCATTTATTCCTTGTGTCAATATCCATTTTTTTATCTGATTAGTGTGTTTTTTATTGGGAACAAATAGAATAAGACTTTCATACATTCTATCAGAATTCACCATTAAAATGATGATATTTATGACCTCCTTTATCATCACTTCACTTAAAACCCATATTGAGTATTTTAGTTATGAAATTTTATAGTGAAAATGGTATTTTTAAATGAAATCATTTTTAGGTAATTTTATGTTATTACATTTTGGGATGGAAAGTGAATGGTATGAGATAACCATTGAGGTTAATATATATTAAGGTTATTTTATGTATTTTTATAATATTTATATTATTTTATATGGATTATGTTAATATAATTTTATAAAAAATGGAAACCCATAGGATGAGTGAAAACCTATCACATCCAGAAATGTCATGTGAAATAAACCCCCAGCCGATTGGATAAAAGGGTACATCACCTTCCACTAGACTACATGATGTCCTAGTTAGTATATAGTGATTTTTTTATTTAAACAATCTAACATATAATGATATGTTATTTTCAGAAAATATGTTTTGTAGATAATGTTGATATTTGAAATGATTTTATGATAAAGTGATTGATGTTATTTCGGGATAGGTGTTGAAATAGTGGGTGCCCTAGACCCAACTATGTAGTACTTTTGATTACTGTATCATGTGCAAAGTAGTAGAAAGGCGAATCCATCCAGATATATCAACAAATAATAAAGCAAGATAAGGATGATGACACAAGAGTGTGTCCTGCTTTATGATATATTTAATGACAAAGAGACTATAGTACACGGTCCGTGTTCGTAGGATGGTAGTCATTACAATGACTATCCGTATCTCTTTAGGGGCCATGATGGGTTTCTAGACCCCGCTCTTGGTCTGTGGATTTTATTCACAACTATTGAGATAAGGTCCTAGAGGGTCACACACAATAGAGTATTCAAGAATCTTCACCAATTCAGTTTAATAGGTATATGGACAGAGTGGGCCCCGCCACGGGGTCCGAGCGTTGTCCAAGTTGTCGATCACCAAAAGAATTAAATAAATTCATTAATATTCAAGTTACGAATATTTGGGATTGAATTTATTTAATATATTTACGAGTTCAGTAAATATGAGAAAATATTAATTGAACGAATATTATTTTAATATTGATGGTTTGTTTAATATTAAGCGGGACATCAAGTCGAGTTAAATGGCTCGGTTTTATCACATAATAAATTATATATATTACAAGTATGTGATAAAATATTAAATAATATTGGCATAGTTTAGTCCGTCAAAATTATTTATTTAGAGAACGTTGATATTAACGGGGGCCGGGGAACCCTACTGGGTATTTATCAACATCTCTATAAATAAGAGAGGAGGCTCTCGCTCTTTGTTGTGCATATAACTATTCTTTCATTTATGGAATGAAAAATTGAGAGCCTCTCTCTCCTCCCGCTTCCTAGAGAGAGAAGATAATGATCCAAGAGCTTGGATCAAGTTTTTCCTCACGCATCACAAGATCAACGATGCGGTGATCGTTGGGACGTCGAAGATATTTTTGAATCGTCGCGCTATCACCCGGAGTTCGACGATTAGTGTTCCCGCAGATTTTTGGAGCGTGTGTGGACGATCTAGAGGGATCCTGCTTTGGATATTTAAAGCGACGATCACCATCGGCTAGCGGCTATCGACTGCGCCTTAGGATTTGAAACGGGTACGTTTTCATTTTAAATTTTTCCTCTTAATAATCTACGTGAGATGCTCAGACCTCTTCAGGGCTTGGATCATCGGTGACGACAAGAACCATCGTTCGGACGAAGAAAATTTTAAAATCCCCAGCCCACCGGCTTCCGCTGTGGGCCCCGGAAACCTAACAGTGGTATCAGAGGGAGGTTGCATAGATTTTCTGATCCAAATAAAATTAATTTTCATAAATTTAATTAAAGGGTTTAAAATTGGTCACAACTATTCAAACCATGATTCAATCCGATTTTGAATCACTAAGATATGGTCATTCAAATTTTTTGGAATGGATCGTGTTTTCGTTTTTCAACGAGGGTATTAATATTTTTTAAAATAATTATAATTATTATAATTTATATTATTCTTATAATGATATAATTATAATAATATAATTATAATAATAAAATTATAATAATAATAAAATTATTATATTAAAATAATATTTTATTATTATTATATCTAAAGGATAAAATATCCTTTAGAAAGTTAAAAAAAATTAATAAATAAAAAAATAAAAAGGGAGATGACTTGACCTGCTAGTCAAGTCATTGAAATCAAATGTTACAAGTGGGATGGGCAGTGGAATGAAACAAAAAAATAAAAAAATAAAAAAAATGGGGCAAAAGGGGTCTGCCTGTGGAAGAGAGAGCACACAAAAAAACAGTAGGGGGTCCGAGCGGACCCCCTCCCTCCTTCCGCGCGGCGCACTGCAGCACCACCGGGACACCGCACCAGCGCGATGCCCTACCCACGCGAGAGTCGTCGGCCTCCCCTCTCCCTACGGACCCCTGCGCGTCTCCCTCCCGGTCGGTCTCATGTAGAACCACAGCAGCCCGGGGGGTTTCTTCCCACCTGCACCAGCATCCTGCACAGGCTGGAGCCCCCCATGCAGACACCACTGGACTCCCATCCTGACCGGGCTCAACCACCTCCTGTACTGAGGGTCGTCGATCGACCTGCTGCAGCACCGAAACCGCGGACCTCCCTCCAGCATGCCGCGACCACACCCCTGGCTGAGCTTCCTCGGCAAAGCAGCTCCCCAGCCCTTACGGGCTCCCACTCATCTGGCCGCCCCGCTCGGGTAGAACCAGGCGCGGCACACGCAGCACCGCGGAGCAGGCCACCGAGAACTGCCCAGTCTGGCTGCTTCCACTCCCCACACCCCGGGCGCCTGCTCCTCCTATGGCAGACCCGTACAGTGCACCCACGCCCCATAGGTGGGTAGGCTTCCGCTTGGCTCGGTCTGGACCCCCTTCGGCATATCCCTGCTATCACGCACTCACTTCAGGTGTGGGTCTCCCTAAAGCCTCCCTCATCAGTCCTGGTGCAGCCTCACACCCCTCTGCTACAAGGTATCGGTAAACGACCCGACCCGATTTAGCCCGTAAATGGCTTGGACCGTTTGGTCAAATTCAAAACGAATTTTAGCAGACTTGCATCACTGTGAAATGCCAAGCATATGCATTTAATAGCCCAAAACTGGTTTGTGTGAGTTTAGCGTGACCCTCTTTGGGCCTGCTTAGTGTTACGGTACCAAGTTTTTCAATAATTAATATAAATTAATTAATTTAATTAAAATAATAATTTATGGTTTAACCAATAATAATTTTAATACCCAAATAAAATTAATTCAATTTAAGTATTAAATTGAATTAAGTCAAATTAATTTAATTTTGGCATTAAAATTCAATTGATTGACGGACCGGTAATTAATTAAATTATTTGAATTATTTAATTAATTTAATTTAATTAAATAAACCCTTGTACTTATTTATGCATTTTATTTTTATCGCGCAATATTTTATACCTGTCAACTTGTCGTCAGCATTGGCCTCGTATGTCTACATTTAATTATTATTTTTAATTAATTATTTAAACTGTGTATGATGTGTGTAATTATTTAAAAGGTGGTTTTTGCATCGTCTATTTTTCAGTTAAAATATATTAGGACCTGTATGCCCAATTTATTTGATATACATTTATACCCCAGTTCCCCTTGCCTACGCGCGAGTATTCTTGTATCACAGACGGAGACGATGCAAAGATGAACAACGCGGACCCCACCAAGTCGAGGTGGTGTAGATTGAAGAAGACGGTGCAAGACGACACGTGGTTTCTACAAAGAAGAGGTGGTACTCCAAGACATGACATCGACCGCGCCAAGACATGGTGATACTGTAGAAAACCAGCGAACATACATGATAGGGCTGGCTGCATCAAGTGTCAAGCATACAACTTAGGTACGATGCACTTAGGTCATTTAGATGCTCAAGACTAGTCAGGTAGTAGTTTAGCTTTATGCATTTATTTATTATTTTATGCATTTTAGAACAGTGGGAAAAATACATAAAATAATAGATAGTAAAATGCATAAAAAAGCGGCGTATGTTTTTCTATTAAAGTTTAGTTGTGAGAACGACAACATAGATGAACAAGATTAATATAAATGGATTACATTTAATGAGAGAAAAACATAAAACCCTCAAAGAAAATATTACATCATAAACAGCCTTCCATCATTCAAGTTTGAACAAAATAGGGTGTTCGAGGTGCCAGTTCATGCCCCAGCAAAGGGTTCCTTTTACTACCGGGGAGTTCTTATTTGTGTGGTGGGTTGACTTAAATAAAATTGCATCAAAGATATAGCCTTATATAGTTTGCTATAATTTTAGAGGCAAGCGTTGAGTAAATCAGTTAATGATTTTTGAAGGTGGGACTTCACTCAACAGATCAAGGAACCGCGAGCTAATGCGATTGGCTAGTCAAAAATCTTTCCTTGGACCCTCCGAGTAGTAGTGTAGCCCTAGTTTCTAGACTGTGAGTGAGGTTTAGGGATCCTTTCCACTAGAATACTCAAGAGTATTATGATTTAAGTACAGAGGGTTCCTAGAATTCAATAAATTAGTGGGAGACATTTAATGATTAAATAATCAGTAATGTCAGATTAGGTAATCACATAAAAGTACAATCTGGTAAAGTATATTTGTAGATAATGGCAAGCAATACCACAATAAAACTGTGATAAATATTAGTCAAATTTAATGTCTAAACTAAGCATAAATTTCCTAAATTTAGTATAGGTGCTTGCACACATTACCACTACAATAGAAATTTAAGGTGCTTGTGTCCCAACCTGTTAAGCCATCTCAGGAAGCGTGGGTGTAAAGTTGCTTTCAGGAGACTCATGAATAAAGTATATGATGGTTCTATCATAATGTTATCACCAAATTCTGATGTTAGTTGTGGTCACTACATCAAGACTTGGATGTTGATCACATGAAGTCTCATCTCCAAGATCCTTTCGAGGAGAAAGTGAAGCAAGATTGGAATGTGATGGTCGCACTTGGTTTGTGTAAAGTGAATGGTAGTTCACAATATTTCATGCCATCCCATTTATTATACCTTTTACACCCAATTACTCTTGTTCCATTTAAAGGTACAAACTAACCGTATAGACTAAGAACTTCATTACCGTTAATGTAACATTCGCCAAGTAATAAGAATATTGGAGATAACGCCATCTTTTATTCTTATGGAGAATACATTGAATGACAAGGTGAAAATGCTTATGGAAAGTTACACCAAGAAACACCTTAGTCATTTCCTTCAATGAAAGGTTGTTGGTTATTTAACAAGAGGTTATTTTCGTCACATATTTAAATAAATTTATGGATGTTTAAAAACTGAAATACAAGAACCAAGTACCTGTTTCTCATTCAGTTTATATTCATCAAATAAAAGTATTGTTTTCTCTTATAATTCTTGGGTATTAAATTATAATATGCTTCTCATATATATGTATTGAAATACAATAACCAAGTAAGTCGAGAAACATTACTAGTAGTAAAGTGTCTTCTTCAAGCAGCTGAGAAAGGGTGATTCCTAAGTCAGCGGGGAGAAACACATAACTTCTAATTGCCAAGTGATTGATTCAAATTGAACAAGTTGTGGAGTATAACCAAAAACATTTATCTCATTTTCCCAGTTGGACATGATGAGACATTTTTCCATGTTTTGGAATGAATGTTGTTTTTGGTAACGTACTCAACAAATAGTTCACTGCTATTTGAATCAATGGCAATACATGATGAATATAAAATGTAAGACCTACCCAGTTATAGCAATGTGATTCTTTGTCAAGTAAAATTAAAAGAAGACATCAACTATATACCCAATATGGTATTTAGGTTCGGCATAGCTAAAAAACTATGGTATAATTGACATCTTTAGTTTAGACAATGAATCCTTTAGAAGTAACGGTATGCCAGAAAGCTTCCGAGGTTAGTTCAACACGAGAGTGTGAACTATTTCAAAGAAATATAGAGGTAAAGATACTTCATAAAATTCTTTTAAGTCATTAAGTAATGGTCTCATGAAGTATAAGATTGGTCAGAAGATATGAGTTGCTTCGGATCGGCAGGCCAAAGAATATCTTGACCAAGCAATCATCAGTCATGATAATGTAGCATGGAGTAATTCCTAAACGAATGTTACCTTATCTATATCATCGTGTTGATATTCATAAGTAGGATCGATGACGAGTCTTACATATAAACATTGATCAACAAAATGTAGCATGGAGAAATTCTTAAATTCACATTTTATACATAAAAGTTAAGGTGTAAGTTGTATCAATGTTACAACCTGCCGAAACATCCATTATATTTCATGATGTTCTTTGAAAATAATGGCTTAAAACCATAACATATATGCCAACTAAAATGACAAATGGATATCATATGAGTCGTAGTATGATGGAAAATTCATTATGTCATAAGATGTGTTTAGATGCAAAGCGTTTGTTAGGATTTAAACAAAAATGCATCATGTTAAACAAGTTGTGCATCTAAATTAATTATCCTAACAGTTGCTTAGGATATTACATAGATCCCTAAGATAGAAAATATGTAGTCAAGTATTAGACTACATTTCTATACAAGGGTGCACATCTCTATTAGAGATATTGGGAGATGAATTGACTTGGACTTAGTCAATGCTTGAGATGCACAATTGGTTGGCATATGGAACAAGTTCCTCAAGTACATGTGGAATAGGAATGTTCCAGAGACACATACTACATAGAAAGAATGAAACCATAGTGATGGTTTTATATTCACCGTGGTCGGTGATATATTATTCATTGAGAATAATAAATCCTACAAGTAAGAAGTATATGGAAACGAGCTAAGATTGACACGATCAACTAAAATTCAATAATGGATTCCATGTATCAAATTGAAAAGGGGGCTTATAAATTGAATAGTGTAGTGGGTATTCAAATAAAATGATACATGGATGGTACATGTATGATACCTATAAGGCTCAATTGGTTATACCAAGTCGGTATGCCTAAACTTCCAAGATAATTTTATAGTTCATTAGATTTCAGTATCATTTTTCATGGAAGGTGTCTATACAACACAACCAGAAAGAGATGATGACATCAAATGATGAAAATAAGGGTTGAAAGTTACTGAAATCTAATTTCGGATTAAAGTAAGCAACATGATCTTAGAGAATTCATTATAAATTAATATTTTCCTTGTGTCTACCAAAGGTTAGTGGGAGCGCCAATGTTTTACAAATGAAATATGTTCTGAAACATATGGGAAATAGATCTTGATCTTATAGTTAGATAAGATCAGGTTAAAAGCAATTGTCCAATGATTGAAATCAAGTAGAAACCTAAGTTTTAGGGAACAAGATCCACTCAGGTAGATCCAAAGGTTTCTTGGTCCTATTCCATCGTACATATAGTGACATTGTATTGAAAAAATTACATGTTGGAACAATTCAAGTTCAGAATTGTCGCCTATTTCACATGGCTTAATCTCTCTAGGTTAACATGTTCGGATCATGTGTAAATATTAAGTTGTGAATTGAAACCATATTCTTTAGCGATGGATCAATCACATATGCCATATTATGTACAATAATTGATACTGTGAGGATATAATTTATTATAGGAAGATATCAATTATTTCCAGGAGCACTGCAAGTGATGTAGTCAGAACTTTCATCTTGTACTTCAGTAAGTACAAATGATATGTACCTGGAATATGGAGAGGAAGGTATACTAGTTATGGTGGGATACATACTAGTAGTCCTTAGATCAATTTGATCTAGTATCGTAGTTAGGCAAAAGAGATGAGTGATTCAAGCTCTTAAAATATTATGGTAGCCATACCTACAAACACCGAGTACATTGCAGCTTCTAAAGCAGCTAAGAAGTAGTTTTAAATTGCAATGCTTTTTTCCAATTCTTGGATTCGCGCCTAGTGAGAATAGTATTATAATAATTAGAATTATGATATTCTTACTATCCAAGTTGTCAAGTTATGAAAATGGACAAAAGTAATCTACTCAGGGATACCTTATCTTGAGATGTTTTACTAAAGATGATGAGGCTGCATATAGCAGATATGCCACACAATGAAAATGTGGCAGGCCCAGCAGTTAAATCCATTACTCAGCAAGAGCATGGTATTTATCATGTGAGTATCCAACATGTTTATTTAGTAAGTTGGCTATAGTGCAAGTGGGAGTGTTGAAATAGTGGGTTCCCTAGACCCAACTATGTAGTACTTTTGATTACTGTATCATGTGTACAATTAGATATGTGTGATGATATCTTACAATTATTGTACAGACGTTTCTGCGTCCATTATAATAGTTGTAACGTCCAAAGGTAAATTGTCATGTTAAGAGGTTGTAGCAGATCCCATGCTATAATGAGAACCTCGAGATACAATGACATTGATCTTAAATATATGTTTTATAGTCTAGATACATCTTACTAACTAGACACAGTAGATTTATGACTATCAGGTGTTGGGGACTCATAAGCATTGATACTTCTTCTCATAAAGTTCTCACTTGGTGATCTCTAGTATTGAGATCATGAGGACTTACCCGCCAACAATAACCCCACATGTTTTGGGTGTCATTGGTTTTTCCTATCTACTGACATGTGTATTGGTCTCCTGACTTGAGACCATTACCAATTTATATCATTTAATTACGTACTATAATGCAAGGCAAAAACCATGGCAGTAATGTTGTGGCGAGATAGTTTGTGTTTGGTGCGTCGTTGGAGGTATGACGTTAGTTGAATGGTCAAGAATGTATTTGTCGCTACCAAGTTTAGGAAGTAGTATATCTCATTCCTGGTTGATCAGGATGGTGTCGCCTTCATAAGTCTTTGTCCAATGCAATAGAGTGGCGAATCCATATGGATAGATCAAAAAATAATAAATCAAGATAAGGACGATGACACAAGAGTCCATCCCGCTTTATGAGATATTTAATGAAAAAGATATTATAGTACACAGTTAGTGTTCGTAGGATGGTAGTCATTTCAATGAATATCCTTATCTATTTAGCGGGAATGATGGGTTTCTAGACCCCACTCTTGGTCTGTGGATATTATTCACTACTATTGAGATAAGGGCCTAGAGGGTCACACACAACAGTGTATTCAAGAATATGCACCTATTCGGTTGAATAGGTATATGGACATAGTGGGCCCCGCCACGAAGTCCGAGCATTTTCCATGTTTTCGATCACCAAAATAATTAAATAAATTTATTAATATTCAATTTATGAATATTTGGGATTGAATTTATTTAATGTATTTATGAGTTCGGTAAATACGAGAAAATATTAATCGAATGAATATTATTTTAATATTCAAGGTTCATTTAATATTAAGCAGGACAGCAAGTCGAGTTAAATGGCTCGGTTTTATCACGTAATATATTATATATATTACAAGCATATGGTAAAATATTAAATAATATTGGCATAGTTTAGTCCATAGAAATTATTTTTTAGAGAACATTGATATTAACTGGGGTCGGGGAACCCTATCGGGTATTTATCAACGTCTCTATAAATTAGAGAGGAGGCTCTCTCTCTTTGTTGTTCATATCACTATTCATTCATTTATGGAATAAAAAATTGAGAGCCTCTCTCTCCTCCTACTTCCTAGAGAGAGAATCTGAAGATCCAAGAGCTCGGATCAAGTTCTTCCTCATGAATCGCAAGATCAACGATGCAATGATCGTTGGGATGTCGAAGATGTCAAGGATGTCATTGAATCGACGCGCTAGCACTCGGAGTTCAACGATCGGCGTTCCGGAGGATTTTGGGATGCGTTTAGATGATCTAGAGGGATCCTACTTTGGATCCTTCAAGTGACGATCATCATTGGCTAGTGGTAGTCAACTGCACCTTTGGATTTGAAATGGGTACATTTTCATTTTAATTTTGTGCTCTTAATAATCTAAGCGAGATCCTCAGACCTCTTCTGGGCTCGGATCATTGGTGATGACATGTATCGTTGTTCCGCCGACGAAAAATTTAAATTCCCCAGCCCATCGGCTTTTGATGCGGGCCCCGAAAACCTAACAATAGGGTCACTAGTTTAGGAACCTTACAAGATAAATTTAGAAAGAATGAATTGGGATTTTTGAAGAACATTAAGGAAAAATAATTGTTGAATGGTATATGTTGAAATTTTGGTACTACTGTTGAATTTGGAATATTAATTTATTTTTTCATGATATAAGGATTTAATATTTTTTTGGAATTATCTTATATTATCCTAACCATTTTGGTTTTGGTAAATGTTTCATGATAGTAGAAATAGATATTTAATAATTTTTAGATTATGTGAATCTATATAATTTTATTCTAGTGATTTTGGCAAGAAAAAAATATCTTAAATACTCATCATTTATAGTAAAATATAATTCTATAGTGTAAATTGATTAATAGATGAAACTCTAATTTTCAAGAAATAATATTTCCTTTTGTTATTTTTCCAAGTAGTAAAATAATATATCAACTCTATGAAATTAATCTTAAAACAAATACAATATCTATTTATTTTTATTAATGATAAAACAAATAGCTTTTAACCCATCACATATTAATGGTTTTTTGATTGTTAAGTTCTCATGACCATGTTCTCTATCACTCTCCATAAAAAAATTGATATTTTTTTTCTCTTCCCTGTCCATGTATTCCTATATGGGACCCTAGTATGTGTTATCTAATATGAGCATCTTACTTCACATTCTTTAATTTAATGTGGAATTCTCATTAATCCTTTTTCAGATATATGATTTCAATAATGGTATTTTTATTTTTGAATCATTAGTTACTGAACCTAGATTGAAAATTATAAGGATTAAATTTATAAATGGATGGGGAAATGCTACATCTCGAGTTAGAGAAAAGAAATAATATGTTACATAGCGTACATGATACTCCATGTGGATCTTAAATAAACAACTAAATATTGTTATTTAAATGTTACCATTATAAAATAGCTATTATAACGAACATTATAGTCATAATTAACATAATTATAAAAATATGTTTAACACATGTATATATAATTCATTGACCAATTAGTTATAAATAAATGTAAAACCCTTCTAAAAATAAAATGGAATGTGGTTTTTCTAAAAAAACTATTTAAATGTGTAAAAATGTGTTTTATACCAATAAATAAACAAATAAAACTTTATGGATTATATTTATAAAATATATAAAATATATATTCAATCAAAATTTTAACATTCATATTATGTGTTTTCTAGATGTGATATAAGAATGAATCAAATTTTATGCATAAATAGGTTTTTTTAAAGAGAATGCTACCAATTGATGGTGAAATTATTTAAAATAATTTTTTGACACGTATATAAATTTTTTTTGATAGAATATACATATTATTTGAATGATTAATATCAAAATTTACATTGGTTTAATCTTTCGTATTTTTTTTATAAGTTTCATATTTTTTATGAAAAACAAAAAATGGGAGAATTTTTATTAAAATAAATTGACATATAAATAATTTATTGTGTTAAATTTTATTTTTCATTATTTTTAATGTGTCTTAAGATAAATTTTAAATTATTTAATATAATTTTGATTATTTGAATCAATTTTTAATTTAATTTGGATATAAAAACATTTCAATATTCTGAACATTTTCACCTTAAAAACATGTTTTTTATTCCGTATGTGTTTTGAATTTTGAAAACTAGATTTCAAATTTGGAATAATAAGGTTGTAATTTAGTAAATATTTCCCTTTTTATTTTTTTTACAAGACGAATAACAACTTTTGTATGTTTAATTTCCTTGGTCAATAGTGAATAATGTAATTAAGGGTAAAAATAATATTATAAATAATATAAATATTACTTAACACGTGACCTTATATTATTGGATGTGTTATTGTATAAAAAATTAATATTTGGTGTGATTTTTTGTGCTCTTTGATCCACTTGGATTAATTTATTATATTTATAATATTTGATTCAAAGAAAATAATTTTTTTTTACTTATGTTTTTTACAAGTGAAATATTTTTAATATGGAGTTATATATGGGATCTATTTGAATATAAATACGATTTTGAAATATAAAATGTTAATAGTATTCATGATACTTTGTTTTAAATTTTTTGGGAAGAAATATTTATATTAAAGGGTAACATAACGATGATGTAGTAATTGTTTAATTAATTTAAATATCAAATAAAGGTTAATGAAAATTTTAAAATAAATATAGTTTGATTAATGTAATGAAATCCAATAATTTTACAGAATAATTAGACATATCAGTGATGATAAAAAAGATTTTTTTTGATGATTTCATGTTTTATGATATTTTTAAAAAGGCATGTAATGAATAATGTTAAAATTAACATAAATGATATTTTCAATAAAAAATATTTTCTTAAATAATATAAAATTTTTCAAAACAATTCTTATAAGTTTTAAAATTTAAAAAATTCTCTATTTATGGTTATTTAAACATTTTATAAAAACAATATTAACCTTAAATTAGTAAAAACACATGTTATCATGGTAAGAATTAAAAAAGATAAATAACAGTTAAAGTGAAAATATTAGTGTTAAAAAATATAAAAACATATGTAATTTTAATTTGATGAATTTATTTAAACCAAAAATAATCATATATTTTAAATAAATTAGTTTGGATCCATTTTTTTATAAAATTAATTTGTATTAATTTAATATTTTTAATTATTCTAAGAGGACCCTTGCCATCTATTATAAAAGGGCCCTTCTTATTATTATTTTCATGCATCAAAACCATTTATAATTTCTAATATCTTCCAAAAAAAATATACTATAATACATCCCCACATTACAGAGCTCTTATTTTAGAGAGACCATCACACCTATTGGTCTTATGAAGTTATGTAAAGCAGATTGTCAGAAGAAAATGAATTATTTTAAATTAAGTGTTTCTATTTTATTTATTCTCTCAACTCATTAAAAAATTATTCAAACATAGTAATATAATAAAAAATGCAACATAAATATATTGATATATTATTATTATAATATCATCAAATAAATTTATTTCCACTTCCATCAAATTTGAAATTAATTATCATTCGTGTGTATGGAGAACTACTCCCTCGTGAACTGATATAATTTGTTTCCATGAAATTGTCACATGAATAGTTATAACGATGTAATAAGAGTTTAAATATGATATTAATAACATATATATAATTATTAAAGGATAATATATCATTTATTTTCTTACCATTCCATACAAGGAATGTAATAATATAATTCATGCGTACGTGTAAACAATCACCTCCATGAAGCAATGAGATTCGCTTTTCATCACGACATCACATGGATGATATATATAATTATATTTTAACTATTATTAATATATTAATAATATTATGTGTAATTTCTATGAATTTACAATATTTTTTTAAACTAAGTGCGATTATTTCAATATCAATCTCTAAGACGTCACGTTATTCAGAGGCATGGAGTGGCCAGAATGGATTCACAAACTTTTTTAAAGTTTATTAAATAATAGTGTGAGTTGGTATTAC
Source organism: Viscum album (assembly GCA_963277665.1). Taxonomy (NCBI): domain Eukaryota; kingdom Viridiplantae; phylum Streptophyta; class Magnoliopsida; order Santalales; family Viscaceae; genus Viscum; species Viscum album. Next base: position 339,469,534 of record OY728123.1, read on the forward strand.
TATGTTTTAAACTGGTACCTAGATTAAAAATTATAGGGAACCGTTGATCTCGTAGCATTGGGGTTCTCTTATAAAGGGCCTAATGTTGGCCGGTGTGGGCCAATACTAGAAGTTAGTTTTTGTCCATACAAAAAATAATAACGTGACAATTATTTTTATTTTCAAATCCTCATAATCCCTAAACGGCAACTCATATTACAAATCATAGAGTTATATTGAGATCTTGAGGGAGTGTTTCCCTTTAGAGGAGCTTAACCTCAACTAGCGTGAATCAAGGGTGAAATATTATTTTTTATCTTATTTTTAGAGAATTAAAATGGTGTGAATGTGTGGTTTTGGTAACATCTAAATGGGTGCAAAAATTAAAAATCTGAGAGCCTTGTTGTGTCCAAGAGGGTGAATTTACCTATGAATAGACATAACATCAACTAGATAGGGTCAACCATAAAAGATGGTTTTCGGACATTTCTGGAAAAAAACATAAAACGTAATTTTACTTGTTATCTTCACCATTGAGAGATGATGCGATGTAACTATGGTGCAGTGATGAGGAGATGAAAAATAAAATTAAATGAATCCCATTAATGGGGATACTAAATTGGAATTTTAATGACTCGTTAATCAAAGCGTAACAGATACGTTGTTTCACTAATGAAACAACGTAATGACATGACGACGCAGTATAATAAAAACTCTGCAAAGTATTTCCCTTTTAATGAGATAACAGGTTGGAGAATTAGAGTTTGAATTTATCTAAATAATGAATATGTGTTTCCTCTGCATCAAATATCATGGGAAGATCAGAAAGTGTAAACGACGCCATAATGGAAGGATCTGGGACCGGTGGTCGACAAATGCCAACGGATTCGAACGGATTGACACCAATGATGATTATTCTGTTTGTAGGGGTTTATTTTAAGTTAATATTTGTCTTCCCCATCATTCTTTTAAATGACAGATGCGGGTTAACTCAAAAACAATTTAACCCATGGAGCATTTGTTCATGCGAGGAGGTTAGTGATGAGGGATAAAGGGGACATCATGTCTTATTAATTATTCCACCTTTTCATTATGACCCACTAACAAGAATGCATCCGGGTCAAAACTAAAAAAAACCTATATCATTCGTTGTGTGTTCTTTGTGACCCCTCTCTCTCTCTCTCCCTATATCTATTATTCACAGTGCAACGACGATGATGCACCGGCTAAAAAAGTGCCAGGAGAAAGTACCGCAGCAAGGAGAGCCGTGACATGAGGCCTCAGCGATCAATTGTGGTGGAAACTCTAGGTCGCGACACCCTAGGAGTGGTAGTAGGAGGGAGGCGGCATGTTAATCGTGCGTCGAGGCAGCAGCTAGGACCTCCGACACCCAGGCTGGGGATTGGCAGTAGCAGGGCTATAATACCCAGGCTACAACGTAGGAGGAACCCGTGGTACCCAGGCCACGAGCAGCGGTGACGATGGTCCATGACATGGAGCCATGACAGATGGGGGGTGGGCTCATGCGAGCACCTCAGGTCAGTGATGGACACACGGACCACCCATATGGAATGTGGGCTGGAGGGTTTCTTATGGCGGGCGAACCCCCATAGAAACTAGTTGTGGGGAGTGGTTCAACACAACTTAAGCTGCATTGACTGGGAGAAGGTCATCACGGTCACCAACAGTGTCCACCCTGCTAGAGGAAGTCGTATGCTCAAGTGGTCGTGCTGAGGCATGAGCCAGTCCACGAGGGTGGCACGGGCTGAATATAGTCGGCCCACTACTGTGTGTTGTGCCAGTGGGATAGAACTGGGCCACTAGGTGGTCCATGGTGGGAATGAACTGGCCCGCCATTTGAGGGATGGGCTATATGAAACTAGGTCATTGGGTGACCCGGTGGGCTAGCCCCCGGTCAAACCCAGCGGGGTCCAGCATGGCCCAATGGGCCTAACCCAGCTGCCAGGATGGACTGGGCTGGCCCAGACCTGAATTGGGTCTGGTCAGATCGGTTGAACCAAGCTGGGGCATGTGGGGCCCCAAGGCTGGTTGTTTAGGTTGGTCCGACTGGGATGGACCAGGCCTAGACACAACCATCCCTTTATTACAAAAGCATCAATATCTTTTAGACATATCATCTGATTGATGATACGTTTGCAGCGTTGGAACTGTTGTGATGAGGCGGTTATTTTTGTATACTCTAAGGAGGTTTTAAAGGATTTTTAAATGAGATGAATGGATTGAGAAGTGGTTTCTCCTAGAATCATGTGCACTACGCGTGGGAATCATGTGGCTGACTGAGACTCGAAGACTGCTGACAAGCAACCCTATGTGGGTCAGCTACAAGCAACCTTATGTGGATCATCTACGATGACCCAGTGGGAAGCATCTCTGTGTAACCTGACTGACCCACGTTGGGGAGCGCCTATGTGTGACCTGTAGACCCATGGTACTCATCCGGGGCTAGTACCTCAGTATGATGGCCAAGGTGGGAAGCAGCTCAGTGTGACTCAGAAGTCCCATGGTGGGGAGAAACTCATTGGGACCCAACATACCCCTGATACTCATCAAGGATGAGTACCTTAGTAGTCCAAGGTGTTTAGTGTTGCGATTGATAGTCGTTCATTATATACATTAGATTATACCTGAGTAGTACTCCCCTACCAGGTAGGGTTTGGGTCCCCAATATACAAATTAGTAATCCCCTATCATAATAGGGTGAGGTCCTTTATGAGTAGTACTCCCCTTTCATAAAAAGGTGTGGGTCCTTCATGAGTTATACTCCCCTGTTGGAACTAGGGAGCGAGTCCCCACTTACGGAGTAGTACACCCCCCATATCTGAGTAGCATCAAGGAGTGGGTCCCCCATTGTATTTGGAGCTTTCTTGACTATCAGACACAAATCTAATGACTGGGGCCCTCCATGTGAATATAATCGATACCTAAGTTGGATAAACTCATCCCTTAATGAGACATAGGTGTGGTCCACTCCTTACAGGATCCACTGACGGATCCCATGTTAGATTGGATAATTTCTCCCTCAACTAATAACAGTGGAGAGGAGAGTACCTCTTCACTTGGGTTTCCTTACTATTGTGTAGGGTGCGAGATTTTGATTACCAGACCTCTAGTGTCGGGCACTATAGTTAGAACTTGTAGAAAGTTCCTGATGGTGTGTATCTCTCAGACGGTTGCCACCAGAGATGGATGAGCTAATGGAGTATGATCTCCCCATTTATTTCCTACCTCTCATATCTATGATGAGAATACTGATGATGGCTATGAGGTTGGAACCTTATTATTCCTTGTGTCTAAAATGAGTATATCTGGATGTTCATGGTATATTTATGGTCATATACCTGAGTAGTGTTGACTGGGTATTTCTTCATTGGTTTATATTGTGTTTTATATTTGTGGTTTCAAGGTACCCTTCTGAGTATTGTTTTACTCACCCCTATTTGGGAACCACCCGTATGTCTTGTGTCTTATACAGATGACATGTGATTTGGTAGAGATCTTTGTGGATTGGGACCAGGTGGTTCCATGTGAGATACAATAGGCATGACATTCCTCAACAGCTTCTGGTAGCCACTCCTTGCCAACCAATTAGGTGGGTTTCTTTTGTATATGACCTTTCATAGATATTTTTTTCTTTCAGGTTTTCAGCTTTCTTATTTTAGGTTTGTGTTCTGGGCCATTTGATTTACAACTTCTACTTTTTCTCATTGGTTTTTTAGTGGCATGCATGTTTTCCTTTCCATCTATTTGGGATGTGGTTGTGTTTGTGTGTGCATAGAGGTACTCAGGTAAATTCCTCCCACTCATGGGATAATGCCTTTAATGCTAGCCGGCAGCCCCTGGCCTTTAGTAGGCAGGTTTGAGGCAGTCACAGAATGGGACCTAGGGGATGGGTCATGAATAATTGGTATCAAAGGAGGTCATCTCTCCCTCAATTAACGGAAGTATGTGGTTTTGTTTTGGGGAAACAATGATAATTGTTTTTGAGTTTGAATTTCAGGCCAGGGACTCCAGTGTTGGTCTAGCGACTGACGTATCCATACACTGGGACTCTGGACACCTTCTTTCCAATTCGGTACATGGAGACACTAGTTGCAGAAAATAAATGGTACGTGCATCATATAGGAATAGTTTGTGCATTCCATGTACTTATTGAATGGGATCTCTAGATATAATCTTTTAACAATGACTCATCTTGATTCATTTGAGGATTCCTCCACAATGATTTCTAGATAGGATGATACATCTTGATCGTAATGAAAATCTTCCTAGAGTAGAGGCTTTAGTGAAGGGCACAAATTATGAGGCATTACCTCTATATGGTGCACCTATGATACCCCCCCCCCATCGATCATCAGTTTCTACCAGTGATACTAGTAGAGGATGCATGCAAGATGAGTGTGCTACATTACTTCCAGATACAGAGACCTCATAGGTTCGGAGGCAAGACAGATCCTCAGGTAGATGAGGATTGGTTTGTGGTAGTTACATGAGTCTTTGGCCTAGTGAGGACACCTCTTGACCAGATGGAGATCATACCCATGGGCCTTCTTCAAGTCTTATTGAGGAGATGGTGGAGCATGACGATCTAGATACACCATGAGGTGACCCTCATCTGGTTGGACTTTGGGAACCTCTTCATGGAGGAGTTCATTCTGGAAACATTAAACTTTTTGAATATACAGGGGCTATTGCACCTACAATATGGCATCATGACTGTAGAAAAATACTCAAAGTGATTCACGAATCTTTCTCTCTACTATACGGATATGGTGAGAGACCCTTATTTCAGGACATCGAACTTTGATCAGGGATTATATCGGGTTATTAGGGTGTTGGTGAACCCCTTTACATTTTTTCATACGCTGGGTTGCTGGAGCGAGCCCTGGTGGTTGAGAGTTTCCTAGTGGAGGAGAATTTGGATGTGACCTACAACAGAGGTCATGAGGTAGGCGAATATACTAGATATAGTAGTCAAAAGGTGATAGGATCGTGGTGTAGTAGGCATACCCATGCCCGAACATAGACACATGGGTATGTGGTTTAGGAGGAGTTCCATGGAGAAGATCAGCCATAGGAAAGGTATTGTTATGCTTTCAATGGTTGGGGACATTTTTCTAGGGATTGTACGATCTGTCGTTCTTCTGAGAGGGAACCGGCTGAGGAGCTGCCTTGGTAGAGATAATGCTTAGAGCATGGAGTTCCGCAAAATGGAGGGAGAGGAAAAGGACTTGGAAGAGAAGCAGTAGGTTGTCTGCACCAGGCTCAGGGAGCTAGAGGAAGTGGACCAAAATAGCTACATGTTTTCATGGATTTTGACCAAGAAGCTCCTGAAGATATTTAATGTACGATATATGTCATTATTTTTTTTATATAGACACAAGGTCTAGTTTTTCTCCTTTTCCTGTGAGTTCTGTATGATACTTCGAGTTTCTGGTTGGACCATGGACTTCACCCTCACACTTAGTGATGCCTTCTAGAGGAGACATGTTGATCACACACTTGCGTTGATAGTGTGGAAAGACTCTTGGAGGAAAGATTTGTGGTTGGGATCTCTTATTAGTGTCGTAGAGGCCTTGCAACGTCATTCGTGGTATGGACTAATACCATTCATACCCAGATTGACAATATTAGAAAAAGGATGTGGTGTGTCAATGATTGTGAAAAAGGGTTTCCCATTACATTGAAATGGAAGCCATGGAAGCATGAAGTAGACTCTCAAAATGATTCATTATTGGGATCGTTCTGTGGTGGTAGAGTTAGACCCCAAGATGTTTCCGCAGTATGGAATGGTTTCTTACAATCCACACACACCCAAGATTCCGCTTGTATGTGTGGTAGTGTTCCTGTTCCATAATGTTTTTGGCCACTAGAGTTTGTCGAGATAGGACCTAGAAAGACCCAGTGTTCACTCATGGGTCACCATGTTTCGTTCGTAGATACCCCTGCCTATTTAGAGTCAACACTAAATGCTTAGCAGTTGTGGAGGATTTAGCACAGTTCATCCAAGGGTGGATATGAACTATGGGATTCTGTTTGTATCTGCGTCAGCATAGCATGGAGGTGAGCTGCTAGACCCCATGACTGCAGATGGATCATAGTTCATGGTGCATTTTCACTTGTCACAGCTAAAGAAACATGTTCCGATTATTGAATTATTTATGCCTAGTAGAAGTTGGATATTAGAGTGGTCAATCTCAGTGGTTCCTCGAGGTGCATGCTTGTAATTAGTGTAGAGACCCTTTGTGAACTCATTTTCTTCCTTTTAGTGTAGGATTTTTCTTTTTGGGGATGAAAAGTATTAATGTGGGGAGAATGTAATGTCCTCGAAATCCCTTGATTTGTTTTTAACTAAATAGGTTTATTTCAAGACCATGATCTGGGAGGGAACGTAATTCCAAGCCCTAGAGTGGCCAGAATATATTTTGTTACAGTTGTTAATGTTTATTAAATAATCATCTGAGTGGGGTTTTCTATATTTTAAACTAGTTACCATATCAAAAATATGATGGCATTGTTGAACTTATAGAGTAGGTATTTTCCAAGAAAGGGCCTAACATTAGCTAGAATGGGACAACAGTGGATGTTAGTTTTTGTCTGTAAATAAAATAATTAAGTAAAAATTATTTTTATTTTAAAATACTTATAACTCCTAGACGGTAACCCTGATTGGAAATCTGAGAGTACTATTGAGCTCCTATGCATGTGTTTCCCTTAGGAGTAACTTAACCTTTATCGACGATGGTCGAGGGTGAAATATTGTTTTCGATATTTTTTAATAAAATTAAAATGTCCCACCTATACAGTTTTGGAAACATCTAAATGGGTTCCTGGGGTGAAAATTTGAGAGAACCATTGATTCCAAAATAGAGAAATTAACTATTAATGGACCTAAATTTGGTAGGAGAGGGTTGATCGGAAAATATATTTTTCTTAATTTTTGGAATAAAAAATAAAATAACTTGAAAAGTTATTTGATTTGTTTATCTTCACCATTGAGTGGTGAAGTGACGGAACTACGGTGTAGTGATTAGGTGACAAAAAATCACATTAAATGAAGACTATTAAAGAATATATTAAATGAGAAGAGTAACGACTCATTACTCGATGAATAAGAGTTAATATGTTTCACTAATGAAACATGGTAACGACACGACGACATAGCGTAATAGAAATGTTGTGATGCATTTATCTTTTAATGAGATAATGGGTTAGAGAATCAGAGTTAGAATTTCCATTATGAAAGGAGAATGATTTCATCTTCAACAAATAATGATGGTAGATTAGAATGCAACGAAGATTCCTAGGAGTAAGGATCAGGGTCCAGAGGATGACAAATTCCAATGACTTCGAATGGATCGACACCAATGAAAAACCTTCTCTAGGTATGGGGTTTATGTAAAGTGAATTTATGATTTTCCCCATCTTTCATGTAAACGCCTAGTGCAGGTTAACTCAGAAACATGTTAACCCATGGATCAGTCATTCATGTGGGGTGGATAGTTATATAGGATAAAGGGGATTTCTTGTCTTATTAATTATTCCACATTTTATTTGTGACCCACTAACAAGAACGTGTTTGGGTTAACACGAATAATGACCTGGATCATTCGTTGTGTGTTATTTTTGACCCATCCCCCCCCCTATCTCCCTCTCTCCATTATTAATGGAACAACGATGATGATGCACCATCCGAGGAAGGGCCAAGAGAATGGACCTCGGCCCGGTGGGCCGTGGAACCGATGGCATGAGGTCGCGGCGACAAACTGCGGCTGCAGCACCAGGCGGCAGTGGCAGGAGGGAGGCCTCGTGCTGTCAGTGCACCAAGAAGGTAGTAAGTACGGCTGGCCCCCTGGCCCATGGCTGGTGGTAGTAGGGATACGACACCAAGTACGTGGAGGAGGAGGAACCCATGGTACCCATGACATGGGAAAAGGCGGTGACGGGCCATAGCACGAAGTCACAGCAGATGGGGGGTAGACCCAGGAAGGCATAGTGGGTTGGTGATGGAAACGTGAACTGGTTGCATTCTTCTAGCGGGAAAACCCCTTTGGAAATCAACTGTGGGTAGCGGGTCAACCTAGATTGTGTTGCACTGACAGGGAGAAGGGTGGTGCGGTCACCGACTACATCTGCCCAGCTGGAGGAATCGGGCCGCACAAGTGGTCGGGATGGGGTAGGAGTCAGGACGTGGGGTGGCCCGAGCTGGAATAAATTAGCCTACTACTACAAGTCAGTCCAGCAGGATAGAACTCCGCCATTGGGAAGCCCGAGGTGGGAATGAAATAGCCAGATGATTATTGGCTGGGCTGAATGGAATTGGGTCACTAGGTGACCTAGCTGGCTAGACCCCTGGTCGAACCAGGCTAGGTCCATTAGGTCCCAATGGGAATGGCCCAACATTCTGGCCATACTGGGCTAGCCCAGACTTGAGAAGGGTCTTATTGGATCGATTGAACCAGGCCGAGGCATCCAGGGCCCTAGGCCGGGTTGGTCAGGTCAGTCCGACCAGGTCGGACTAGGCCCAGACACGACCAGCCCATGATTTCTAAAACACCAATATCTTTTATACTAGTCTTCTAATTGACGATCTGTTTGGTGAATTGGATCCCTCATGACGAGATGGTTCTTTTGGAATACTATAAGGAGGTTTTCATGGTAGCTAAAATAAAACCAATGGCTTGAGGAGAGGTTTCTCTGAATATCAAGTTCACTGCATGTAGAAATCCTACAGCTGACTGAGACCCGAAGACTACTGATAAGAGATCCTATGTGGATCAGCTATAATAAACCCCATGTTGTCCACTATGGTGTCCCAGTAGGAAGTGAATCTATATGACCCGGCAGACCTATGGTACTCTACATTGATTAGTACCTCAATAAGATGGACAATGTGGGTAGCGGCTCTATGTGACTTGGAAGGCCCATAATGGGGAGAAACTCTGTTTGAACCAACATACCCATGATACTAATCAGGTATGAGTACCCCAACAGTCCAAGGTGTTCAGTGTTGTGACTAATATCTTGATTTCTATACATTATATTATACATGAGTAGTACTCTCCTACTGAATGGGGTGGGGGTACTTGATATACGAAGTATTACTCCCCTATCGTATCAGGGTATGGTCCATCCTAAGTGGTACTCTCTTTTCGTAAAATGGTTCAGGACCTTCGTGAGTAATAATCCCTTGTTGGAACTAGGGTGTGGGTCCTCACTTACAGAGTAGGACTCTGTTGTCTCCAAGTAGTGATAGAGAGCAGCTCCTCCATAGAATTTAGAGCTCCATCGACTATCGGACACAGCTACAAGGAGAGGGCCCCTCCACATGAAGATAATAGATACCTAACTAAGAAAAAGTACTCCCTTGACAAGACATAGGTGTGGGAAACTCCTTAAAAGAGCGACTGATGTATCACATATTAATCTGGAGTAGTGATCCCTCAACTAAGAACATTGTCCAGGAGAGGGATTCTTCACTTGGGTTTACTTAGACTTTAATTGGGTAAAATATTGTAATGAATAGACCTATAGTGTTAGGAAATAGAGTTGGAACTAGTATAATATTCTCTAGGGAGTGTATTTCTTAGACGGGTTCCACGAGAGATGGTTAATCTCATGGAGTGTGATCTCCTCATTTGTATGTTTCTTCTTAAACCTACGATGAGAATCCTGATGCTAGCTATGAGGTTAGAACCTTATGATTCCTAGTGTCTGAATGGAGTATATCCAGATGATTGTGGTATATGTATGGGCATATACCTCAGTAGATCTGACTACGAATTTCTTTTTTGTTTTTATCTTGTGATTTATATTTGTGGTTTTGGGGTCCCCTACAGAGTATTGTTTCACACACCCATGAACGGGCTCTGCCCGCACATGTTGTGTTTGGTGCAAATGAAAGGTACTTCAATATAGACCTTGGTGGAACTGGACCAGGTGGTGCCCAATGAGATACGATAGACCAGACATGCTTCTATAGATTCCATAAGCCACTCCTTTCCTACCATTATTGTGGGGCTCTCTTGTGGACGAATTTTCTGAGATCGTTTTTACTTTCTTGTTTTCAGTTGTCTTTTGTTGGGTTTGTATTCTGGACTATTTGATATACATCTTATACCATTGCTCAAAAGTTTTTTAATGGAATGCATGTTTTCCATTCCAGTTTTTTGGGACATTATTGTGTGTGGGTGCGTGTATACAGGTACTCAGGAAAATTCCTCCCACTCGTGTGATAATGCCTTCGGTGCTAGTCGTTATCCTCTGGAATTTGGGAGGCGAGCTTGGGGTAGTCACTACATGGGCCCTGGGGAACATTTCAAGACATTATGAACATTATTCAATGATAAAATGATACTTAACATCTTTCCATAATGATCATTGAAAAATAAAAATGTTACCCCTCCGTATATATGACTTGTCGTCTTCATAATTGTAACATTGTTCATTTTTTATGTCTATATTCAATGATTGGATTTAAAATTATAACTAATATATATAATTTATTATTATAAAATTAATATTATTCTAGATATGATTTATTGTGAACACATTGACTATCTACATCATACCAAATTCAGTTTTGACTCAAGTACTGAATATCGTCAAAAGGTCATACATGAACTTGAAAAATTAAGTAATTTTTATAACATGATAATAAGTGATATTAAAGGAATAATAATAATAATAATTTTATCATGAAATTAAATAATAAAACAGTTTTTTATTATTCGGGAATATAATGATTGTACATGATGAGTTGGACTCAATGAAATGGACTACCTATCAATCTACTTTTGTTGAGGCGTATTTTGATGCCATACACCCACCTTATTTTTGGAGGTTTTTAACAAGAGCCCTTGATATATCATATCATGAATTTATTTATTATAATTTAATTTAATTTTTTGTTACATTTTATTCCTCCGAGGGTGTTATAATTGAAATTTTTTAAAGTGGTATGGAAAAAATAATTTAAAAATATTTTTTAAAATGTATAATGATTTAATTTCAAAATCATTTATTCAATGTCAGTATTATTGATATTATTTTAACTTTTCATTTTAATAAAGTATTTATAAATTGAATCTTATTTCTATTTTTAAATTTATTTCAAATGTTTTCACAAATGAATATTTTTTATGCTTTCTTTATGAATTAGTTGACTTTCCTTATAAAAGTCAAAGGAAATATTCTTTTCAACATATATGGTGAAAACATTCTCCACTACTATAAAAATTATTTTCTATTTGGTTTCCTCTATAATACTTCATGTTTTAATGAAAATAAAAACCCCACATTCCATTTTATCGGTAATTTTTTTTAATAATGGGGTTTTCAAATGGATTTATTATTTCAACAACATGAAAGGTTTCCTTAACGGTGGAAATGATCTTTTAATTGTGACATGATAAAAATTGAATGATTTTTTATTTTGTGATTATATAATGGTATTGGTCCATTTGAGGGGTGTTTACATGATATATCAATCATGGGTAGTTTCATGATAATCTAACACTATGTGGGTTCACGATAGCCCTCTAATGTATTGGGTATGAAATTTGACCTTATGGTTATTCCATTTATAGTAGTGACATGTATGTAAATATAACACCTTTTCATTTCATTTATATGTATGGTTTGTATAATTATTTCCCAATATACCTTTATCTGTTATCTATTCTTTCTTGCAGTTTATGGTAAACTTATGATTAAAAAAGGGTAAGAAATGAACTTATTTTCGAATGAATGTTTTTACTAAACCGTAAGGGTGAAAAAAATTACATTAAGATAATATTTTCCTAGATTTAAAATTTTCACAAGACTATCTGCTTTACTTATTTTTGTATATCTAAATGATAATTTTGTTCTCATCTGATGTTTAAAAAATTTTCATAGGATTTAATGGAGGATAGAGACAAGGATGATATCAATTGAAAAATTGTGAATATTGATCATAAAAGAAACCAGGTTCAATTTTAAAAAAAAATTAAAAAATTGATATTAAGTGGATGTGTCTACATTTTAGTATCTGAGTTTTTATATAATATTTATGGAATATTTTCTGAAAAAACTAAATAATAAAGACCCTCATAATTGTAAAAATATGAATTTAGTTCAAAAAAACTAAAATATTTAATATTTAAGCTCATGTCCTAATAAATAAAATCATTAAAAATATAATTGGTGAATCAAAATATGGTTTTATATTGATTATATCAATTTGAAATGATTAATTTCTATTTTTATAAAAAAATTGAAATTTTTTATAGAAAAAATTTAAATATATATATTTTCTTGGAAGGGGAGTTATGATTTCGTTTTGAACATTATGATTTAACATAAACTTAGTTTTCAATTTTATTTGAATAGGTATTAGGCCTTCACCTGAGGTATATAATGTTTGAACATGTGATTATATGATATAACCCTATATTTAAAGGAACATATTTTATTTTATCCTTATATTATTCATATTTCAATTCATTAATCTTCAAAGGGTGATCTAAAAATGGATTTCATGCATAGAACATAAATTATAATATATAACAATAAAATATCTCTTAAGGAAAGCTAGATTCATTAAAAATAAAATTATAAATATGATATAAATTATTTTACCATGTATACATGTTTTAATAGGTGATGAATTGAATATTTGAATCACTATAGTTTTAATCCCATTAGAAAGAATAACAATGTTTCCTAAAAAAATTAAAATCTTCAAAGGTGAAAAATATATTATATAAAGTGGAAATAAAATTTTATAAATACATAAAAATATAAAAAAATATGTAATAAATTTTAAAATTCAAAAATAGTAAATATAGCCATTTATATTGAAAGAGTGAACTATTAGTGGTTCAGAAAAAGTAAATAAAAGTTTAAATTAAAATACAAAAAAGTGAAACATATGTTAAAGAGGATCAGGATAAGAAATCCCCAAACACTAATATATATACTAGATAGATATTAAAAGGTTTGTATGATTTATATATTAGGATAAGAACATAGATCCTTTTTTAGGTATAAAACTTGAAAAAAAAAACCTTATAACAAATGGAATTCATTAAAAGTGCATCTATGAATGGCATCACAGACCATGTTAATCAAACATTAAGAAAGAATACAAAAATACTCCAAATGATTTCTATATTCTATATTAAATTTTTGGATATGTCCTAGATTTATGTTTCTAAAACATCTAAATGAACAAAAAATGAATTTTCAAAATCCATTTGATAAAAAAGAAAAAAATATGTTTGTTCATAATTCCTTGATTTCATTCCCACCCATTTTCCACTTTTCTAAATAAAAATAGAACCACATGATCTTTAAAATTATTTTTTATAGTTTCTATAATTAGTTCATGTTTACCCACTCAAAATTATCTGAATAAATAATTTTTCCATTTTCATGGGTACAACTTATTTATAAGAAAACCATGAATACATTGTCCAATAATTTATTACAAATAGAATCAATATTCTTTGAATATTCCAAAAAATTCAAATATATTTCATTAATTACTATGAATTAATTCAATTGGTTGTTCCAATATTCAAATTAATACTATGGAAATATAAAATCCATTTATGTCTTGTAAACTTTCATTTATTATATATATTTTAATCTCCAAAAAATACAAATTCCATGATCTTCTTGTTATTTTAACTCACTATTAACAATTTCTAAATAATTAAGTTTATTAATACACTAATCCATCACCATTAGTTTGTTGTAAAAAAATTATTAAATCCTAAAAAAATACCCACCTAATGGTAGAAGGTTTCTATTCATCCTCATTCAAATTATCTACCTCACAACACCTTCCACAAAAATATGGATCTCATTATTAAATTTTTGTATTCCTTATAAAAAAATTCCATACCACAATTCAAGGATTACATGGAAAGTTACAGTTTAACAAAATTTGAATTTTATTTTATCTCCCACACTTTATTGATTATTCTATTAATCTATAATAAAGAAAACATCAGAGGAAGTTACACTATAATATAATATTTGTTTTTATTAAATGAATCAATATGTTTCTAGAAATATAGTTTTAAATATAGTTGTAATTAATGAAATTTAAATTCCCTTAATTCCATTATATTTCCTTTAACAAACTCATGACCTTATTAACTCCATTACGGATTCCATTGCATCTATATAATCCACATCATTATTGACAACTACCAATTTAAGTCAACATATCATATGAAAACATAGGTACCTTAAATAAATAATCAATTATTAATAATATTCATTTTAATTATATAAATTCATATTCATTATAATATATATATATTTATAAAATATTTAAATGAAAAAGAAATATTTTCTATTCCATGAAAATTTCTTTGCTTTTATTTTATAGTTTTACATAAATGAAATATTTCAAAAAATAATAATTTATTAAAATAGACATTTTTTATAACATAATGTATAAATTATATTTCTGTGATTTTTTGGGATTTTTGTTTAAAGGATGATTTTTTTTAATAATAAAAAATAAAATTTTTCAAAAAATTATAACAATTATTACATTACCATGATATAATCATTACATAAAAATTAATGAAACATTTTTGAAACCGTAAAACTTATTTACTGAATAAAAAAATTCATTTAGAATGATATGCTGAACTTATAAACCTATGTTTTTAATTTGAGAGACTAATTTATATTTTATTCAAATGAAAAACAATTTTTGGTAATTTTTAATAAATTAAATATTAGAAAGCTTCCATTCCGTTTATGATTGGTTAGAAATTAAAATTATACTAATATTTTTAATCCTAAACTAATATATGTCTTGGTAATAAAAAAATTCACACGATCATTTTCCTACTTAATTAAAAATTCATTTTATTCATAATGATATATTTTCCTAAAAAAGTTATTTGTATACATTTTTGATCATATGTAAAAATTATTGTTTATCACATTGATAAATTTTATTTGATAAAATGGTTTCCATATATGGATATTTCAAGCCAAAATTAGATAATTTGGTCCAATTAAATGTTATTCATAAAACATAAGTTACCTTAGTGGACGTTAGGTACAATGGTAAGGTCTAAAATAAGACATGGTGGTTAAAAATATATAATAAAGTCACACATATCACAAAAATGTTATCCCTAAATAGTAGTATGAATTCATAATAAAAATTAAATTATCTTTTAAAGGTTTTTTAAATTTTAGGATCTAGTTTTCTTCAATATGGAATTTATTTTAAATATTAAAATAAATATTTACAATAATGTCACTCCTCTCATATATAAAATTAACCCTCCACATTCCACCTAAACGCACATATTTGTTTATAAATTATTATGAAAACATTCCCTAATTTTACTCCTCATAATCTAATCATATTTCTTTAACCCATGATACCATGATGGAGTCTTAAACCCCACATTTACAATATTTATTTCAGGAGATTATTCAAGTCATCAACGTATGTATTATATTCAACCTGATCATTATTCATCTCATTATTTATCTACCTCCTCGTGAATCTTATTTAACACTTTAATAAATTGTTTTGAAGCTATTAAGATTATGAAAATGTAATATAATTATTATAAAATGATTAGTTCTTACCGAATCAGTCGTTATAATGATTCCTTGAATGGGTCAGTTTTATCAACAACAAAAATGATGTTATTATGTTTGCATCAGGAATAATTAAGAATTCATATATAATGGAAATAATATGTAATAATTTTGAATTTACGAATTATTTAATTATTATATAATTCTAATTTATACATGTATATTTGTTACTAAAATGTATTATTTTTTAAATTTAATATTTATTAAAAAAATATGTAAGCATTCATTACAAACCATTTGGATATATTCCTTGAAATAAAAATAATTATAAGAATGATAAAAAATAAAGTTAATAAATTTTCATTAAATTTAGGTATTAGTAAAATATTTATCACATTAATTAAATTAATGGATAACCATCATGGTTATTTTATGTAAAAAAATTTATCTTTGAAGATTCAAAAAATTAACAATTTAATTACATATTAAACTAAATTATTTCTATAATGAACCACGTAAATTTTTGAATCTAGTAATTATAAAACAATTGAAAGATTAACCTATTCCATTAAATAATTATCTTTGTTTTTCTATAATAATAAACCAAAAAACACTAAAACATCTGATGCGATCTAAATTGATTTACTAAATAATTGAATTATGAAAATAAATTTAACAAAAAGAAGAAAAATGATGGAATGTACGAGAATTTTTTTAAGAAAGTAAATAATTAATATAACTTCATTTATCTAGAGTGTAGAAGATGTTTATATTATGTCAAGATATGAGTTAAGACATATTTCTTTAAATACTTTTTAAAAAAAGAAGAATTTTATTCCTTTAAAATATTCCTCTCCAATATATATATTCCTTATATTCTATCCTGAATGATATTTTTTATCAGTATATAAATGATTAAAAAAAATTGTAATGGAAATGAAGTTATTTACAAACAATTTAGATGAATATATTCATCATCATAACCATGAAACATTTCTAATGTATTCTTAATTAATTTTTTCCCACCATTAAGTTTTTTCATTATTATTTGATTTCCTCTCCAAGTTACCACTATTTTTTAAGAATAAAATATTTCCTTATTTTTTGAGTTTTTTATTATAGGGAATTTTTTAAGATAATATTATATTTCACATTATTTTTATAATACAATGCAATCATTTTTATTTATGGTTCAACTGTATGTTTTTTGAGTTTTATAATGAAATGAAGTCCAATATTTTTTTATTTTAAGTTGGGGTTCATGTAAATTGTATATTCTCATGGCTATCTAATAATTCCCCAATCCATTACATAATGATATATTCTTTGATGGAATTATGTTCAATTTAATAGTTTATATTGTTTAATTATAATTTTAATTGTTTTATTAATTATAAAATTGATATTAATATGAAGCGTTATGTAACATTTATGATTATGATATTTTATTTGTTATTTATTAGGATATATTATATGGAAAATTTTATGTAATGAAGTTAATTTCATGATTTTTAAGTCACTATTTGAACTCATTATTTACTATTTGAAAAAGCATTCTTTTGGTATTTCATGTTTTTCAATGTACTGGAATTTTTTCATTATATTTATATACCTTAATGAGAATATTATTTCTCATCACACTTTTGGTAATTATTCATATATATTTAAGGAAGTGTACGAACTATAGAATTTTTAGTCTTTTAGTTATTAAGAATTTTCTTGGATGTAGAAATTGTGTCATGAATGAAACATGATTACAAAACTAAGATACTATTTTTTAAAAAAGAATATACATGATTCGGTTATGTTAAATTTTTAATGTAATGGTTTTCTAATTTATCAAATATTCTAATAATAAACTATCATTTAAATATAAGAATGTAAAATTCTTTACCCAATTCATGTAATTATGAGTTCAATATGTGCAGGATGTTATAATTGGTGTTATAGAATGATTTAGATAACATTATATGTTACAATGGAGTTCTAAAAATATATATTTGGGATGATATTATATGGTAGTATTTTTATCAGATATTTTTTAGGGTTTCTATAATGGTTTATCTAATATTTGATCGACTATGAAAGGTTTTTGATATGGGTTAAATAGTGAAATAAGTAGAAAGGAAATAAGTGACTAATATATTTATTGATCAAAGAAATTAAATATTTTAAGTTAGAGTTTTTAATTTTTTGGTTTGGTTATATATTTGATCATGGGATATAAATGAAGATACCCATCTAGTAGAGATACAATATTCTATGTAGTGGAACTTGTTAATAGGGGATCACTTCTTGAAATATATCCCTATAACTTTTTAGGGGTACATCATTCCTTTTTATTGTTAAAGGATTGATAAATTAATTAGATAAGATATTTGATGTTTTTGGTTATTTAATGCCTTAGAAGGTAAATCATGAGATTTATAGTCCTGATAGTGAATTTGATTAGTATTTGTAATTAATTAATAATACCAACTATTAGAATGGGATGATATCCTAGATTGGAAGGTATTTAAATAATATTTTCAAGAAATATATTTTCTTAATTTTATTCATTATATATTAGAAATAAAATATTTGGATTTTATAAAAAAGGTGGAGGACTCGGTTCCTTTAAATGAATAAAATTTTACTACTTTGGTTATGTAGGCATTAAATTTTTTTGGACAATGAATTTAATATTTATAGATATTAAAAATAATTAAAACCATTTTAATGATGTTATTTTATTAATAATGAATTTTCAAGTTATGATTAAATGGATCAACATGATGAAGAGGTTGGGAGATATTTTATGTATTAAATAAAAATAATTATAATAAGCAATCTCAGTTGAATGGAACGAGGATATTTCTATAAGGGAAATCCAATTGTCTAATAATTATATTACCCACTTGTGATATTTGTTGTAAGAATAATTTTGAGGATTTTATTATTAGATATGGATGGTTATATCAATGTGGAAAAATTATACATCTAACACCAAACTATAATGAATTGAAAAATGATAATAGATATGGAAATAAGGATTAGGACTCGGTAAAATGATTTTATTTTCAAGATATTTCCATTAAGGAAATATGTTTATAAATATAAGTATGAAGGATATAAATAATTAATGTCATAGGAAGAAATTTTTGGAAAATTAATTTTTTATTACCTCATCATATGATGGACCGCCAAATGTAGTCATTATACGTAAACTACTTGTTTACTCAAATTATTCTGGTGTCTTGTTTATTAATTATGATATATGAATTATTTAATTTCTAAGGAATATCTATGTAAAATTGAAATACCAAATCATGAAATGGATATAGAAATATTTTTGAACCATTATGCAAATGTATTAAAAAAATAAATATGTAGAAGAATATTATCTTTTTATCTATGTAATTTTTTTATAGAAAATATTTTTTTCTTAGACATATAATAGTGTGATGTTATTTTTTTATACAATTCCTTTTAGGTAATCCTGATAAGTTATATTATATAAAAATTATATTTATATCCATATTTTATATTGAAATTAAATTTTCATATAATAATCAGTTTATATTTATGAAGAAAATAATCATATTGAAAAAATCATTAAATATAGATGTGAAAGTAATCTTTCTAAAATCATTGAATGGAAGGAAATTTTTCTAATTGATGATAAATAAATATTTTTCTGTATTTCCATATCATTTTTAGGATTTAATTCTTGATTTTAAATCAGAATAAAACTTTTAATTAGTTCTTTAAGATAATTCAATTTCAAAATCCATTTATTAAATGGATCTAGGTTAGAAATTACAGTTTTGAAAAAAAAAATATTAAACTTATAGGTTTTTTTCATCCCATAAATTAACCTTCATGTTATTCCATTTTATTTTAATAAAAAATAAATATGCATCAATGAGGATTTTCACTTATTATAGAAAAAACGATAACACTATAATTATGAACTAGTATCCATGTGGATTCGTGTTGATGAATTTTTTATTGGATCTTAAAAAAATATCTTTTTTATAGGATTGAAATTTGGTATGTATATCATCAGTTGATGTTAAAGGAAGAAAACATTCCAATGATGTAATTTATAACTAGTCATGGCCATGATGATATTGTTGTTATTAACTTTAAGTTAGTAAATGTACCTTCTCTATTTATGTAGGCGATTAATTGTGTTTTTATGTGTGTTTTTATATATTTATCATAGTATTTATAGACAATATTATGGTATATTCCAAAATTTATATGTATTACGAGAATAATATTTTAATTTTTCTTCTAACTATAAATGAAAATTTTGTATGGAAATTTTATCAAATTTTATTTTTGGTTATATCAAATTAGTTACTTGTGACTATTGTAACTAAATATGGTATAATGTTTCAACATGATTTAAAAAAGATGTGGATTAATGGAAAATAACTATAAATATCATTTATATTTGATGTTTTCTTAGACTATATTGTTATTATAGTTATTTTTTTAAAACAAAATTGCTTAGAAAACCAGCAAACCCAGTTAAAAGATGCATTTAAATTCATTTAGAAAAATAAATGTGGTAAATGTTTTCAATAATTAAATAAAAAACTAATTCAAGTATTATTATTTTATTTTCCATTTTTTAATGGTGAATTTTCTATTTATTGTGATGTTCTAATAATGTAACTTAGTTTTTTTATGATAATTGATTGAGTAATTGTATATTCATCACTCAAATTAAAACATCATGAGAAAATGTATCATACACAAGACCATGAACATTTAGTGATGATATATTCTTTTATGAATTTATAGTCGTTATGTTTGTGTGGATAAATGTTATATATATATATGTGTGTGTGTGTGTATGTATATATGGATCCTAAATTTTTTAATTATACATTCACTCCAAAGTAATTGAAAATGATAAAAAGAATGTGTTAGGAATTGATAAAGGATTGTGATTTCATTATTCACTATTATCCATGTGAAGCAACATGGTATAACATAACATTAGTCAAATGTATATTACAACATTAACCATGATATTATTTGAACATGATCTGAAACATAATGATTTAGTAAATACTAGACTTGAAGTTGTGTATTTGAAAAACCCTTTCCTTTTGACTCAAGTAGCAACATAAAGAATCATTGTAAAAAATAATTATGTATTCCTGAAAATAATATCATATATTAAAATAAAGAAAATTATTACTAATGTAAGGAATTATTCCAATTATTATTATTTAAAAATAATGAATTATAATATCAAAAAAGAGATTCTTTGAGTCGAGTGATTTTTTGTGGAGAAATGAATTATTGGGTGAAGATTATTACTTTTCATATATTGTCCATTTCAATGGAACTAATATCTATATATTTGTAGATGTAGTGAACCAAATCTTGACGTACATGGACATTACATTAATTTTTCAGAATTCTTAATACATAACAAAAACATACACTAAAGGACCATAATAGTTTAGTGTCTTTGGAAACATGGAATATAATCTTATAATATCGGTGAAAGATCTTCAATATCTCCCATAAATAGCTTCCCCTTTTTTTCTTACCAAAAACCTTTCTTTATATCCTGGGGAAAATCAAACATATAAAGGGTGAGCTCAAATTCTCAATAAAGGTAATCATGGAGAAAATAAAACAAACTGTATACATT
Organism: Viscum album; assembly: GCA_963277665.1. Classification (NCBI taxonomy): domain Eukaryota; kingdom Viridiplantae; phylum Streptophyta; class Magnoliopsida; order Santalales; family Viscaceae; genus Viscum; species Viscum album. The sequence goes on from OY728123.1 coordinate 339,490,757, forward strand.
TGAACTTAAAAATAATGAACATAAATTTTAAACATGAAAATATTGAGTTATGAAATAAATCATGGTAGTACGTAAGGAATAGATCATAAAGAAACATCAATCATGATAAAATATAATTTTAATAAAACATTCAATTTTGGAAAACCATTAATCACATGATATGATTTCCATAGTAGCCAAGGCATTGCTGCCAAGACCATCTTAGTGGACAAAGTCACTTTCTGAATCGAGTTCACTCCTCGTTCCAGTCCTGTAACACTAAACCAGATTAACTTACCATTCTAGACATGTCTATATCATGAGATATAAATATTTACCTAATTCATTTCAAGGATATATAGGTCTCATCCATCCCATAATTAAATCAGTCTAACATGTTCCACAACATAAACATAAATTTTTCATCATAACCCAAAGAATAAAATGGGTTTCATAAACATCATCCCATCATAACATAATCAATATAAAACAAATGTATATCATTTCATCATAAGAAAAGTGAAACCATTTAAATAATAGAGACATTATACTTGAAACATACACATATGAAATAATGTCATCTTAGATGGAAAATGGTTTTGATATAACACTTGAAATGAATTCTTGAGGATAATATCCTTTCTTATTCAAAAACATTTTCTTTTCACAAAATGCCATGAAATTTTAAAATAAAAGGATTTTGTTGAAAATATTCATTAAATCTTGTATAGTAAGATTCATGAAAATAAGGCATTATAAAACCGTAAAAATCTGTTCATGCTGTATAAGTTAAAAAAACATTCTTCTCGTACTTTTGCTGAAAAAGTCAAAAAGTAACTCATATAGAAAACAAAAGAAAGATTCCTTACATACCATGTATTAAAATTCAAAGATGGGTAAAAAGGACATTAAACATACATGAAACCATGTTTATAAAACAGGGACATGAATGATAAATATAACCCCAGTAAATACTTACGAATAAACAATCTCGGATAAAAACGAGATTGGAAAGGTTATCCCTTACCTTAAGTACGATATGCTTCGTACGTATCTGATCCTCCTGTATAATGATTTAAATAATTTCATTTAATTATTAAAGAATAATATTCATTGTTATGAAATCATATATGGTTCACTTACCACTTTATATTACCCATTATTTTGTAAATTCCATTTTAAAGCACCGTTTTGGGTAAAATCGTTTTATTTATCGTACGTGTTTGGACTTGTTTTTATTGATATTATTATTACTTATATCATGATTTACATACTTACAGAATGTAAATAATGATTTATATATCATATATAATCAGTATATATATACATAATAGATATATAAATGAAATGAAATACACCGTTCATGGAGACGGTAGGTCGTACGTATGCATGAACACTGTTTTCCTTTCCTTATTGACTTGAATGGATGTAAGTAGATGACATATATATATATATGTATACATAAATCCAGCAGCTTAATTATGTCATATATATCATTATTATTCATTATATATACTTTATAATCATTCTTGAATGGTTATAATGGAGAATGAATCTCATCGCATCACGGAGACGTTAATCCGTACGTTCGCACGAGCGATGATATTGTTCCCATAATTATTGAATGGAATTGGAGTGTATAATATAATATTCCATAATTATTATGATTTTATAATGATTATATATAGTTATTAATTACAGCATTATACCCATATAAGTAAGGTGGTGGTAGAAAACAGATTACACCACTGCGTGGAGACGGTATTACGTACGTACGTACGCGCGGTGATTTCATTTTCCATATGATTGATAGAAGGTGAAATGGGGTTTTTTCATATTTATAATAACATATAAGTATAATAGTGATACTGATGTTATTAATTTATAATGAAACAACTAAATAAGAAGAAGTTGAAGAAGAAAAAAACATGAAAGAATCGGTAGAAGAGATTACCTCTTCTTCAACGCAGCTCCTCTAATCCTCCTCTTAGAGCACTAAAGTTGGTCTTTAAAGAAGACCAGGACCTATAGTAGGTTTCTATTTAAGTGGAGAGGTAAAATAGTCAGGGTTTGGACGAGATTTAAGGCTCAAATGTGTGTGAAGAGGAGAGGTAAGGATGTGTCATTTTATAAGGGAGGAGAGTGGCCCCTTTGGAAAGTGTGAAATTATTATTTTATTATAAACATATCTTCGGTTTCAAAAGGTCCAAAAATCATTAAAGATAAAGATAATATGACTCATGGTGGATATAAAATCATCCAATCAGAATTGGACATGTTTTGAATAATATTTTAATCATTATAATCTTATTTATTTAAATCATTTATTAATGAGGTAAATACTGCATCATTATTCTGTCATAAATAATTTAATTTACTTGATGTCTAAAAATTATTTAAAATAACCACCATGTAGGAAATATTTTTATCTCTACAATTAATATTTATAGTCTAAATGATAATTTATATAACTCCTTATAAAAATTAATTACTAAAAGTATTTTTGTCAATGTCAATTTTTTCTTTACATTAAATTAATTAATCCAAATTGTCATTATCACTACCAAGTGGCTCAATGGGGTCCCAAAATCGACCCAAGTATGCCCATGGTCGGTCACTACTCATCCAATAAGTTTAGGACAAGTGTTAAGATAATTTGGAATGATTATATTGTCCTTTTAACCTTGAATTACCCTATTTGCCTTTAACCGCGGTAAATAAAAGTCAAAAGTTACTATTCACCAAAAATTATTTTCATCTTATTGAACCTCATTTTACTTCTTTATAACAACCATATATGTCATATTTTTGAAATTCAATTCACAAAAGTGGTAAATTTTTATTTAATTGAAAGAGTCAGTTTTTTTTAACTACCACTAAGTGGTTTCACTATTCATCAAAAATTGAAGTTTTTTAGAAAAATACCAAAACATCAGCCTAATATATATTTGATATTCTGAATTCAAAAATTATTTCTATTTTTACAAATTCAAAACATATAAGTGGAATTAATTAATTTTAAAATTAATTCTTGTTATCAAAACAAATAGCGTGTTTTTAAGAAACAATAACTATCAAAAGATCGACACTTATTTATGTCCAATTTCAAAGTGAATTAAATTCAATGACTAAAATTGGATTAAATGGTAAAAATATATTATATTTATACTTTAAAACTATTAAATATTATAATTTAACCATATAAATTATTACGATGGAAAAAGTTGTTCTTAATTAAAATATAGCGTGTTTTTACTATTCATTGATATATGAAAGTTATCAGAATAATATGAAAAATTTATCCAAAGTAAATTTTTATATCCTGATTCCAAATAAGAGTTTTATTTTGTCAAATTTAACTTATAAACATTTCAAAATGTAGATATAAAGTTGGTGCACCATCAAAAGGCGGAAAAACTGCATTTTTTTAAAAATACTTATTTTACCTGAGAATTTTATTTTGTTCTCATACCATGTTCTAGAAAATATGTAAGATGAATAATAATGTTATAAAATTCAAATTTTTGTTAATAAAATTCATAATGGCTAGTCCATAATAATATTATAACAATATATCGTCATTTAGTGAAACCTAGTATTGTGTACTACGCACGCTATCGAGGAAGGTTGTGATTGTTTGTAAAGAAATCCAAGTCAGGGCTACGTGTAGTGAAAGATCCATTTGGTGTTGCGTATAACATAATAAAAACTTATTTCATTTATACATTAAAAAAATCTATACTTAATGTTGCGTATAATAATTTCCACAAAATGAACTTGTAATTATGTGTAACACGGGCTAAGAATAGTGTTGTGTATACTTCAAGCTAATACGGTGTTGCGTATAGCACAAGCTAATTTTGGTGTAGCATAAAACACAAGAAATAAATTAAATTAAAAATAATAACTCTTATAAAATCTCAGGTTGTTACATTCTACCCCCCTTAAAATGAATTTCGCCCTCGAAATTCGTCGGTGTTATAAATGGTTTACAACTTGAAAGTTTCATTCATAGAAACCCACATTGTAAAAAGGAATACTAAAACATAATTTTTAAAAGTGAAGTATGAAATATAATAGTTACCCAAATTAACTAATCACTGGGTTTCCACGTGGGAGAACATAGGTGGAAATAGGGATATGGAAGAAAAATCTAACCATCAAGTTCTGATGGAGAGTGGTAGAGAACATGGCTATGAAAAAATACAACAGTCACAATGCCATAAATTTGTGATGATATAAGGTACCATCTGATTCATCAGATATTAGCGCACTAGGACAACATTTTTGGTTTTCAAGATCATTTCCCAAATGTTCAAGAATCTTTGAATTAAAAGAAATACTTACTTGATTTTGGTAAAATCTCAATGTTTCTTGTGCCTCGAACAATTTACAACTCATCTTTTAAAGAAATGAAGTTGGATTTGTCTTCCATGAAGTGTTATCAGATCATGCGATAAAATGATAGGTCATTCCATCACTCTCAAACATAATGTTAGAAAAAGTTATATACATAAGTCCATCTATGGTGAGATTAATCGTATATGGTTCCTAAAATGGACTTATACTTCATCTATCATACCTCTTAATAAAATAAAAATAGTTTCTACTAACCAGGGACTTCATGTAGGCTATTGGTAGGAGTCAAAGGCTTGTCACACTTTCGTTGTGGGTTTGATTTCCCTCAGCCTTATCCGACGGGACGGGTTGTCGCACATCCTGCAGGTTGTCCCTTTTTCTAAAACTACATTATTATAACATTCCTACAATAATATCAAAAAAAATTCTATCCTTAAACAATAATATATTATGTCTAACTTAATTCATTCCAATCTTAAGGCTTATCCAAAATACTTCTATCAAATCTCATAGTATAAAGAAAACAATTACTAGAAATTTCATCTATCGAGCATGTGAATACAATCATTTATCATATGATATATCTTGTTGGTCACATTCCAAATATGTGAATACCTTAATCATGTATTCTCTTAAAAAGTGAATACCCATTGAACCTAAGTGAAAACATGAATGCTATCAAAAATTAACTCTTTCCACAAACCAAAATCCCAAAATTTCTATATACTCAAACCATGATATCACTTTGTCCTTATATTAGTCATGAGCTCATGAATGCTGTCAAACATTTCATTTTCTCCTTATCCCTTCATTATGCGCATATCATCTTCTTTCCAAAAATATCTCAATCACATTCAATGGTTACCGGTACTATAAAATTATTGAAAACCACAATAGAACAATACATAAATATTCTAATATTCCATGATAATATATACAACATTATTTTGGAATCCCATTACATAAACACTTAATCATTCCACCTCATCGTTGTCATATTCAACATCGCCAATAGTGATCACATGTTCCTTCCCTTTGTCCTTTGCCTTAAGTGGTTGCTCATATTGATCATAATTAACCCTTGGATTAGGGAATTTAATAGCATAATTCCCCATTTCCTTGCACTTGAAGCATTGAAGTGTTGGTGGAGCGTTCTCTGTAGTCTTTTCTCTATTCGCATCATCAGCTACTTTTCCCCATTACTTCGACACTCAACTGCTCGATGACCTTATTTTCCACACTTAAAACATTTTCTGGTACATTTTAGGCAATCTCCACGATGCTTCTTTCCACACTTTGAGCATAAAGAAACATTCATCTTTTTTCACCATTATTCTGAGATTTCTCTTTGAAATCCATTTTTCGTTTCTTGTCAAAACCATGAGATGGATATGTAACACCAACTTCCATTTCTACCTTGATAGCACAATTCACAATTTCATCATAGATACTGAATTCCCTTATAGCTAATTCCCTTCGAAGACTTCGTTTTAAGCCATTGAAGAATCGATCAACTTTACTTTCAGGTTGGATGATAAAGCCATATGCCTACCTTGAAAGCCTTGTAAAATTTGCTTCATATATACCAACAGATTCACCATCCTTTTTCTTAAGATCAAGGAACTAATTTTCCATAATATTTTGAAGAATATGATGGAATTACATATTGAAAAATAATTTTTTGAACTCATCCCATTCCATGGAGTAAATTTCACCTTGGGTCCTTGTATTCGTAATTAGAGTCCACCACTGGTCTGGTTCACCATCTAAACGGTAAACAGCCAAAATGACTTTTTCATGTTTTGAACATTGAATTATGGAAAATATATTTTCAATGGTACTGATCCATTGTTCAACAATAAGTGGATCAGAAGACCCACTGAAAGAAGGTGGGAATTGTCTCATGAAGGACTCAGTAGAATATTGTTCTCTTTTCTGTTCATTCAGAAGTCCAGAATGATTCATAGCTTGTGTAAGTATAGCAATAAGATTTTTCACTCTATCTCTCATAACATTGGTTTGTTTAGAATGAAAATCATTGCATTTCCCATTACATCGATCAACACGGTTCCTTCGGGTTCCATCCATCGTCTAAAACCCAAAAAAATAGTGTAAGAGACAAAAATCATTCTAGGAAAACAACATAATAAAGGGGGAGTACCTTCAATATATAACATCTTAGGTTTAATTCTAAGATAATTAAGTAATTCTAGGACTATAACCTATACTTATACTTAACCGTAGAGACATCCCTAGATATACCTTTGAAATATCTCTAGGGATCTCACTAAAGTTTTCACATTCTAGTTTCCAAAGGTTAACTAAATCTTTTCTCTGATACCAACTGTAGAGACCCAAATCATGACGCACATGGACATTACATTACTTTTGTGGAATACTTAATACATAACGAAAACAGACACCAAAGGACCATAATAGTTTAGTGTCTTTGGAAACATGAAACATAATCTTCTAATCTTGTTGAATGATCTTCAAAATCTCCCATAAATATCTTCCCCTTTTTTTCTTACCTAAAACCTTTCTTTATATCATGGGGAAAGGAAAACATAGAAAGGGTCCACTAAAATGCTCAGTAAGGGTAATCATGGAGAAAATCAAACAAACCATATACATTTGAACTTCAAAACAATGAACATAACGTTTAAACATCAAAATCTTGAGTTGTGAAATAAATCTTGGAAGTACGTAAGGAATTGATCATAAAAGAACACCAATCATGATAAAATAGCATGGGAATAAAACATTTAATTGTGGAAAACCATTAATCACATGATATTATTTCCATAGTATCCAAGGCATTGCTGCCAAGACCATCTTAGAGGACAAAGTCCCTTTCTGAAATGAGTTCACTCCTCGTTCTAGTCTTGTAACACTGAACCGAATTAACTTACCATTCCAGAAATGTCTATCTCATGAGATATAAATCATTACCCAATTCATTTGATGGAGATATAGGTCCCACCCATCTCATAATGAAATCATTCTTACATGTGCCACAATATAAACATAAATCATTCATCATAACCCTAAGAATAAAATGGGTTTCATAAACATCATCCCATCATAACATAATCCATATAAAAAATGGATATCATTTCATCATAAGAAAAGTGAAACCATGTAAATCATAGAAACATTATACTTGAAACATACACATACAAAATAATGTAATTTTAGACGGAAAATGGTTTTGATAAAACACTTGAAATGAATTCTTGGGGAAAATATCTTTGTATCTTCAAAAACATTTTTTTTCACAAAATGCCATGCAATTTTAAAATAAAAGGATTTTTTTGAAAATAGTAATGAAATCATGTATAGTAAGCTTCATGAAAATAAGGCGTTATAAAACCGTAAAAATACATTCATATCATATAGGTTAAAAAACATTCTTCTCGTACTTTTGTCAGAAAAGTCAAAAAGTACCTCGTATGGAAAACAAAAGAAAATTCCTTACATACCATGTAGTAAAATTAAAAAATGGGTAAAAAGGACTTTAAACATACATGAAACCATTTTTATAAAACAGGGACATGAATTATAAATATAACCCCAGTAAATAATTACGAATAAACAATCTCGGATAAAAACGAGATCGGAAGGGTTATCCCTTACCTTAAATATGATATGATTTGTATGTATATGAACCTCCGGTATAATGATTTAAATAATTTCATTGACTTATTACAGAATCATATTCATTGTTATGATATCATATATGGTTCACTTATGACTTTATATTACCCATAATTTTGTAACTTCCATGTTAAAGAAGCTTTTTGGGTAAAATCGTTTTATTTATCGTACATGTTTGGACTTGTTGTTCTTGATATTATTATTAATTATATCATGATTTACTTACATATATAATGTAAATAATTCTTTATATATCATATATATTAAATAAATATATATACATAATAGATAGATAAATGAAATGAAACACACCGTTCATGGAGACGGTAGGTCGTACGTACGCATGAACGTTGTTTTCCTTTCCTTATTGACTTGAATAGAAGTTAGTAGATGACATATATATATGTATACATAAATCCAGTAGCTTCATTATGTCATATATTTCATTATTATTCATTATATATACTTTATAATCATTCTTTAATGGTTTTCATGGAGAATGAATCTCATCGCGTCATGGAGACGGTAATCCGTACATACGCACGAGCGATGATATCGTTCCCATAATTATTGAATGGAATTGGAGTTGATAATATAATATTTTAGTATCATTATGATGTTAAAATAACCATATATAGTTATTCCTTGCACCATTATACCCATCCAAGTAAGGTGGTGGTGGAAAAACATATTACACCACGGCGTGGAGACGGTATTCCGTATATACGCACACGCGGTGATTTAGTTTTCCATAGGATGGATAGAAGGTGAAATGGGGTTGTTTCATATTTATAATAACATATCAGTATATTAGTGGTACTGATGCTGTTACTTTATAATGAAACAAATAGAGAAGAAAAAGTTGAAGAAGAAAGAAACATGAAAGAATCAGGAGAAGAGATTACCTCTTCTTTGATGCAGCTCCTCATATCCTCCTCTTAGGGCACTATAGTTGGTCTTTAAAGAAGACCAGTACCTCTAGTAGGTTCCTATGGAAGTGTAGAAGTGAAATGGGTAGGGTTTGGCCGAGCTTGAAGGCTCAAATGTGTGTGAATAGGAGAGGGAGGAGGTTCCCTTTTATAAGGGAGGAGAGGGGCACCTTTGAAAAGTGCGAAAATATTATTTTATTATATACTTATCTTCGGTTTCAAGAAGTCCAAAAACCATTAAAGATGAAGATAAGAGGACTCATGGTCGAAATAAAATCATCCAATCAGAATTGGACAAGTTTTGGATAATATATTAATCATTACACTACTGGAAATTAAGGCGATAGACACTGTTTAAAAACATGGCTATAGGTCCTCAAATAGTGGCTATAGGTAATATCCATGGTTTGAGAAACCGTGGCTATGTTTGGTGTGGATCTAGGCCTAGACTTATAGCCATGGTTCCAAACCATTGTTATAGTTCTACAGTCACGGTTCAAACCATGGCTATAGGTATACAGCCATGGTTCAAACTGTGGTAATATCTCTATACCCACGGTTTAGAACCGTGGCTATACTAGAGGAGGGATACATTTTATTTCCACGGTTAGAAACCGAGGCATTATACCTTTATCTGCGGTTTTTAACTATGGAAATAGGTCTACATACATAGTTAAAAACTGTGGCTATAGGGTCTGGAAAACCATAAAAACAAAATAGCCTCCCACCCCACTACACACCCCCCTACAGTAGCCCACCCCATGCAGACCCCTCCCTCCTGGACACTGGACACCCCCCCCCCCCTGACACACCCTGGAAAAACCCCAAACACACCCCGGACACCCCCCGGATAGACCCTGGACACCCCCCAGACACACCCTAGACACCCCCCGGACAGACCATGGATCCCCCCCCCAGACACACCCTGGACACCCCCCAGACAGACCCTGGACACCCCCCCCCAGACACACCCTGGACACCCCCCCGGACAGACCTTGGACACCCCCTCCCCCCCCCCCCAGAGAGACCCAGGACACCCCCCAGACCCTAGACCCCCCCCCCCCCCAGACACACCCTGGACACCCCCCGGACAGACCCTGGACACCCCCCAGACAGACCCTGGACACCCCCCAGATCGACCCAGGACACCCCCCCCAACCTATACACCCCCTAAGACCCTGGACAGATCCCCTAGACACCCCCCCCCCAAGGACCAGGAAACCCCACCCCTTGCACCCCCCCTGCCAGTTACCCCCCTCCCCCATGCCAGCCCCCTACACCCCTTCTAGTTTCCCCCCTCCCCCTGCCAGTTCCCCCTGCCAATCCTGCCCCCCCCCCCCAAACCTAGACACCCCCCAGACCCCCTGGACAAACCCCCCAGACAAACCCTGGACAGACCCCCCCCCCCCAGAACCTGGACACTCCCCCCAGAACATGGACACCCCACCCCTTGCACCCCCTGCTAATTACCCCCCCCCCCCCTCCCCCTGCTAGTCCCCCCTACCAGTCCCCTCCCCCTGCTAATTCCCCCCTCCCCCTGGCAGTTCCCCCCTCCCCCCTTCCAGTCCTCCCCCCTAGAACCTGGACACCCCACCCCTTGCACCCCCCTTGCCAGTTACCCCCCTCCCCCTACCAGCCCCTCCCCCCTTCTAGTTTCCACCCCTCCACCTACTAGTTCCCCACTTCCAGTCCCCCCCCCCCAAAAAACCTAGACACCCCCCCAGACCCCCTGGACAAACCCCCCAGATAGACCCTGGACAGACCCCCCCCCCCCCCCCCCCAGACCCTGTACACCCCCCCCCCCAGAACCTGGACACCCCCCCAGACCCTGGACAGATCCCCCTGGACCCCACCCCCCCCCCCCCCAAAACCTGGACACCCCACCCCTTGCACCCCCCTTCTAGTTACCCCCTCCCCTGCCAGTCCTTCAAGATACCAACCCAACAGAGAAGCAGATTTATGTTTTGAAAAACCAACAACATCCCTTGATGACATCAAGGAAAACAGAAACTATGTTAACAGTAGAATGGTCATATTTGAGTAACTCTATTGAGGAACTTAAACAGTAGTAGGGGAAATTAGAGGAGCAGATAGAATCGTTGCATGCTGACCATGAAAAGATTCTTGCTCAGTTCGAATGTTTGGAATAACTGTAGAATGTTAAATTGGACTAGCCAGAGCAGGCCTCCCCATCCTCTTTGGAGTGCCTCTATTATAGTCAGCTGACCCTGCTACTTATTGTATCATGAATATCTTTAATAAGAAGACATCACCTAAAGATGAAATGTTGTCAAGCAAATGAGAAATGAAAGAGGCAACTCGAGGAACTTCTATATCCTCCGGCATGAAGGGTGTAACAAAAGAAATGGCAGCCATAAACGAGAAAATGGCACCGTCAAAGCAAGTAAAAGTGATCAAATAATTCCAAAATCAGTCATCTTAGATAGATATGACAATTGAGATGATTTCAGAGTCTATTGATGAGACTTTACATAAAGACAAGGCTAAATAGGAAACGGAGGAGCTCACCAATCAGGTGCTAGATGAAATTGGTGTTGGAGTTGCATCAGAGTTATCTTCTACTCCAAAAGGGAGAATTGAATCAAATAAGGCTGAAAATTTTGTCCCTAGCTCTGTGTCTTCCGATGTGGATGATCTTGAGAAGAGGTTTCCCTCTCTTCGGCACAGTTGAGCCAAGAAGCTGAGAATCCGAGCACAAGGGTCGCAGGTTGAATATACAGTAGCTGATCTTACCTGTGCTCAAGTTGTATGGAGTTTAAAAACTGTATTTCCTGTGGTTGCACCTATTTTATGTATAGTCAGCAGTTTACTTGTCTTTGTTCTTCCCATTTGATTAATTTTCATCATATTCTTATTTTATATTCAAATCTATGTGTGAAACTGGTTTCAGACAGTTTAGTTGCAGTCAAGATGGAGAATTCTGGTTTGGGTGGCAGCCGGCTGAGAGTATATTCAAAACAATCAGTGAAGAAGAAGCCTAAGGTGGATTCACCGGCATGTGTTCCTTCATATCTTAAAATTGACAGTGAGTTTCCTACTAGTGAGACTCATTTTGGATGGGTCAAGTGGTGTGCTGATCTGATATTTAAGAATTCTCATGAGAATCTTGCACAGCGCAATGATGGAGTGCCTTTGATATCAAAATTTATATATTAATGTTGTGCCACAGCAGAACAAAAGTTGGCTGAAAATTGGGAGGAAGGCAATGGTGAAGTGAAGGAGTGGGTGAATGAGCTGAAAGTAATACATTAAGTTCCTTCTACTGTTAAAGAAGTTTTGAATTTGAACTCAGGAATTAAGGCTGATGCAAGTGAAGGTTCTGCCCATTCACATTCTGAGCTAGGGTTTTATGTAGACAAGAGAAATAGAGCTAAGGGAACCTTTTCCAGTAAAGGTGTTGATTCTCCTTCCAAGCGGTTGGAGAATAAAAAGAAGATGAAACAAGGTGAAGATTCAAGCCAGAATCTATTTGAAGACATAGCTGCTGACAGGTACGAGTCCTCATGTAGTGAGAAGTAAGGTTGTTTAATGGGCTGGGCGAAACATAACATGGACTGGGCCTGAGATAAAAAAAAATTCCTGGTCTGGTTTGCATGTGGACCGGCCTAGCCAACTGGTCCACTTAGCCTGCAAGATTTTTTGGGTTTGTCTATTTTTTCTCATCTAGAAATCAGATTTTTTTCTAATCCTAACTCATTCTGTTAATGTGGCCCCACACTACTGCCAATTATTGGTTCCACATGTATTCTAACCTGGTCTTTTACTGGTCCAATGAACTGTTCATCTCCTTGTAGTGTTGACATGAAGGGTGATCCCATGGGCCTATTGCCGATTAGAAATGCATCCTTAGCATGACTGATTGGGAGAAGTTGAATTGGTGTTGGTGACAGTCTTCCTCATTGAACAAAAACATGCACAAAAAGAATAAATTTTCAGTTTTAAGTTTTTCCTAGCTTTATGGGGCCTAGTTTAGTGATTTGGTGGTGATTTTGGTGCTTGTGTTGTGCTTCGGTTGCTATTATGGTGTATATTGTTTCTCTGATCTGTTCATTTTATGGTTGTTTTTACTTCTGATATAAATACATCATTATGTGTCATGTTTTTTAAAATTTGAATTTTTTTTAGTCTACCTAAAAAACCATTGAAAGAGAATACAACAAGGAATTCATCTAATAGATTCTAGGTGTGGGAAATTTTGTACTTGCATCTTTAATTGTCCATCCATGAAGGTACCCAACTCTAACCTCGCCAAACATGCTTAACCCACCCTGGGTAGGAGGGATACAATATCTCTACCTGTTCACATAAATCGAAATGATTACAGCTTAAGCACTGCAACTAAGCACAATGTTGATCATTTTCTACAAGCTATGGTTGAACCCAGCTGCTCAGATATGATTTCTGGATAGAACCAAAAACCCTCCCTATTGACTTCTACTACTACTGAAGAGATAATAAATGGGACCAACAATCAGAAAAATGGCCTAGGTTCCCTTCCCTCTGTTCAAACAATGACACAATCAAATATCGCCAAGGTTAATTCTAGTACTAAAGGACTGTTCAGAACAGCCTGGTATTCTGTTAAATAAACAAAACACCACTTCTTTGATTCTATGTAATACAAACAGAACAGACTCAATTGTGAATGCTTCAAGAAATGAAACTACAAAGAAGAACCATGTCACTACAAACAACGAATAGGAAGAGACCACTAATAATAACAATGCTCAAAACATTAGAAGGTATTCTAGAAATAATGGATCTGGAAAGAAGAAAAAAGGGAGTTCTAACTCCAAAAATAGGTTTAAATGAAGATTCTTTTTTGGAATTGTCAGGGAATTTCCAACTCTGACATGTTCAATGTTCTAAAAAGAATTGTTAGCACTCACCATCCCATGTTATTTGCTATTGCTGAACCAAAAATTTCATATTCTCCTAAATACTCTCACTTATGTCAACAAAATTATATCTTTTCTGGCGCAATCTCAAATACCTACAATGCTGAATCTCTATGGATTTTTTCGCACTCTTACAAAATGTTAACACCATTAATGTCTCTGATCAAATCTTTACTTGAAATTTTAATACTGATGGAATACACCTCTTCTAATCTTTTTTCTATGCAAAAAATAGTTACTGAGAAAGGAGAACTATTTAGAATGACATTTCTTACCAAAGCACTAATATTAATGACCCTTGGTTTATTCTTGGAGACTTCAATTCCATTCTTAACTCAAGTGAGAAAATTGGACCTTCTCATGCCTCTATTTCCATGAGAAAATTTATAGCCTCGATTAAAGACAAAAATCTCATTGAAATTAGTCTCACGGGTGCTATATACACTTGGTATAGAAAATAAAACAATAGAGTGGTCGCTTCCAAATTGAATAGAGCCTTCATGAATATACATGCTTTAGAAAGAGGTTTAGAGTTCCCTTTTTTCTATAAATCTTGAGAGTGTGGCTGGTCCTGATGGGTTCAAAAATTAATTCTTTATGTTCTACTAGAACATAGTTCGTGATGAGCTCATTAATGCTATGAGGGAGTTCTTTAACCATGCTTCAATGCCCTATGGAATCAACTCCAATTTTATTTCCCTGATCCCAAAGAAGAAAAATGTTGTGCATGTAAAGGATTTCAGACCTATTGCTATTGGGAATACCTTTCCAAAAATCATTAGAAAAATTATTACAGGTGGGGCTATTTTGCAGGTGGAAGATAGCTGGAACTGGTGGGTGGGGTTTTTTTGCAGGTGGAAGAGGGCTGGCATGAGTGTTTTGCAGGAGGATGGGGGTGGTGGCTGGTGTGGTGGCTGGTGCGGGCTGGATTGCAGGTGAATGGGGGCTGGTGTGGGATTCAATGCAGGTGGAAGGGGGCTACAGTAGGGCCAAATCACAGAGTGATCGCGGCATGACCGCGGCGTGACCGCGGTGTGACCGCAGTGTGTTGGCCTGGTCCAGCAACATCTATGGGGTAGCATCTTCTGGCCAGGAGCGAAGGGAGCGATAGGAGGTGGGGTAACATTCTGGTCATCGCCCCACGAGTAGAAATTGTGATTAGTCAGTCTCAACATTGATCACAAGACTCAGAGAATACTATCACTGCGAACCGCTGCAGGGTGTCTTCCTGGAGCAGGGAAAAATCACTGTGTGACCGCAGCATGACCACGGCATGTTGGCCCAGTCCAGCGACATCTGCAGGGTAGCATCTTCCGACCAGGAGTGAAGGGAGCGGGAGGAGGTGGGGAAACATTCAGGTCGTCGCCCCGCTGGCAGAAATTGTGATTAGTCAGTCTCAACATTGATCACAAGACTCATGGAATACTATCACTGTGAACCGCCATAGGGTGTCATCCTGGAGCAGGTCCAAATCACGACGCGACCACGGCGTGACCGCGGCGTGACCGCGACGAGTTCGCCTGGTCCAGCGACATCTGTGGGGCATCATCTTCCGGTCAGGAGCAAAGGGAGAGAGAGGAGGCGGGGCAACAATATGATAGTCGCCCCGCCGGAAGAAATTGTGATTAGTCAGTCTCAACATTGATCACAAGACTCATGGAATACTATCACTGCGAACTGCCGCAGGGTGTCGTCCTAGAGCAGGGCCAAAACACGGCATTACCGTGGCATGACTGCGGCGTGACCGCGGCGTGTTGGCCCGGTCCAGCGACATATATGGGGCATCATCTTCTGGTGAGGAGTGAAGGGAGCGGGAGGAGGCGGGGAAACATTCTAGTCATCTCCCTGGCAGCAGAAATTGTGATTAGTTAGTCTCAACATTGATCACAAGACTCATGGAATACTATCATTGCAACCGCTATAGGGTGTCGTCCTGGAGCAGGGCCAAATCACAGCGTGACCACGGTGTGACCGTGGCATGACCGTGGTGTTTTGGCCCGGTCCAGTGACATCCGTGGGGAAGCATCTTCCGGCCAGGAGCGAAGGGAGCTGGAGGAGGTGTGGCAACATTTCGGTCATCACCCCACTGGCAGAAATTGTGATTAGTCAGTCCCAACATTGATCACAAAACTAATGTAATATTATCACTGCAAACTGTCGTGGGGTGTCGTACTGGAGTAGGACCAAATCACGACGTGACCGCGGTGTGACCACGGCGTGACTACGGCGTGTTGGCCCGGTCCAGCGACATCTGCAGGCAGCATCTTCCGGCCAGGAGCGAGAGGAGGCGGGGCAACATTCCGGTCATCACCCCACCGGCAAAAAATGTGATTAGTTAGTCTCAACATTGATCACAGGACTCATGGAATACTATCACTGCGAACCACCGCAGGGAAACCCCCTACAGGGATATAAAAAGAGGGAAACCCCTATAGGGATATAAAAAGAGGGAACCCCCCCCCCCCCACTAGCACTTAAAGAGTGTCTTGGTTCAAACAACTATTTTAATAAAAAGATGGAAACCCCATAGAGGGATATAAAAATGGTCAAGTATGATGTGTGCTTTATGACTAACAATGAAATCAAGTATAAGGAAAACATCAATGCAATAATGTTAAGCAAGTTATACCACTGTGAGTTTTCGCAGACAGCGCACCTCTGTTGGAGGGGTTTTATTACAAAACTATGACTTATTTATCAAACGAAACAATTATCTTAACTAACACTTATTAAAGAATTTAAATTTAATATAATCATGCAGAATTAATAAGGAAACTAAATTCAATTTAAAACATTCTTGAATTAAAGAGGCTAGGAGAGGGACCCTACCTCAACCTCAAGGCATGTTTTCTTTTGATGATGAAAACTCGAATCTTCCTTTTTTTTCTCTTGCACTCATATTCATCTTCACATATATATAAGTAAACCTAGCCCCTATGTACATATTTTCATGGCCAAATACACACAAGGGGGGTCCTTAGATATATATTTATACTTGAATATACCCCTTTACACTTACACATGTATGCATTTTTCATATCCATATATAAGCACACCTAGCCCCAATATATATATTCATACTTCCATGAGTGAATATATATAAAGGGGAACTTATATATGTATATGACTACCTATGCATACACATGTAAGCCTTCATCAATGGCGACTCGAATCCACCTCAACAAAATCCAAAACACACTACAAAAATATAAGGAACCCAAAAATCACAAATTCCCTAATTAAAATTGGTCCAAAGAATAAAAACAGAATAAACCTTACCCAAATATGATGTTGAACTCATTGTCATCGATGGTGGTGGATAGAACCGACCTCATCATAAGAAACCACCTATAAGAAAATAGTGGGAAAACAATGAGATATAGAGACTTCTTATATATATGTGATCAGTGTGTCAACTGTACATGATAAATGATACATGAATCCATAACCAATAATGAACAAATAATATTCAGATTGATATGTACATCCCAATACTAAATAACATGATCATTAATAAACCTCTTTATTTTTCAAAAATAACCTTCAATTACCTATTCAAAAATCAAAAATCACCAAAATATGGGAATAAAGTAAACTTCCATCAGCACTTAAATGAGAAAAATAGAGATTGGACATTGTTTTTAACCTAGAAAATCAATTCCTTGAACAAGAGTTCGATGTTTTTCTTTTCAACAATAATTCAATAAACCTATTTTATATTTATTTCACAATATCATTGTTACAAAAGAACGTTCAATAAAAAGGTAGTTTAAAATACTTATATATTTATGGCTATTATAATCCCCTAGAGTGATATTATTGGGAATTGAGCAACATGGTAATCCTCTAGTGATAACAGTGGAATGAATCAATTATTTAACTCCTAATATTTTTAAAATAAAAAACAGGTCTCCTGTTTTCATCAAAATCATTTGTTGTTACAATGACCTATAACTGACACAAAATACACACTCTCATAAATACTTGGCCAACCAAGGAAGCTCCTTGCTTTCACCAAGCTTACATCTGCACCAATCACCCCTTTTAATACTTTTTTAGAAAATAATTTCAATACACAATTAAAAATACAATTACTCACCCAATTCTCAAGGGCGCATCCCACCCCACAAACGCTTCTACATTGCCTGCACACATGCGTGAGACGCTCACCACTAACTGCATTAAATTAAAAAAAATCACAACAATCTTGTTAGTGAGACATTTTAATCAAAAACAAAAATTGTCCAAAATTCATATCATAATTCATTATGTAAACATTTATCAACCAAACTTGTCAAGTTCAATAACTTCACCTTTTCAAATGCAGTCTCCCTCATTCCTATTTTGTAAAGCTCACACACCATTGCTGTCAAAAATATTCTACCGAATTGGCATTATTTTTTCATTACCTACATTAAAATCAAAATGACCAACAAGTAATTGGGAAAACATATAACGAACCATTATCATAAAAAACATTAAAAACAAAGTAGAAAAATGAACCTGGATGCTTTTTAAGTTTCCAACAACAGTATGATTCAATCTTCAACAGGTGCATGAGGTGATGTCCAGCTTTTTTCATGCCCAGAAAACACAAGAGAAATGTTATTAAATAGTAAAATAAATAAAGTAAATAAAAGAATAGAAAAGGGAAAAGAATTTTTAGGTTTCAAACCGCGAACATGGGCTATTGTTAACATGTCCACAGCTACACCCCTCCACCATCACCCCTGCCCCCTGCCCCCCTCCACCCAGCCCCTAGCTTGCACAACCCCCCCAGCACCCCCTGCACCCCCCTGCCCCCTGCCCCCTGCACCCTGCCCCCCTTCCCCCCTACACCCATCCACTATGCACCCTGCCCCCTACCCCCTGCCCCCTCCTTCCATCCTCCTAGCCTGCACAGCCCCCCTGCACCCCCTGCACCCTGCACCCTGCCCATTCCCCCCTCCACCCAGCCCCCTATCCCCCTAGCCTGCACAGCCCCCAACCCCCCCCCCCCCCCCGCCATCCATTCCCATTTTCTAAATAATGTTTTTGTATTATGTACAAGTGTTTTGTGAACCTAATTTTCCTATGATACTAAACATTTAGATCCTTGAATGTATTATTATGTTATTTATCTTAAAAATTCTATAATAGACATGTACAAATAGGTTGGTTTTCTATATAATGACATCCCAATGTCCCTTTACATGCTTTTACATGAATATGATAAAAAATACCACTATAAGAAAAATACATTATTGAGTAAATATCATTGTATACATTAAAATTCCAACACCTAAGGAATATGGAACTTTCTCCATGTATTGGTACTCTTCTTCCATTATGAGTTCTTATGCCTGGGTTAAGTTGAAGTGGCATGCAAGATGGGTAGTCACTATTTCTCATCAATTCATGCCCAAACTTTTGATGATCCAATTGATATGATCCTTCTGGGTTATTACTAAATCTACATTCTTATTATCTATTTCCATACTTATCCACAACGCGCTTCTGGTTCCCTTCATCGGATGATCGTGCTACTGAGGTTTATTTGCATCAGACGCCTCGTGTTCAGCAACGGCACACTCGGACACAACTCGTTAGATGCGGTGTGCACCCCCAGGTGGCTACCTGAATTGTTTTTCAGGAAATAAAAAAAAGGTGATTGCGGAGCTCGATATTTCCATTGAAAAAACAAGGGGAGATAAATAGGGTATTCCGAGTTTTTGTTTTGGAGGAGAGTATTTCTCTCATGGGATGATGACGATGTCGAGAGATGAGGTGCTCTAGCAACTCAAGCAGCTTCAACCGACTCTCATCTAGATCCAACAATGTCATCCAGACCATGAACTGCTGATGACACCCGAAACGACGGTTTGAGAATTCTTCGAACTTGTAAGACGTTGCTAAGAGATAATGCCGCAGCTCAAGACAAATGTCTAGGCAAAGTTCTTGGACCATAAATTTTCTTATGGGCCGCAGGTGCAACCCAAAGATTTCCTAGAGCCGCCTCCACTGCCTTACTCCTTTGCACTGCCTGTAGTACATCCCCGTATGTCAAGTGATTTAGAGGTGCAGAAGCGTGTTGCACTGACATTGTCTTATTTGGTGACAATGGTGGATTCAATTACCCCGAATACGACAGTTCAGTCCTGGGTTGACAACTGAGATGCACCACTCAGGAATTTAGGAATTTTGTGACAGAGGAGGTATTTGGGTTCTAGCTCTGTAGATAGGGACCACATCGTATTTGCGAGCATGAAGGACGACGAATATGGGAGATTGATTGGCACCAAGTGCGTGCAAGATGTTTTTTGAAGGACTTCAACAACAGAGTCCTCCATTAGCAGTGTTGGGCATCTCGCTGATGTTTGGTACTACTCAACACATATGTGTACAGAGAATAATTTCTAAGATCACCTGACTCATTTTCCTACAGGACACATTTCCCCAATCTTGAGGAAAAGACTACTTTTCAAGGTGGTGCGAGTGATAAACACCTAACTATAGGAGAGCGAGGGTAAAAACGTCATTATAGTTGAGGAATATTATTTGTTAGAATGAGGTTAGTATTTTTCTAGGATGGGACCACGTGAAAGTAGGGGGAGCTATTATAAATAATTAGCAAGGGGGTGAGAGGAGGCAAGGAGAATTAACATGGAATCAGCTTCGGCTTGGATCGACTTTCTGGATGGTGCGAGGAGCACTTGCCCTCTTGAAGTGTCCTCTTCATTCTTCTTCCACTCCACTTTAGTTATCTGATTCTATTCACAGATATATATACAAGCATTATTCTACTTTTATCACACTCTTTCACTTTTCCTTCATTATTTTCTTTCCCTGTTTTAGTAGTTTAGGTTTTAAATAAGCCCTTAGACTCTTATCTATATTCCCTGTAGTTCAACCCTACTTGCCACTATCTAGTAAGATCATGTGATATAAATTGTATTTGATAGTACAAATGACAAGCTATCAAAAATATGGCATCATTTCCGGGGAAGGTTTGGTCCTGAGTGTCTAGGGTAAAAAAACAAATAAAAAATCGATGCTATTTTTGGGCCTGAAATTCTTAAAACTGCCTTTAGAAATTGTTTCTATCTACTGCAGTTGCATTTACATCTGTTTTTCAGTGTGAATTTTCTATTGTAGAATCTATTTTCCTTTTAATAACATGTTAAAATTTTCTCAAAAATGCATAGAATAACTAGTCAGAGACATAGTCACAATAGGATCTTGACCACCAATTTCATTAAAGGGTAGCAAGGAGAGCTTTAATGATGCATGAGATTGATTTAATGAATTTCTTATTCAATGTCCAGAGCATGGTTTTTCCTTTAGATTTATGTTACATCATTTTTTGATGGATTAAATGATGATGAGAAACACGATTTGAAAAAATTAACTCAAGGGTTTCATGCGTATCATAGTGATGAGAAGTTATGGAAATTTTATGTTGATCTAGCTAGAAAAGATTGGAATAACTCCCAGCTTTTTAATGATAAAATCTCATTTTGGATTTTTCGAATGAACAATTGTTAGAGCTAGGGATTAGTGAAAGACACACATTCTCTGCACTTATCAAAGCTGAAATCTCTGAATTTGTGGAAAGAACTATGAACATGAAGTAGATTTGTGAAAAAATGATCAAATTTTCAACACTTTTAAGAGTATAAGAGATAAAATATTTCAAGAAACTAAAACTACAATTCAAGATTTACAAAATTAAGGAGGAAAAATTGATCAAAATCAGGAATTTGAAGAGGTTCAGATAAGTGATATTTCTTTGGAAGACAAACCCACCTCCAAAATCTGAAAATGAGGTAGATAATATAATTTTGTGGAGTTTGTCTTAATGGAAGATTAAATGGAAATCTTCAGTAATTTATTAATAAAAAACATCATATCTTCCACTGATTTGGGAACCAGGTTAGCTGAATTTTTTTTTGAAGATGAGATAAAAGGGGGAAATGATTTTAAATTAATTTTAAATGCCCATAAATCTTTTCAAACTGAACTTGAAAACACTCTTCCTGGATTGTTTTTTCAAAACTCAGACACTCTCACATTTGTAATTGAAAACTCAGAGGTGAAAAATGTGGAAGCTTCAAGAGGGTATGGAAATCATCAGTTATTGAAAAATTACAGAACTAGGCAGCATGCTTTCAGCATTGTTAAAGGGTACATTTAGAGGTATTTTGCAGCTTTTAAGGGATTTAGTTTTATCCCTAAATAGCATGAAGTAGAAATAAATAAATTCTCACCTAAAAATGAATGGACCTAACATATATGGTAGTTTATAGATAAAAACCCACACCCCCAAGTTACTATGGATAGCTTTTTAGCGGTGTCCATTTGGGGACTTTAAACTTATCATTTCATGAGAGGAAACTCATATTTTATTATTATTATTTTGTTTGTTTCTTTTCTTTCAAGTAAAAATCCCTCCCTGTTTTATTGATCTTCTCTCCCTGCTCTCCTATTTCTTCCGTCAATGACTTGGATTCATTGCTATATCTTCTCAACTTTTAACTTGGATTTATTTTTTTGACTTTCATTGGTTGGATTAAATTTTAATCTTTTTCAACCTTGTTAATGGATAGGCCAAGCAGATAATTTTTCAGGAGAGTTTCTAACTTGGATGTTTTAAAGAAAAGAACCAACTACAGAGGGAATCTTCTTGATCATTTATACTGAATTTGAACTATTTAAATTAATGAACTATTCCTTGAATATGATTACTTGAATTCTTAATAATGTGTCCCCATGTAGGAAAATCCATCTATTCAAAAACGTGATTATAAACCCCTCCAGCAGAAGGCTTGGGGATACCTCTAGTCTCAGTCATTGGCCTCATGTGGTATACTCCCTAGCTTCAAGGATGGCCCAATAAAATCTTATGCTATCGTGAACCTATTAGGAAGGGAATAGATGAGGGTGTATTGCAGTTGGTCGAGACCTGTTGTGGTAGAGAAATTTATTAATCCAATCCTTAAAAGAAACAAGGGACTGAAGGT